>OY756977.1:3600000-3943939 GCA_963580505.1 Ennomos erosarius
AGCTAAATACACTGATTTGTGGAGCCATAACATAAGAAGGAAAAATGGTCTAAAATGGCGCCCATTTACAATGCAAAGGGTGCCACCTGGGTGTGGTGCAAATTATTTATTTATTTATTTATTTATTTATTATTTGGTAAACAGCTTAAAAACGTATACTTTGAGCTATACTCAAAACATGTTAGCAAACTAGCCATTAACAGTTTTCACAAATACATAGACGAGAGCAAACTAATTAGAATTTCATTTTCACTTTAGAATTAGCACAGAGCTAAAATAAAACGCTTCCCCTTTCGAATCATTTGTTTCATAGCTCTGTGAGAATTAGGCCTTCGTTCTGTATATTCGAGTAAAGTTCCGAGTTGGCTAGCCACCACGTAATGTCACTTGTAACTGCAGTAACGAATTTCAGAATGTCCGAGTAGCGCTAGCCGACACGTAAACCAGGCTGCTAGTTACAGGACACATCAGCTGCCGATTAGTACGGTTTACCGACGGCTATAGCAAAACTTGTTGCAAGCTCGCATGTGTTTGTAATTTATTATTATAGTTTGCATGTAACAAATACTGAGATCTACGGAACTGAAAACGATCAACCCTGTTGATTACGCTACTGCTATAAAAACATGGACTATTCCTGTTTCTATTTTGGGATCAGATACTTATGAATATAGAAATCATTGTATTTAATTACTAAAACAGTCCGCTCAGAACCGTGGGGAGCCAATGGATGCAAGAAGCTAGCAACCGCTCAAAGTGGTGCTCTTTGGAGGAGGCCTATGTTCAGAAGTCGACGTCTTCAGGCTGATGATTATGATGATGATGACGACTAAAAAGTTTATGAACGCAAATCATAATATGTTCAATACCTAATACTATATTATGATATTTTTATTTTGTGTTGTTTTAAGTTTGATTATTGTGTCGAGATAAACCTATATTTCAGGTACCTATAGGTATTACTTATTACATTTCCCGTTGAACTAAACAATGTAATCTAAATTCATATTACATTCCTCATTACATTAATTTAATTAGTTGATACCCTATTTAGTAAAGGTAAATCCTTACCTACTTACTGTTTTTAGGTAGGGAATAAATACTCTTTGAAGGGCACCTACCGCACCGCAACATATAGCTGGCACATAAAAATGTCAAAAAAAATAAAAAACAAACCCAAAATGGCGTCACTGACAGCAGTCAGGGTGACTATTGAACGAACGAAATGAACAGCTGACATTGCTACAGATCATCCTAAATTTTTACCCACTGAGTAGCTGATGGAAACTCTGTTTTCGTTCTTGAAACTGGGAAGAACTACTCGCCGCCTTTACGTTCCGATCAGTATTACTCACTGGCTAAGATAATCGTAACTTTGATCGAATATAGAGAACGAGGCCCTTAGTGAGACAAACTTATTCAGCAAATGCGCTTCCAAGGAGTTTCGTCCATTCAGCTTATAGTAGATTTTTTTTCTCTAATCTGTGATTCAGCTTATTTATTTTCGTAATATGAAACTCCTTGGTGGAATTCTTATATATTTTTTATGAAAATTAACAAAACCTGCCAAATCCTCCTAGAAGAAAAAAAAAACAAGAAAACCGTACAGATTTTTCACAGATTAGAGAAAATAAAATCTATTTTTTTCTCTTTAATCTGTGATCGTCATGGAAATCGCACGGCGCCATACAACGGAGGAGGCGGTAAAATAGGTTCTTAGGTGAGAGTACCTATGTGTCCGCATGGTGCGTCATAATTAACTTTCGAACAATGTATACAGGCTTCGTAAATGAATTTTTTGAGCAAATGTGTTGAATACGGTTTTACAATCACACGCGCTCATGAGCCATGATGTTGTTATTAGCTACTTATTAGCATGGGCGTACCCAGCTTTCAGGCCAGGGGCAGGGGGCAAATTAGTTTTTCATGCTGGGATGCTCACGATTATTTTTCCATACAACTACAGGAAGCCACCTACTCATAACTTCAAGAAACTTCATCGGCGGTGGCGCCATCAGTGTAAATTTGTGGTAGACACTTTCATCCATTTTATCTATCCAAACAATTAGCACAAAATCAAAAGATTTGTTCGGTTTTAGATGGTGAAAACCGTTGGCGCCCGAAGCCCTAAAATGTAGGTGAATTCACTCAAGGGATCAAGGTCCAAAAACGTTTCGTACGCTTTTTGTACCAGAAAATGTTTGGATTCTATCCTTTTATGTATCCTACAAACTTCTTACAAGGGACACTAGGATTTCATTCGCTCCATACTCGTAGGATGTACGATCAAATTATCATGGCAGTACAAATACTGCGCCCAGCCCAGACAGAGCCCAGCCCAGCCCAGAGCTCCTTTGTGAGATGAGCAGGCTATGTATACCTGAACAACGTGCCCGTTTCCGAAGCGGGCGAGTCCCTCTATTTGCGCCTACACCAGCGCGCACGGCAGCGCGTCAGCAATCTCCCGTCTGCCGTGCATAGCGCCATCTCAATGGACTTAATGTAACACGCCCGTACTTGGACATATTTGTGGACGAATGGAAGACAGTTGAAGCAATATGTCTTCACTATTGTGAACAGTACTGATTAGTATAAGTATAGATATACTGGATAATAGTGTTGTACATAATCTTAAACGACTTGCATATTATATTATACACTATTATTTTATTAATTATTTATTTTTTAGAGTTTTTATGTGTTTAGTAATGTGTGTAAAATTAGCAATGTTGAGGCTAATATTTTTCATATTGTTTCAAATTTAAATAATTATAATAGGAAGAAGTTAGTAATTTAGTGATAAAATGTAACGTATTGGAATAGTCTGTAATGTTATGTTTTAAGGTTAATAAATAATAAATAAATAAATAATAAATTGTTGCCTCTATCATACGCAAGGAGAGAAGAGTGGCGGCAACAAAATGTTTAAATGTCAGGTTGGTCCTCAGGTTGTACCTACTGATAGGTATGTTTAGAGCCCATGCAGGTTCGGGAGTAGAAATGAGACTCTCTTTGGAGGTTTGACTCTCTATTTTAAAACACCTACCTCTGAATAACAACACAGAGTAGCAGATGACAACTGTGCTGTGAGGGCAGGCGTCTCCGAGTGTTATCAATTGTAGATTACTAGGTACCACGAAGAGCAGATCATACATGTCTCCAATCTCCAAGTATCAAGAGTGTCCATAATGAAACACCAACTAATTAGTACCTAGTGCAGAGTTTGATAATATTTGTAACTTATCTAGAAGTAGTTCAGCGGCTTAGTTTTTTTTACAGCGCACTGCACTGTAAAAACGGGAGAAGCAAGCCCCAGACGATTCTTTATTTTTATGATTTTACCTCGCAATTTCATCCAGTATGTCTCATACGTATTAAATAAATTTAAAAAAAGCTATAAAATATAATAATGTCAAACCTACAAAAATAAGCTAAAATAAGACACCTTGTATAGGTAGGTATTTTTATTTTCAGACTTTCTAAGGTAATCTATACTTACATCTACGCTGTAATCTTTCATTGCCAATTTTAACAGTAATAAAAACGGTATTGATTGGGCGATTAAACTAACTTCCAGATTGCTCTAAATTGACCATGCAGGATTAACTACCAGAACTCGATGTAACTATGAAGAGGACGCCTGTATGGATTGCATTGGTGTGTGTGCTTAGCTATGTGGGGGAACTAGACGGATATGTTGTTGGCGCTGGATGTAAGTAGGCTTAGAATAAGTACCTACTACCTAGGTAGTAATTCTATTGTAGTAGGTAATTATGGGCTTCAAATATTATAGCATACCTACTGACCGCCATCTTGGTTTCCCAAAACGTGATGCTGGAGGATACTTTGTCTGTGTTATTCGTATTAGTATCAGCTATTGATTCATATAGATTACTATTACTACTACTTTAAGGAAAAACAAGATGGTGAACAGCTAGGTATGCCAGCCTTCCTACTAAAATGTTCAAAATGGGCTTTTGCATACCTATATACCCAGTTTTTTTGATCGGAAATTACGTGTTTGAATTCGTGTTATCTTATTACTACAATATTATGTAGAATTTGGACGAACCTCACAATAGGTAGGCAGGTAGGGGAGATAGGGGCTACAATTAACAGGGGTAAGAATTAACAAGTGATTTGCCGCTTAACTATGAACGTTATGACTGTATATCAACAGTATTCCAACTCTATGAATAGTGACGCATGCGAACAAACCGGCCACTGGCCAGTTCTTGCTCAGGCGCCGCATGGAGAGGTCGCGTCACTGCGGTAAATTGACCAGGTAAACGAACTTTTTTACGAACGCAATTTTTTGATTTTTTGTTTAATTATGGCTCGTAAATAATGTTGATAATTTGTATTCGATTCTTTATAAAATTGGCTGCTATATTAGCTTGTTTCTTTTACCGTAAAACTTATACTTAATTGAATAAAAATCCAAATGTGATAAATGGGGGCATGAGGCTAAAAGTAACAAATTGACGGGGTAACAATTAACTTGTTAATACATGCCCCAAAACGATGGCAGCCAGTTTCCTTGGTTTTAGCCTTAGAACAATAATGCATTGAAGTACAAACCACAGGTTATCATGCATTATTTTTCTAAGGTTTTAGTGTTTACCGTTCAAAAACAAAGCCCATGTATGATTCCACAATGGTTTTTTTTTTACCGAATGAGGATCATAATGTACTTTATTACCTTATAAAAAACTTCTTCTACTTATTTTGCAGTATGAGGAACTATAAAAGAACTACGGAAAGAGGGACTGCTTCCAAAGAGATCTATGAATTGGCTGCGAAAGAAGTTTTAGAAAAAAACCGAAAATACAGACCAGTCGCTCGTCAATACGATATTTGCCACGTCACTCTTTTTAAATTTGTGAAGAAACTGAAAACAGGTGTTCCAGTGGAGACCATAGAAGTTGGATACAAGAAGACACGGCTCGTTTTAACAAGACTTTAGCAAGACTCCAATTTTTGACATCCAGACAGCAATTTTTGAAGAATTTTTTCATTTAAGTATGATTATTGATCAATTATTACCTATAATTTGTAATTTTTAAGAGTAATAATACCTCTATGAAAGCAAGGCTGCCTAATTTCTTAGATACTGTTAAGCAAATGCTCATGTGTGATTAAGAAATGTGATAGATAGTGTCATAATATACTTGTTAAGATTAATAATATCTCTGCTTAAGAAAGACTGATGATTACTAAGCAGTTATCTATATAATTGAAAAAATGTGCCCTAAATACATAAATAAGTAATTTACAAAAATACTTCTTAGTTTAATTTCACTATGAACTAGATTTATTTTATATTGTTAAAACATAACCCTCCTGTTTATACCTGCCCCAGACAAGTTAAAACTAGCCCCGAGGTCGGGGCTAAAATTAACACCGGACTTTTTTTCAAAAACCGGCACCTGTTCCTTATTTATTTATATTACAGTTTTTTTTTAAATTACTGTTTGTAGCTGAATACTTTTCCCTTAATATGGTCTAAGAATCATTTTAATACGATCTTCCGTTTCAAAGATATAAGCTCTTAACTAAAATTTGTTAGGTTTGACCCCTCCCTCCCCTACATACATATTTGCAAATTCTATAATAGAATCACAGAGCTATGAAACAAATGACGCTTCGTGTAGAGGGGAAGCGTTTTTTTTTGCTCTGTGAATAGAATCAGTTTTAGAAGCACACCCACGAGGATTCTATCAGTGTAAGAACATCGTTGATTGGTGTTATGGCACTGGCATACCTACCCTGGCATGCGGGAGCATTGTTAGCGCTCACTGTGCCCGGCAAGACCAAATAATTTATTAAATTTTTTAACCGTAAGATACCCACACGAAGACAAACTTTAATAAATTAGCAATCAAATTGTTTTTGTCAATTCATTAGTGTCCTACCCATACTATCTTCCATGAACCATAGATATTCCATACCTTCAGTGAACGTGCGCTTCGCTCAACTGCTGTATACGGACAGTAAATACCAGGTCCTCCGTGAAGAGATGGTGAAAGTTAATACCCGGAATCTGGTGTACCACTGCCGAGCCGACAAGGGTGACTGTGACGCAGCCTTGGCTAAGATGCGGTACAAAGCCAGCAAGCATTTCTATGCTTTAGCTAAGGCTACGGTTGACTACGTCAAGAACAAGAGACAAGCAAGACCTACTGGCTACGTCGGTGAGTGTATCTACAATACGGCCTCAGAACTGTATCGCTGGCATCGCGTAAGTCTGGTAGATGTGTGCTCTTTTGCTCGCACTCATGGTCTTGTGAATTGGCGCGTGCAGGATGGCAGGCGAAGTTAATGTCCACAATAGCTATGTGAGGGGTGCAGATTTTTCCTCGTCAGTTCTCAGTTCTACTAAATGATGTGTCCTGCCCAATTTCCCATTACCATTTCAACTTGCTAGGTGGAATGACGACCCGGTGAAAACCTTGCAGAAAACGAATTGACTGAATGAAATCCGTACGAATCAACTGCTATCTGGAAGGCGCAGCCTAGGCAGACCAGTGGGGGGTCCAGGTGGACCGACGACCTGGTGAAAACCGGGGGGAACCGATGGATGCAGGAGGCAAGCAGCCGCTCGAAATAGCACTCTCTGGGGACAGCAGTGGACGTCTTCAGGCTGTTGATGACGATGATAAAATATGCCGATATAGGTGGATACTGGATACGTAGCTTGCTTTTAGTCAAAACTCTACCCTGTAATTTTAATTTTAGTGCCTACCATAAACTAAATAGAAATTACGCAAAAAGATAAAAGGCTCTATTCTATTATACTCACAATAAAATGGCTTACACAATAACATCGACTTTTTTTATAGGCAATGGTATCTTACTCTTCTTATTTCATAATACCCTATTTATCACCTCTTGGTCGCTAGGGATTTATTTATTTATTACTATTATTCAGCGTGCTTATTATTGTATTAGTACAAAGAGGTACTTTACCTATGCGAACGAGCGATGTGACGTCACGCGCAGATCGGCCGACCGAGCGCTAGATTTACGAACTCCTACGTTTAAAAAATCGTCAAAAATACAGTTTTAGAGATATCGCAAAAAGTCTTTCACCAGTATTTTTCTGATTTTAAGTTTTTCTGGATGATAAAAATAATTACGCTCATATTCCTCATTGTTGTGTAAAACTGCTCTGCGTCAACAACATTACAGTATACTTACTTGTATGTCATTTTTCAAAGTATGATTGTAGTAATAATGCTATAACAGGTTGTGGTAGGCCCCCTGATTACTCAACTAAGCAAGCGGTCCTGGATACATCGCGCTTAGATGATGTCGGTTGCACGCTAGCCAACTGGGCCCCAAGTCTGCTATTTCAATTGTGTCATAATGGTTCATGAATGGTGCCATAATGACAGATTTTGTTACTAATGGTAGTCTACTTATGGTTTGTATTAGTGTCACAATCTGTCATTATGGTTTCATTCATGAACCATTATGACACAATTGAAATAGAAGACTTGGGGCCCAGTTGGCTAGCGCGCAACCGACATCATCCAAGCGCGATGTATCCATGACCGCTTGCTTAGTTGAGTAATCAGGGGGCCTACCACAACCTGTTATAGCATTATTACTACAATCATACTTTGAAAAATGACATAAAAGTATGAATACTGTAATGTTGTTGACGCAGAGCAGTTTTGATGACGTCACGTTAAATCGTTCACTCAAATATATCATATTGACGCACGCAGGAATACTTTATAAGGGCATGGTACGAATTCGAACAATATTATTGTAACCTTGAAGCATTACAGTTACGAACCATGATGGTTTTGTGTTAGTTTGTGGTAAGGCCCCAGATATGTATATTTCTTTTGATCGTTTCTTTCACAGGCACAGCAACCTTCTGCCAAGACAACATGTGTGTTCCTGACACCGACCCGCCAATCATTTATGGAGGATGCTTCACGCTAGTCTCCTGTGGCGGTAATCAGACCTGGCATCTGGATCCAGTCGTATACAAAAAAAGAAAGACTAGATTTTAAATGTTATTCTAAGAAACGCTCGCTCAATTAAACACAGCTTTGGACCTCTAATTTTTTATTTCTCTTTACTTTTTCCAAGAACTACCCTGTTTTTAAAAAATTATAAGACACATTATGTTACTACTTTTCATCATTGTCATCGTAATCATAAGACAAGTGGGTTAATAACCATGGGCTAGCCAGATCTATAACTCATTGGAAAGGACTTTTTACATGGGACGGCCCTTTGGTGCTTCGTAATTAATTTCAACATTTGAAACTAAATTACCTCACTGTTTCCACATTGAAACATAAAACAAACTTTAAAAAACTAGCAGTGCGTGCCTGCCATGTAATTAGAAAAATTAAAATTATAGGCATTAATAAAATAGAATCGAGGTGTCAGCGAACAACGACTAAGTTGGAACACGATCTGAGTTTTGATTTTTAGGTTCTTTACAGTAATAAGTATTTTATAATTCAACTAGCTACTACCCGCGGCGTTGCCACGCGTGGACTACATTATATATGGCTATTACGCTAATTATTATCCTTGATATTCCTGGACCAATTTTGATGAAATCTCCACTCATGGCTACTTAAATATAGAATTTTCGATGATATTTCGATAAGTATCATCGAACTCATGATTAATTAAAACCTATATTAAATTAAAATCTAGGCTTTCAATACATTTTTACAATAGGGCAAAGTCTAGCAAAGATACCAACCGCTAACGTTAACGCCAAATACTAACTCCAAAATGTACTGAAATGACGTTTCGGAAATCGCTATTTTTTCCGTAGCGAATGTCATTTCGATACATTTTTGGAGTTAGCGTGAGACGTTAGCGTTAGTGATTGTGATCTTTGCTAGACCCCCAGGGCATTTTACATAACATGTTTCGTACACAGATTAGAGAAAAAATCTACTTCGTATCATTCCAAAGAGTATTATTATACTTCTGTATCATTCAAAGAGTATATAATTTATACGTAACGTAAGAGTATCATTGGCCCACTGCATTAGCCTATGGTGGTAATAGTATGCATTGGCCCTCAGACCTGTGGGCCAAACATAAACGTAATGTAATGCCAAAAATAGGCGTAGCAAGGGTCAAGATTATACTCCCAAGGGTAAAGCTCTAACTATCACGGTTCATGAGATACAGCCTGGTGACAGACAGACAGACAGCCAGACAGACGTCGTCAGTCCGTTTTGGGTACGGAACCCTATTACTAAGGCTTCGCTGTCCGTCTGTCCGTCTGTCACCATCAGGCTGTATCTCATGAACCGTGATAGTTAGACAGCTGAAATCTTCACAGATGATATATTTTTGTTGCCGCTATTACAAAAAATACAGAATAAAATAAGTATTTAACCCCTTAAATACTTATTTTATTCTGTATTTTAGTATTTTTTCTCTCTCATACATCAAACGTTTTTTTGCTAGTTTTTATAGATAATGATACGGAACCCTTCGTGCGCGAGCCCAACTCGTACTTGGCCGGTTATTTCTCTAATCTGTGGGCACTAAGTATAATTAACATGTTTGTATCTTGAATGCAATCGATTCATACTACTTACATATTATTTGATGGTATATCTATTTTACTCCAAAAATCCCAAACAACCTGCAAGGGCTTAAATAGAAAAACTAATAATGGTTAATCAAATCTAATAAATTGTAAAATTTCATTCCACTGTTTAATGCATATTACTACCGAAATTAACTTCTATTACTCTTTGTTCATGGCCTTACACACGTTTTTTTTCTTTAATTTGTGCCTCCAGATGGACTTTACGTGAAACATGTGAAATATTCAATAACAACACGACGAAAAATTACTATACTTAACACTGGCTAAATACACCATGTGTGGAGCCATAATACAACATAAAAAAAATTACTGTGACACAAACTAACCGTCAGTAGCCAAAAAAAATTCACCATGAAGCGGCCATGTTGTATAAAGTTCCGTCGGTTTCGTAATGATATTTAATAATTTTGACCAAATTTTTTTAATGATATTTGTATTTTAATATATCCTATGTTGTGCGCTGGTTATTTCTAAGCATATTAGTGCAACCCGCATGAAAATCAGTTCAGTATCTAGGGATTTGTTCAATAACAAACAAACAAACAAACAAACAGCTACAAATTATTGTCCCTAGATGGCGTTAGATACGATAAATTAGAAAATGTATGGAGAAGGGTAAAAAGCCTTGTAGTCCTGCATCGCGGTTACGATATTTTTTGAACAATAGAACCTATGGGATAAATTAGATTTGACATCATTATGTGTGTTTTCCGTAGCGCATCAGAATTACACATTTATTATATGTAGGGATATGTAGGGATGTAGGGATAGGGATAGGGAGGGAAGGGATAGGGATATGTAGGGATGATACTCTACATTTTATTTTGCTTCACAACTAAATAGATAGGGAGCCTGCCTATTAGATCCACAGACATTTAATAGTAAGTAGATCTTATTTGTGATTACTGCGCAAAAGTAATGCAGGTAAATTGGCAGGTACATTTGTTAAAGTTCACAGTTTGTTCAGGTCATGGCGACAGTAAAATACTGAATATGTTTGCCTGTTGTTGATCATCGGTAATCGTCAACCAGTGATTAAGCGTGGATTTTTTATCTGTAGTTAAGGTAACCGATAGTGAAAATACTAAAAAAAATTGACCATTGGTTAGAATTATAGTGAGTTTTTAACCATCAGATCAAAAACCCCCAACCTAAGTTAACATGAGTATGAGAAACGTACGCCAAGCCTAAGTCTAATGAAAAAATAAAGCGATCGAACCCATACAAAAATATTTTCGGGTGCAAACTTATTCTCGACGTTTATCGAAAAAATAACTATAATACGTTCACGTACTAAATTATAATGCTTTGCTTTACTCTCTGGCACCATCATCATCATTAACAGTCTGAAGACGTCCACTGCTGAACATAGGCCTCCCTCAAGGAGCACCACTTTGAGCGGCTGCTCGCCTCCTGCATCCATCGGCTCCCCGCGGCTTTCACCACTACTCGAGAACCTTTCTTTCCCATCGGTTGTCAGTTCTACAAGCGATGTAGCCTGCCCATTACCATTTCAACTTGCTAAGTATTCTTAAGAGCTACAATGTGACCTTGAATTGGTATGTTATTCCGAAATGGAGGGACTGGGACTATGATACCCAACAAGTTGTGAGAACCTTACATGAAACTGGGTGTTTCCAAACTTCCATGGTAAAAAATAAATCCACTCGCAAAATAGCACGTGCGATCGCTACGAGAGTTAACAAGATACTATAAATTCATTTCTAAACACAGGTCGATAAACTCATTTATGTGCACTCTGTCAAGGGCGAAATTCAACCACCCAGCTGCGCTAAGGCAATTTTCGAACGTAAACTTTACATGGCATTTCGTCATTGAAAAACTATTAATTTAGTAAAGTCGTAGAAGAAACATTGTCTACCTTGGGGTGTAGATTTACCCCCTTTCGAGATAACATATCAATTCAAGGTCACTTTCTATATCGGTCACTTTCCTGCGGAGCTCCTCCTGTGGCACTGTATAGATAAGTATAATGTCAACGTAAAAACCGTTTGTTTTATTAAAATATAACACGGATGATTTTTCGATTGTTTATAAATAGTCGGTGCCCAGCAGTGAAATTATAAAAAAAACAGGTTTTACTAGCGTTTCATTGTGAACGAACCCATTTTAACGCTCCAATTTATGCTGTAATTTATTGATTTTCTAGAGTCACTAGTAGCTAACCAGTAGGTTACGACGACGAGCGAAGCGAGGAGGTAGGTATGTTAGGTTAGTTTTGACCACACTAGAAGTACACAATTACAATAATGATGCCGATTAATTATAAATAACCGAAAAATGGACCGTTTTTTGTGAGACACATTGCCCGTTTGCAATAAATCGTCAGTTTATAAATAACCGCGTTTTTATAAACTACCGGTTTTCATAAAAAGATGGTGACATATACAATAATATGTACCTACAACAGATTTTTCCTAGAATGGATTTCACAAACGGCCAGCTAAACTAAAGTATACGGTAGCAGAATCCAATTCATCACTGTAATTTAATAACAAAGTTTCCGGCGTTCGTAGTAAGTAACCCTTTGACAGCGTATAGTGGTTTTAAAAGCACAGTTTTAACTACATTAAATAGTTTATAGGTGTTTTTTTTGACATAATGCTTTTACGGCATTATGCCATAGGCAACTTTGTAAGCTGGACATCGAACTTAGGAAATTTGCTTTTTAGACATTTTCCTTCGTATAAGCAGTTTGATCACAAAGGGTCTATTAGATACTAACACAATACAACGTAATGAAATTGATTTGCGTATTGGTTCAAAGTAAATCAAACTTAGCTAAAAGAAACTACCGAATAATAGCTATTAAAGTTACTGGGCAAAGACTTTAAGGTCTGATCCCATTACTAGACTGTGTGATGTCTCAGGATAACGTGCGCAGTGCAGTGTCACGCGAAACATAAATCAGAGTTCCGAGTGGTACTTCAATCTGTCGTGGACTAACGATTAGCACGTCAAAACAAAAAAAATATTTAAGGAAAACGTATTATATTTCAGCGTTAGGTCATCGACAGACATGAAACAATTACGCTTCGGCGTATATAAGTATATTTTTTTCGTGCTCTGTGGTTTATCGAAGTAATATTAAAAAAATAAATACATAAAACCGTGGTTGACGGTGATGATGATAATGGTGGTACTTAGCCACTTGGTTGTCTGCATCAAAGAAACATTTAGGACCAGCGCCCATTTAGCGATTTTTTTATCAACTTATAAGTATAGGTAAATAAGGTAATAAGCACCGTTCTTTCCTCATGGTCATACTACTTAGTATGACATACCAGTATGACCATTAGGATGATCATAATATTCTCATTAGAATAAAAATTCTATACGTCTGATGATGATGGTGATGACGAGTAACAGATACCTACAACATAATTTCTAAATTAAAAAAATATTGACTCAGGTGGCCTAGAATTTTGCAAAAATACTTTACAAATTCTTTAAAAAACTGTGTAAGGAATATTATGTACTCAGATATAGAATCATCATCATCATCATCAGCCTACTTATGCCCACTGCTGGACATATGCCTCTCCAAGAGCACGCCACTGAGCTCGGTCTTCAGCTCTCTGCATCCAGTTTCTACCAGCCGCTTTCCGCAAGTCGTCACTGCACCTGGCCGCAGGGCGCCCTACATTACGTTTGCCTAAACGCGGTCTCCACTCAAGAACCCGTCTACCCCAGCGGTTATCAGTTCTTCGAGAAATGTGGCCAGCCCACTGCCACTTCAGCTTACTAATCCTCTGCGCTATGTCGAGATATAGAATGCTATGAACAAATATTTGAACATGGGTATGTCTATGCTATCTATCACGTAAGACACACATACAGACCTAACCATTTATAGCCAATAGTTTTGTTACAAAAACTTACCGAATAAAAAATACATCTTTTTATATCATCATCCGGCTGCGATTGAATCCCTGCGACTAACTCTACGAATCTCAATATTTTCAAATTTATTTGATAATCAAAATTGAACCCTTCGCATGCTGCTGGGGACATTCAGACGCACATTGTGTATTCGTGATGGGCGCATCCGCACACTTTACGCATAGTACGCATTTGAAAAGTAACGTTTTCTCCCTCGCTCACCGCGACTTAATAATTTACGGAATATATTTTTCACACTGTGCCTCCGCTTTCATATTAGCAGTATCTAATGTCTCGTCTGAAAGACCTAGAATATTTTTATTCCTACTTACATGCTGGGTCTTTGTGCCTGGCTGGCATGTTGGTTTTGACTTGGATAATCCGTTTCGAATAATGATTATCTATTAAATAAGGCACATTGTGAATTTATTAATTGATTCATAATTTTGAATATTAAGAGGTTGGTAAACTGCGACTGTTCAAAACTGCTAGTTTGGTTGGCCAAACTGGCAGAAGGGGTCAGAGCCCAAAGTCTGCTATTTTGTGCCATGTGTAATTGTGTCATAATGGTTCATGAATGGCACCATAATGACAAATTTTGTCACTAATGTTAGTCTACAAACCATAAGAGGAATACCATTAGTATCAAAATCTATTAACATGACAGATTTTGACACTAATGGTAGTCTACAAACCATAAGTGGACTACCATTAGTGTCAAAATCTGACATTATTTATGGCACCATACATGAACCATTATGACAAAATTGAAATAACAGACTTCGGGCCCAGGTAAACCATCAGCCAATCATGATGGCTGCCGGATAGTTCCGCCGGTAAAATAATATTCAGATCATCGAAATAATACCCATAGAAGTGTAACACGAGGTCCGAAATGGCCAAACGCAAATGCAACCGCTGTGGGTAGGGCTTAATATTGCAACCGCGCGTAGCGCCATTCGCATCGCGCCCGCCGCGCTGTGAAGTAGTCTTACTTATGGCTTTGCGAGAATTGCGAGTGAAACAAAACTCATTTTTTTTGGTTCGCTACGATATTGTTGTTGCAAAGATGCCGTCGTGTGTTGTCAAGTGGTGCCGGAGTCACTGTGATGCAAGAAAGGAAGGAGAAATTTCATTTCACCGGTAAGTAAAAAGAAAACTGTTTTATCCACAGCGGCGATGGCCGAGGTTATGCAACAGAATTAAAATTATTATTTTTAGGTTTCGTGTTTTAAGAACAAAAAATACAGGATGTTATTGAATTCATTGGCATAAATTGAGTATGTAGTTGCACATCATTTTTTGATGGATTTTATAGAGAAAAGAGAACGAATGAAAAATAAAAATAAATTTGAAACTGCTATTAAAAAATAAGATTACTACCAAAAATCTGCGGCGCGCAAACACGCAATATGTACCTACTACAATGACAAGTAGGCATAGAAACGGCGCGCGACGGCCACAAAGTAATAATAGCAGAACGCGCGCCGCCCGCGCGCCCTGCCGGCCGCCCGTCCCGCGCCCCGCGCCATCAAACTCGACTCTACCTAACTGACGCAGTTATCCTAGGATCTAATGTTTTACGTATTTGCACTAGTTAAATTCTTAAGACCTCAAGTAAGTAGGTACCTAATCAATTGTGTACCTAATCTACAAACTATTTCTTAATATTATTTCTTAAATTTTTTTTTTCCTTTTCCTAGAGTACCTATAGGAGCTCTAATATATAGGCTCTCTAATAATATTACAATCTAGCCATATCATTTGGCTAATAAGCAATTTTAATCTAACATAAACTTCTAAAAAACCTAAATTCCTAAGATTGAGTCCATTAACACTAATCTTATTGTTTCTATTAAGGTGAAGACACTTTGTTCATGTGTTCTTTCTATGTAGCACTTGCACTGCACTGCACTGCACTTGTATCTATTACGTTATACTAATACACTACACTAACTCAAAAGGTTTTGTTCTTTTAAGTCTTCTCACTATATCCGTGTGATCGAGGAGCTGGATTGCCTCGACGTTCACGTGATGGTGAAGTCTATGTTGGTGACTTTCGGCATATTTTTTTACAACTTTGTCAACGAGCTCGATATTAAGGTCCCGATGGAGATCGTCATTGCGTATGTACCAAGGTGCGTTAACTATTTCCCTCAGTACCTTGTTTTGAAAGCGTTGGATCATATGTGTGTTACTTTTTTTGGTACAGCCCCAGAGCTGTATGCCATAAGTCCATACGGGCATAAGGACTTGCTTGTATAGTAATAGCTTATTATGTACTGACAGCGAGGAGTTTCTTCCAAGCAGCCAGTTCATCTTATGGAATCGAAGTTCTAGTTTTTTTTTTTTTTTTTTTTTTTTTTATTATTAATATAAACCGGAGAATACTGTTGTATCTTATTACTAAAGTCTATATGAATGGATTTCGATTCATTCAATTTAATCCTCCATTTTTTGGTCCAATCATACACTTTGTTGACAGCTGTTTGTACCTTTTCTGCCGCTTCTGCATGGGTACTCCCTAAAGCCATTATAGCAGTGTCGTCAGCAAAGGTCGCGATGGTATTATCTTCTAATTTTGGGATATCACAGGTGTAAATGAGGTCCGGACCTAGCACACTACCCTGTGGTACGCCAGCTTTTATTTCTTTAAGCTCTGAGTAGGCATCTTCTTGCCTTATTCTAAATACTCTATTAGAAATGTATGACTCTAAGATATCAGCAAACTGTTTAGGTAGCAGCTTTCTTAGCTTATGTATAAGGCCTTCATGCCATACCTTATCGAAAGCTTGTGCTACATCTAAGAATACCGTAGAGCAGACTTTTCTCTCTTCCAAAGTTTTCTCTATTACATCTGTTATTCTGTGAACTTGATCTATGGTGGAATGTTTTTCCCGGAAACCAAATTGGTGTTCTGGTACTATATCTAATTGGTCGATTATTGGTTTCAACCGTCTGAGCAACAGCTTCTCCATCAATTTCGACATTATGGGTAGTAGGGAAATCGGCCTATATGATGCTGCTTCATGTGGTGGTTTCCCTGGTTTTGCAATCATAATAACTTCAGCAACTTTCCATAGATTAGGTACATATTTAAGCTTCTCCATCAATTTCGACATTATGGGTAGTAGGGAAATCGGCCTATATGATGCTGTTTCATGTGGTGGTTTCCCTGGTTTTGCAATCATAATAACTTCAGCAACTTTCCATAGGTTAGGTACATATTTAAGTCTTATTACGGCATTAATAAGAGTTATTAATTTGACTACTGCCTTTCTTGGCAAATTATGGAGTATTTCTCCTGATATTAAATCGTATCCAGGAGACTTGCGCTGGCTTATATTTTGTTTTATTTCACGCACTACTTCTTTTGGTGTGACTAGTTTTATATCGTCATTTTGACATGACATCAAATTATTACCATCGAAAGACAGTACTTCAATCGTTTCACCCTCGTTTGGCTGAAATATTATTTCTAAGTGTTCTGCGAACCTCTTAGCTTTTTGCTCATTATTAACTGCCCATTTTCCATTCTCATCTTTTAGAGGAGGAATATGAACAATTGGCCTTTTCAGATTCTTAGTGGCTTTCCACAGAGAGTAATCGGTACTGAGGTCACTGGTCAGCTGTTGAAGGTGCTTTTTGGTGGAGTCATCGTTGTTGTTTTGTATGGCCCTCTTTAATTTTTTTGTAATGTTATTTAGCTTTCTTTTGTCTTCTGGGCTTCTTGTTTGATGCCATGTTTTTCGTTGTGCTCTCTTTTGATGAACAAGCTGTATTATTTTGTGCGGGTGGGTATGACCCTTAGATTTATTTTTAATATTCGGTGTGTTTTCCTAAGCTGCTTGTTGTACTTGCCTTATGAAATTTTCTATTTCAGTATTTAAGTGTTCCTGAGTTTTAAGTGGAACTTTTAGGTCTATGCTATTATCTAAGCTATTTTAAAGCTATCCCAGTCTGTGTATTTATTCACTAGGGTTGGAGACTTTTCTTTCTGTAAAATTTTTTCACCTATTTCTAGAAATATTGCGGAGTGATCAGAGTTCATATCGTAGCTCTGTTTTGTTTCTAGATAGCTTGACGATAAATTTTTGTAGATGAAGAAATCTATCAGGTCAGGTATCTTATGGGGATCTGTTGGCCAGTACGTCGGTGTTCCTAGAAATAACATCACATCTCATTTCTTTTATGGCGTATAATAATTCTTTGCCTTTAGGTGTAGATAGTCTGGAGCCCCAGTAAGTGCTTTTAGCATTAAAATCACCACCTAGGATTAATCTGTCACCAAGGGTCTTTAGAAAGGTTATGTATTCCTCTTTTCTGATCATATACCGAGGTGGACTGTATATGGCTGCTACTGTTAGAGGATATCTTTTAGTTTTCAGACATACCGCTACAGCTTGGATATCCCTCTCTTCATGTTTTGTCTCTTCATGGTGTTGCATATTTTCTTTTATAATAATCGCACTGCCACCTCTTGCAGTATTGTCTGGGTGAAGTGCATGGTAAATTTTATAGCCTTTAAACTTAATATGCGTTTGTTTAGTGAAGTGTGTCTCAGAAACGAGACACACATCAACATTTTCTATATCAAGGACTACCTGTAGCTCGTTTTGATGGTTTTGTAGTCCGTTTGAGTTCCATGCCATTATTTTGAGTGTGTTAATCATTTTATAGGTTTAGATTTAGATGTAGCTGTTCTAGCGCTATTTTCTATCTTTTTTAGTCTGTCGTCAAATGATGTCATCAATTTTAGAATGTCATCCAATTTTTTATCTGTAGTTACTACAGCACGAGGAGCCTGAGATAGCTTTTCAGTACCCATTGCAGTCGCTTGAGCATAAGTAACGTTTTTAGTCGAGCTTTTGGCCGCTGTGGTTTTCACGCTTGATTTATTTAAGCTATGGCCATCATGCTTCACTTTAGGCATATTGTACTGTTGTGTTGCTGTCAGCTTTCTAGAGTTCCTGTTTTGGATCAGCTGAATTTCTTTAGCTATAGCACATCCTCTGTAGTTTGCGGGGTGTGGATGCACTTAGGCTTCTCTTCTGACGGCTTTTTGCAGTCCTTGGTAAGTTGTTTTCCGGTGCATTTAACGCATCTCGGCTCTTTTGAGCAGTACCTTTGCGTGTGTCCATAAGCTTGACACCTCTTGCACTGAGGAACCAGCTTAGTTGTTCTTAGTGACTGTATTTCAACCTGACAGCCTAATACAGTTTTGATGTTAAATATTTTATTTATCTCCTCGTCATTTTCGAATGTCAGCATAAACATATTGAGCGGCTCTTTTGTTCTCCAACTCAATTTGTTTACTGCTTCGATGATTTTGTATCCTTTCTTTTTTAAATCATCTACTATTCTGTCTGGCTTGCAAGTGAAGGGCAATTTTTTCACCATTACTCTTATTGGCCTCTCTTGCTTATTTTCATAAGAGTGCCATAGGCAGTTATTACCAGTTAAGGCTTTTGTCAAAGCTCTGTACGTATCGTCATTTGTAGCATTGACTTTGACCGTTTCTCCGTTCATCATTTTAATAGAGAACGTGTCGGCTGCCTGGTACTTTATCAGGAAGTCAAAGAAGCCCTGGTAGTCTTTAACCCCATCCACTATGATAGGTGGAGGTAGATGAATTTTTTTGATTCTCTCTTTGCGTGTCTCTTTACCAGTTTCGGCTTCTTGAGTGGGCGAGATGTTCAGTTTTCGTTTTTTCCTTGTCTTCGTTCTTATCCACTCTGTTTCTCTGGCCAGATCTTCTTCATCGGTGCTATATTCAGCGCGTGAAGAAGTCTCCATAGTGCTCGTAGCGGGTTTTGGATTGCTCGTCTCTGCTAGGCAATTTAATTGTTGTTTGAGAATCTCAATTTGACTCTTCAAGTCGCCTACGAGACTCTCTAATTCCTGCCGCGCTGCTTGTTCTTCGGCATAACGCTTGTACAATAAATGCTCGGTCTCCGTTGTTAACCTAATTGTATCAGTTTTGATATATTGATTTTGTTTATTAGGTTCCATTATTCAGGCCTAAACGATATGATGTATCGTCGCCTTAACAATATAATATGCCATCCGTCGGTAGCCTTGCGCAATAACTAGGTCATCGCGACGCGGTGGCCGCCGAGCCGGCTTTGTTATGATGTGTTAGCACTTTACACTGTTGGTACACGCGGTCGCGAGTAACACAACTGTTCTCAGCGAAAATAGAACGAATACTTAGTAGAATAGTTAAATTGCCCGGTAAAAACGAGCAAAAAATCACGTTTAGTGTATGGGAGCCCCCTTAAATGTTTATTTTATTCTGCTTTTTAGTATATGTTATTTTAGCGGCAACATAAATAGATCATCTGTGAAATTTTCTAAATTCTAACTATCACGGTTCATGAGATACAAGCATGGCGAGTGGTGACAGACGGACAGCGGAGCCTTACCTTAGTAATAGGGTTTGCTTTACCCTTGAATTCGGAACCGTAAATGAGCAATAAAAACAACAAACAGATAAATGATGAATTAACATGTAACAGAATTTCACGCAAATCCATTTTGCCATGAAGTAGTTGGTTGGTTGTTGGGTTAACACACCTACTCATTGAAATAATTATACCTAAACATACAGATGTATAAAAACATTCGTATTTATTATACTATTGGAATTCTAGGTATGTGGTGTGTAGTAATTTTTCCATTTTATATTATACACGTTTTCCTTACTCGTAGTTTTAATGCATAACACCATCCCAAATCACCAGTCATTGTGGCCATAGTTAGGGAGCTAGGTGTCGAAATTTCTTTGCGATTTCTTTATATGGCAGACATCATCTCATTCAACCATAATTATTATTGCCATTGTTATTATTTAAAATTATGGTAGACTGTGATAATAGTGTTCACCCCAAATGCGACTTTGAAACTCTTATAGGTTCGTACCCTAGGCCTAGGTATAACTGATTTCTCATTTTTGTACGTAAGTTTAGCTGCCTGTAAACGAAACTTTATGCAATAAACTAATCGAATATTGTATTGAATACTAACTGACACACCTTGTTATTTCCTAACCATGTTCATGGGAAGAGGTAAGTTGTCGAAGTTTTTCAGTTTCTCAGAATGAGACTGCCAAAGTTGGCAATTTAACGTAAAAATAACGGTTGAAATTCGAGAGGGCTCTTAGTTGACCGAACCAAATCGATTTGTGCTGATCTGAACTATCCGCATCCGTATCGGTGTTTCTAAACATGAAGAAATCTTATAGCAAAATACCAGTTAGCTCCCTAACTATAAAGCCGATAGTAGCCGGGGCTGTGGTAGAGAGGGACGCAGCTATACATCTACATAGCTGTGTCCCTCTTATCGAGGTCAAACGAAGTCACCGATCAGCCAATCAGGGAACAACCACTTTGCTCGCGGTATTGGTTACAGTAAAGTCTTATGTGGTTGACTTTGTAGGTTGAAATGCACCTAATCTTAAAGGAATAAGGTCGTTTTTACATTGGTATGTAGACGTAAGTAGATATAAATAAAAATAAATATAGTACAACGCTCGTTTGGTCACAAAACTGGGCGATCTTGCTTAGAGTTCGATTTCTATGGGTATTCCTATTTCGATGATTGAGATAATTGAGCTTTAAGCAGTCAATTCTAGTTGATCCGCAGAAGCGTCAAGACAATCATTGCTTGCTTGGTTGCTTATTGTGTATTGTACAAGAAACAAGAAAAACAAAAATAGAGGATGTTTTCTATGTGTCTCACATCACACAATTGAAAGAGCAAGAACCGCGTTAAGCTGCATGTTCTAAAATGATGCAGTTTAACAAGTGACATGAGTTAATGTTACACTTTCGCGTAAAGATTCGTGCTAGGCCGAATCTTTACGCGAAAGTAAGTGTAACATTAACTCATGTCAGTTGTGTGGGGCGCTGATCAAATACCATACAATACAACTGACTGACGTTAACGTTACACTTTCGTGTAAAGATTCTTGCTGGGCCTACAGTATAACAATGGTAACTATTGGAGGTACATTAAAATTGTACTTATTTAGACTTCGTACTGTGTATACAATGTAGTGTAGCCAGGTGGCTACTAGGTAATGCCATTTTATTCCGCCGCGGTGATATGTGAGTGGACACTCGCCTTATTCATGTTCTATTCATACGTTCCAGAAAACTGTTCTCGTATTTTATTGGGACCTTGCTTGACTGAGAAAGATTTTGATTCTATATAAATAGTTTATTTTTTCTTAGTACTTGAAAAATAAGTAAGTATTAGTGGTTCTGTGTTTTATTCTTTTTGATTGTTAGACCTATACGTATAGTAGGTATAGCTGCATTTTAGTCTTTATGAATTTTAGTCTTACTGTAGAAATCCGTCGTATTCGACCATTATTCATAAAATGGCAGTACTGGTGCGAACGCAGCGACGCTCTTCAGTTCACAGATAACTTGGTAAGGGGGCGTCCGTAAATTACGTGGGATGATTTAGGGAGGGAGGGGGTCGAGTCAAATCTCATATAATCTCACGTTAGGGAGAGGGAGGGTCTCAACAAATAACACGCAACTTTTGTTGTGATTGAAACAAAAAAAATATATACTATTTTGGTCCATTCAATCCAAATTGTATGTACATGCTCAAGTATTCTTTTGTTAAATTTTTATTACATTTATAACTCTCAGCAATATTGACTAGTCTTAACTAGTCGTAAATAAACACGAAGCAAAATGTTTTTTTTCTTTCTACAATAACAACCCAACGCGTTTACGTAAGACACCCACATTCTGAAAAATCTCACGTGAGATTGGGGGATGGGGAAGGGGATTGAACAAAATCTCACGACATCTCACCAACGGGGGAGGGAGGGACAGAAAATTTAAAAAAATACCTCACGTAATTTATGGACGCCCCCTAAAACTACATATAACATCATAATCTAGATAATTTTATACTCTACTTGGTCTGTGGTTCCATGCCTTGACCATAGAGAAAAGTAAATGATGTCACGTTCGTAGTGTTGCTTCATCATCATCATCATTCAAAGTAGCTTAAAAACACGTAGTTAATGAATGACCCCTTTCCCGTGAAACTGTACTGCGTGCGCACGTCGTCTGAGACATCACACCATCTAGTTGTAAGATTAGTAGACTGCTGCTCAATCGGATCATAAAGTCTTATTTGCCCAGCAATGTTACTAGCTGCAATGGCCTTTAAACCAGATCTCATTATTGCTTATACTAATGCTTTTTTTTATGAGAATGAATGACGTGACGAGCTGGTCGTTCACCTTGGCTTGGAGGAGTACTTTACATACTTTGAGACAACGACAAACTTAACTAATTCTTACAGATAATTTTAATTTTTAGAATTCGTCCCATATTTTCAAAAATCGGTAAGTGTTAAAACTTTGCCAAAACCTTGACTAACAGCCTTATTAATAAGCGTAGAGTAGTTTTGGATTAGTGTACCTACCCGGCTGTCGTGGCGTCCGACCTCTTTGAAGCTGACCACCGACAACGACTGACGCAACCAGAAGAGACATTTAATTGACATAAAGGGACTTGAGACGAAAAAGAGAAAGAACAGACGGGTCTTTGAAGAAAATCCGACAATGGCGGTTGTGAATTTTAAATTTATTTTTTAAAACTAGTGTATCTTGAACTTTAATGTGTAATAAGGGTGGATTATTATCCGTTAAGTGTTCGTGAACGTGCACGAGTGTTGGAAAATGGTTTTAAGATTATAGAAACATGCATTTTCGTTTTTGCTTCAACGGCCTTTTTTAGAGCCTTCAGTAAAATATCCTCCATTTTACTGTTGGCGTTTTGACTGACAAAATATGACTTTGACTTGACATAAACGTACAAATTTTACTCACTTGACATTGGCAGAATTATTGCAAACAAGCGATAGAAAGCCATTAAAGAAGAAGAAGAAGAAGAAAGAACAGACGACTCTTTACAATTTTACCAAAGACTTTATATCCAGACCACTAATACGAAATTAAAGCAGGGCAAAACCGTACACACCACTTTGGGTGTGATTGATTCTCAGCTGTCAAAATCAAAATCAGTCGTTACTTGGGTGTGGTTTTGAATACATACCAAAAAAATGCCGTCTTGCGTGATAAAACTGTGCCAAAATCACTCGAGGCACGAATCACAGAAGCACACGATCACAATTCACTTGTAAGTGGCCTTAATCATGTATTTTTATAAGATTATTTTAAATATTTCTATTTGACGAAGAGTATTTCACATTTCACAATAAAAAGTTGACATGTCAAAATCAGTATTGCCACACGACATCTGAATAATTACCCGATTTCTTTTGTATAGATTTCCAACAGATCCATCCATGTCTAGCTGGGCCCTTATTCCGTATCGATTCCTTACTTCGAAACCACGCGAATTCCTTGTCTTACAAAAGAAATCTGCAAAACTCTACTTTCTATGAAACGAAAACAAAACCGCGCTAAATGAATTTGCAATTGGCGCGATTAGAACTGTCAAAATTCATATGTTTTATCGAGACGCGTTCCGAAACATCAACACATCAAAAGATTATGACCACTTATGTCAATATATTTTATTCAAAATAAAGATAACTTTAATGTAAAGCGAAGGTACATCTAATGCTGTGACACGATTTGAACAAGACACGATAACGACGTGGTTTCATATCGTGTGGAATCTATGTTTCCATAGAGAATAACCGCCCTGATCGTTGGATAAAAGTAGTTCGAAAAAGTCGAAATGAAGATTGGTGGAAACCTAATACTCGCTCAACAATATGTTTAGCGCATTTCTATAGTAAAGAACACACAGAACACAGAAGTGCAATTACTGATAATAGTTTTATTGTCAACAAATGGGAAAACAGTGGACGCGTGGAACGCCTATAGCGTTCCACGCGCCCACTGTTTTCCCATTTTTAAGGTTATTTTTTTATCTTAAAATATGAAACATTATTTTGGTTGAGGCAAGCAAAGATCACAATCGCTAACGCTAACGCCACACGCTAACTCCAAAAATGTATCGAAATGACATTCGCTACGGAAAAGTTAGCGATTTCCGAAATGTCATTTCAGTACATTTTGGAGTTAGCGTTTGGCGTTAGCGTTAGTGGTTGGTATCTTTGCTAGACCCCCTGTACCTACATACCTGTTGTTCTTTAATCCCTTTAACTTGGTAATATTGAAAAACTCGTGAGTTATTAAAAGAAATGTTGAATAAACTGCTGGTTATACTTAATTTGAATCCTTTTTATTAAGAGATTGCATGAGCTATCTATAGACCTTTTTCTTGTCTATAGATAGTAGTATGATGGTAATTAATATTATTATTTCATATTTTTTTAATGTAGGCGTTATATAATTTTTATTGATTACATTTTACATCTAGCTAGATTTTTATTTAGGTACCCGACTAAATCGGGTAATACTATTTATATGGTATGTTGAAAGAGGAACTAACATTAGAAGAAAAAAAAATGTGCTCTATGGTTTGATTCATGTTCAAACAAGGTTAAGTATGGAGACTTCGGTTCTGGACCTATGTAATAGGGGCAATTCTGTGAATTTTACCCATTTTTATAATATTTTATAATTTTATAGTTTTATTTTGCATCCCTTGTTCCTCACGACGACGACCAGCAACTCCAGACTCTTTGATCGTCTTTTCACCGGCTTTTATCTTTTTCGATATAGTTCTATATTCGAATGACAAAAAAAACAATAGTTGGGGTAACTAATCAACTAGGCATTTATTAATAAGTGCACGTTTATTTCATTCGTCCATTCATTTATTGTTTATTTTTCTTCTTACTGAATGCCCATCACACCGTGATGTGAGTGTAAAGATACGCGCAACCAGTAACCCTTAGAGCATCTATAAATGAAGATGTTAACGTGATAATGGCTTGGCCACACTCAATGGTAAACGGCGGACTGTTCGCGGTTGAACGCTTGTGTGTGTGCGTACAGCGAAGCATCGGGCGCAAACTACGTATAAATAAAAATTAACACATTTATAAAATTACTTCCTTATTGCTGTCAGTGGTTCAGTGGTTCGGCGTGATGCTCAGCTAAGCCAAAGACAGGGAGAAAGGGAGACAGAACAAATCTCAGATCACGTCAACGTGCAACGTTTTCGTTTGACGTTTGACATGATCTAAGGACAAAATGAAAAAGAAATCGTTTTGGCTTCCATACTAGGGAAATGGAGTTATCAGCGTGATGTGTGTTCGAAGTCATCAACAGGTAGACAAATAATAACAAAATGGGTTAACTCCACATCGATATGGAATTTTAAAATTTAAAATTTATAAAGGACATTGGGACCCTTTGTATGAAAACTATACCCACGGCAGACAAAGACGAATTATGCATTATTTTAAAGGTGTAGTTATGTAGATAAGCTAGCACACAGCGCATTCTTGTAAACCCTAATGTCATTTCAATACATTTTTGAAGTTAGCGTTTGGCGTTAGCGATTGAGATCTTTGCTAGACTCCGGTACATTACGTGATAGGATTTACTGTAAGTATCGTGCCTACTTACATCGTCCGTTTTTTGTGGATAATTGAAATCCACCATCTCCTTTTTCGTCTCTTTTTCGTATTATTATGTTTGTTTATGAAATCATTCAACCGCAATATATAATTATTTACCGTCATGCAATAGAACTCTACTGCTTCCTCCATTTTAACGTCCCACGTCGGTCGCGCAGCAGGCAAACAAATTGACTGTGTGTCCGGGTCTGCGCCGATGCATTGCTGTACGCACACACACAAGCGTTCAACCGCGAACGCCGTTTACCTTTGAGTGTGGCCAAGGGCCAAGGCATAATCCGCAAGCACCATTTTTCTTCCAATTTCTACGGGGGACGAGGTAAACATGTATAGCACACGCGCAAATGCACGCCGCTGACCATCTTAAAACAAGTACACCCTTATATAAACTAGCGTAGTTACGCAGTGTCTACTCGCACATTATGATATCGTAGACGACCAAGTGACGCCACATGACCGGCAGAGGGGAACCCCTTGCCACCTCCTTTTCTAAATGCTCTAAGCCAGTATATACCACACTGATATAGATAACTATAGTATGTGCGTATTTTAAGATGGTGTGCGGGTATTGTTATAGTGAGGGCAATTTTGAAGGCTTTAGGTTTAGTTTTAGAAAATTTTAAAAATATTTAAATTTAAGTGACAGTACTAAACTAAAAAGAACGACTCATGGCGGACCAGATGGACGTCAAGACAGCGTTCCTGAATGGGGAAATTTCAGAAACGATTTATATGAAACAGCCGGATGGTTTCGAGGAAAAAGGAAAAGAGGACTATGTCTGTCAGTTGAATAGATCCCTTTATGGATTAAAGCAGGCTGCTCGAGCTTGGAACCAAAAGCTAGATTATGTACTCAAGCAACTTGATTTTAAGCAATCGGAGAACGAACCATGTGTCTACACAAGAATAAAGGACGGGAAGATTCTTATCTTGACCGTATATGTAGATGACATGCTTATCTTTTGGAATGAAACAAAAGAACTTTCGAAAGTTAAGAAAGAACTCACTTCAACATTTGAGATGAAGGATCTTGGTCGAGCGGAACTTATTCTAGGAATGAGAATTACCCAGGATAATGACGGAATCAAGATTGATCAAGAAAAATATGTTGAAAAGGTTCTCAAGACTTTTGGAATGGAGGACTGCAAAGTAGCTGCAACACCTTCGGTTCCTGGTGAATGGCATAAACTGGAAAGACCTGAAGTAGGACATCAGCCAGATCCTAGGATACCATACCAAGATCACTGATGTATCTTGCAGTATGCACACGCCCGGACATAGCAAATGCAGTAAGCTATCTCAGTCAGTTCAACACCTGCTATACTGAAGTGCACTGGAGCATGGCAAAACGTGTCTTACGATACTTGAAGGGTACACGGGGTTACGGACTTATGTACACAAGAGGCACACAACAACCTTTTATACAAGGTCATGCCGATGCAAGTCATGCCAGTACATATGACAGGAAGTCTTATACTGGATATGTGTTCATATCTCAAGGAGGAGCAGTGAGCTGGGAGAGCAGGAAGCAGAAAACAGTTGCCCTCTCAACGGCAGAGGCAGAATATGTTTCAATTTCGGAAGCTGCAAGGGAAGCTATCTTTCTACGGAGATTTATTTCGGAAATCACTCAGAAAGAGGAGAGCCCTATCAGCATAAGGAGTGACAGTCAATCGGCAATACATATTGCCGAGAACCCTTCACACCATCAGCGCACAAAGCATATTGATGTGCGCTATCATTTTATCCGACAGGCGGTTGAGAGCAGTACCATCTATTTGAAGTATGAGGATACCTCACATTTGATTGCGGATGGCTTGACGAAACCGTTGATGATATATATTCTGTCTGCGATATATATTTCGTGTCAACTTGAAAAAAAATCTGTTTTTATAATATATCCATATTCAAGTCTAATATAGTAAATATCTTTACTTATTACTGTGCCTTAATCACTCCCACCACGCGTAACTGTATATCACAAATTCACTTTCATACACCATTGAACTCACAGATGAAAAAAAAACAATTTAAATGTCACTATAATCAGTGGTAGACCTACATCGATTTTAGCAAAAAGATGGAAATGTTACCTTTTTACTAAAAGCGATGTAGGTCTACCACTGATATTTATATAACTTTGAAGCAATCTGTCATGTCGTCCTGATCTTGACGTCATCTGTGATCGTAACGTCTCTTTGTCAAATAATGTTTTAAATTCTAATACCAATTATTTCCACGGAAACGTAGTTGTTGTTAAGTGAATAAATTACGCAATTATGTACAACGGCCAGCAAGAAAACGATCCCAGAACAAACAAATTGACTTTGGTTGAACGTCTGCTAACAACGAAGATCCCGCTGCTCCCTGAACGCAGAACAGAACTGAGGTCAACAATACATCGTCTTCGTCGTCCAACCCGGCTCAGCCGAGATGATAGTAGCAGAACAGTCCCAAAACAGCTCACAACTCCGCCACCGTTACGTACGTATAAATATAGACCATCACACGAAGAGGATTGGACCAGCTTACTGTTTGATTTTATCAAAGACTTCAATGCTGTAGGTATTGCACGATGGATAATAGGAACATGCAGAACAGGCAGAACATTCTATTCTGCCCACTCAAACAAATCCTACACCTAAAGTTATATGAAAAGCTAGAAGAGAAAAGTAACTTTTTCATTTGCAGTCTACAGGCTGGTTCTCGCACCAGCCAC
The DNA here is from genome assembly GCA_963580505.1 of Ennomos erosarius. Lineage (NCBI taxonomy): Eukaryota > Metazoa > Arthropoda > Insecta > Lepidoptera > Geometridae > Ennomos > Ennomos erosarius. Next base: position 3,628,782 of record OY756977.1, read on the forward strand.
GCAGGCATCAATGCTGAAGATGAAAGGAACTCACCTACGGGAAACCATTGTGAAATTGGCTGAAGCTATCCACGTGGCGGATCAACAGATAGCAGCAGCCATATCACAATTATAACAGCTGATGGTGTTAGTGATAGCCATAGTGATAGCTATGAAAACAAAGTTTGATACTTGGAAGTATTCAGGCCAAAGCACAGTGCTACTTAGGGGGGAGTTTAAAAGTGAATGTTTATTTGTATGTTTTGATGTGTAGTGCTACTGATAATGATTACAACTACTACCTAAATGTAACAATTATTTTATAATAAAACCTTTGAAATTTATCTACTTTGTCTTATTCATAAACCTTGTTGTTTTTATTTTGAAAAAAAAAATAGGTATGGGAATAAAAATAACAAAACCTTTCTTTTTTGTGTGGTTGTTGAACCGACATATTTCTAGGTGCACATCATCACCATCATCATCATTAACAGCCTGAAGACATCCACTGCTGTACGTAGGCCTCCCCCAGGTAGCGGCTTAGAGCGGCTGCTCGCTTCCTGCATCCATCGGCACCCCGCGGCTTTCACCAGGTCGTCGGTCCACCTAGTGGGGGGCCGGCCTACGCTGCGTCTTCCGGTTCGTGGTCGCCACTCGAGAACCTTAATTCTTCCCCATCGGTTGTCAGTTCTACAAGCGATGTGGCCTGCATTGCCATTTCAACTTGCTAATCCTAAGAGCTACATCGATCAATTTAGTGCTCCTGCGGATCTCCTCATTTCGGATCTTATCTCGCAGGCACAACATATCAACTGATTTTTCAAATGTAAGGAAAACAAAATTAACAAAATTACATAGAAAACTCACTTAGAATTATAAGTTATTTTTAGGAAGGATCCAAAACGGTACTTGTTAAAATATACTAAAAACCAACTTAAAACTTTAAATGACAGTACTAAAAGTTTATAGATTATTTAAAATGCGCCTTCAAATTAGCACATTCACTTAAAATCCTAAATTGATTAGATTTCGTTCATATCATTCATTCATTTTGATTAAAAATTGAGTTTGAAGTTTCTAAAATGACATAAAGTGGTGCCGTTAAATTACCATTTAGTTTTAAGTTTTTTAATGTGACTTAAAACTAAAACTAAAGCCTTCAAAATCACCCTCATTGTTCGTTTACATGGATAAGTTTTTGATTTGAGCGTGTTTATCTCGTCCCCCGTAAAAAATGGCAGAAAATATTTTTTGCGGACTAGAACGTTAACACCTCCTTTTCTAAATGCGCTAAGCCATTTAATACATAAAGAGTGTGTTAGTTTTTGTCTTGATTGGATTATACATATTATTATTTTATTGGGTATACATTTTATTCTCCACAAAACCCGTTCTGTGGAACGAAACGTTTTTCTTGTGCGTTCAGAAGCCGAGTGAAGGGCAATGACTTTGTCTATTTTGCCCATTTATTGTAATAATGTTGTGTAGTTGGTAGTTATAGGATATTTTTCTTTGTTGCAGATACCCTAAATTCAAAATTTCATTTTTATTTCTCTTTTGACATGACACTGGCTAAACAATTGAAATAAAAAAATGTCTATGTCCATTGATGGTGTGTGATGGTGTTTGTTTTTTATTTGTTCATAAAAGTGATCAAATATTCGTCCTCTTTTAAACAATTTATTAGTTAATTTAAGTCGAAGTGTTCTGTGGTTCGCCTTGTTTTATTTGCAGCAATTTCTTCAAATAAAAAGTCGTTTGGAGTTTTGGCGGAAACGCGGAAAAGTTCTCGTTGCATCGTATTATTTTTCAAAACTTTTGCTTTTTCCAGTGTTAATGTTTAAAATTGGTGGTGTTTTACGCATTAAGTGCTGAATTACGAGCATGAGTGGGGGCAAGTGATATAATGTGGTGAAACGTGATTTTTCGTGTTGCTTCCAAAACTCCATAGAAGCTTCTAGTAAAGTTGCCACCACTTTGCTGGAGCATGACTTAGACTGGACTATGACAATGACTAGGACATGACTTTGCGTGAAATATTTTATAACACGATGAAAATATAATACTTGACACTGGCTAAATACACTATGTGTGGAGCCAAAATATAAGAAAAAAAAGTCGTTTGCGCCATATTTTTTAATTTGTTCCGTTCTTAATCCGGAGGGATATATGATAATTTTTTTTTGTGATTGCAAGACGTCGAAGAAAATCTCAGAGTGTCCCCGCCTTAATTCTTCCTCGCGGCAGCCATTTTCTACTTTTCTACGTGGAACGAGCGTGACGGCTTGACTGTTGTTCGTCATTTAGCTGATTTTTGTGAGTATTTTCAACGTTGAGTAGTTGTATTTTGTAGCCATCATTATGATGCATAATGATTGGTAGTGATTATTGTTTTTTTTTGTGGTTTCACAGCAAGCTGTTGGTGCTTGTGCGGGTGTGGCCACCATCGACGTCGGTGTGGTTCTGTTGGACAGTTCCTCTCCCCCAAGCTTAAAGAATCCAGTGGAATCGGTATGTTCCTTTTGATGATTGATCCTTCATGATCATGATTTGGCAGTTTTTCTGATTTTTATATCTCGGTGTACTATTTCTTCTGCAGACACAACGTACCCCATCGTTCCTTGCACTGCGGGGTGTTCATCCTAATCCTCCTTCCAAAAGGTATGTTTAAATATTTTATAGCTCCTCAGTAAATCTGTGATTAAATTTGTTCTAAATCTACCCCCCAATCTAAGTAAAATCCGTGCTTAAGTAGTAAATCCCACCTGGTTACTACCTATTTCTATTTATATATAACTAGAGTCGTTTAGTGTTCCCTGGATTCAAAATCAACCTGAGGAAATAACAATTTAAAGATATATTTCTGAATTTATTGAAAGCGGCTCCGGGTTAATTATTGGCAGTTCCTTTATAATGTTAATTTGAAGAGTAATTACTTGAATAATAACTCCAGTATTATGTTCAAAAAGTAATAGTATGTGTTTCTAAATAGGTTGTGAGTTTAGGAATTTGAAATAGTGCGTTAGCTGCTGAAATATTTTACAATGTGAATTTTCCCGATGTTAACTGGAGCCTATTTATAGTGTATCTGTGTTAATTTTGATGTCTATTGTCTCCCTTAAGGTTGTAGTAGCTTGCTGTAGATTTTTGTTTGACACGGGCGCAATCTCGCTGCGGAATGTTTCAAGAGGCTAGGTTTTGTAACCAGGAACTGTAGCAATTTCAATAACCTCAACGCTGTAAAGCTTCTATATAACGCTCTTATCTTGGCCAAAATCGAAGCTAGTTCTTGCGTCTGGAACCCCCACGAGGAAACATATGCACTTATGCTCGAGAAGGTCCAAAAGCGGTTCTTACGTTATCTGTATAAAAGAACATACCAGTACTATCCGTTCATGTACCCTACCAAATACCTACAAGACATGTTAGGCATAAATTCATTAGAATCGCGTAGATTAAACGATCAGCTAGGGATAATATTTCGCGTGCTACATGGGATTTTGGACAGCCCATCCTTGGTCGCAGAAGCTACTCGCCTCTGCGTTCCAGAGCAGCGAGCCAAATTCCGCAAAGGACGCGTTCCACTTTTTGCACCAAGTCCAGCGCGTACTGTGACGCGCCAAGAGTCCCCCATCTACCGCGCTCAGCGCCATCTCAACGCAATGGTTGTTTTGTATCCGGAGGTGGATCCGGTCCTTTGGTAAATTATTTAAGTACAGCATGCTCTACTCTGAGCAGTACACTTTATAATGCTTTAACTTAACTGATTGTGTACAACTTATAATGTAATTATTTTTTCTGTTTTCATATTGTTTTATCCTGTGTTTTTATTAATTGTCTTTAGCTCTTAAGAATGTAACGATTTGGACCCTGTTATGTTGCATTTCTTTTAATAAACTGAATTGAATTGAATTGTTCAAAGTACACAAAATGAACTTTTACTGATTTTTTAATTTTATCGTTCTGGGGACTTCTACTAAGTCGTTAGAGGCCGCTTGACTGCTTTAACCCAAAATACCACGTTTTCACAAAAGTTCACAATATGACCTTTTCCTGATTTTTAAATTTTATCGTTCCATTGACTTCTATTCAGTTATTAGAGGATTTAGAGGCGTCCCAACCATATAATACTAAAATACTACATTTTCACAAAAGTTAAAAAAAATGACCTTTTCCCATAGACATATATATAAGGACAGGCCTAATGACAGATTAAACCGTCACTTCAAAGAGGGTGTCAATTTCACAGATTGACATCCACTAGCGCCCAGTCTGTGTTGGAAGTGAGAAGATATCGGTCGTGTGTCTCAAAGAAAATATGCCAAGTTGTGTTGTGAAGGGTTGCACAAACTACACTCTAAAGTGCAATAAAAAGAAATACAAAGTTTCTTACCACAAGTAAGTCAATATTTTCAATATTACACTCCGTTTTGTACGAAAATAATCGAATTTATATTTGGGATAATCATTGTAAACATAAACATTGACGGACATAATGGCAGCGATAGGGCCGTTCTCATCGTAGTTCCTGAGTAATCTAAGAGATGGCGCTGACTTTTCCCCACACCATTTTGAGTAAATAAAATGTTCCTTCGGGCATATCCTGATATATAGATCTATGCCTTTTCCTGAATTTTTATTTTTATTGTTTTGAGGTATTCCATTGAGTTGGTCGAAGCATCCTAACTGCTTAAAACTAATATACCTGGTTTATTGACGAATACCCAATAATTACATCATTATATTTTCATGTACCGTCTACTACGGTCCTACAAGCTATTGGTGTGTTAAGTAAACTGTTACATATGTATGTTACATCGCGGCAGTAGTAGGTATACTACGATGTAGGCTAGCCTTTATTAGCATTAGACTTCTGTAGGTACAGATAAATTATAGCATAAAAGTAATGTGTGTAGCAGAAAAAAGTGCACAACTGCACAGTATCGTCGTTTTGCCACAGTGAGTCTTGGATCAGCTGCATGGATTATGGATGTATACGATAGTATATTATCAACGATCCCTTTCCAATAGCGATAACGCCAACCGATAAATCAAAATGTGTGGGAATCACATTTCAAAAATCGCTTAGTTTTCCGCAGCTAATGTCAGGTCCAATACATTTTAGAGCTAGCGTTTGTCGTTAACGCTAATGAAAAGGTTTGCTAGACCTCCAGTATAACTAAGAAGTTACAAATCGCACAGGGTATGTAGTCTAAAGTATTCGATACAGCTTTCAGAATTGAAAGCTATATACTACTTGACAGGCCCGATAGCTCAGTTGGTAGTAGGCCTGTCTTATGAACTGAGGGCTAAGGGTTCGATTCCTACCCAGGACAAACATTTGTGTGTTGAACATAGATGTTTGTTCTGCGTCTGGGTGTTGTATTGTATTATATGTATGTATTTACAAACAAAAAAAGTATCTAAGTATTATATCAGTTATCTGGTAAGCTTTGCTTAGTTTGGGGCTAGATAGCGAGGTGTGAAATGTCCACACAATAAAAAAAATAGCAAGTTGTAGTGGGCTGGCCACGTCGCTCGTAGAACTCAAGGTTCTCATTTGGCGACCACGAACTGGAAGACGCAGCGTAGGCCGATCCCCCATTAGATGTACCGACGACCTGATCAGAACCATGGGGAGCCGATAGATGCAAGAGGCAAACAGCCGCTCAAAGTGGCGCTCTTTGAGTGCTGAAAGTGGTGGTGTGTAAATAAAATATCTACTTAGCAACCTATATTTATACCTATAGTCTGTGAATTTTTACACTATAATAACATTTCTCCAATATACCTAAATAAACTAATCTGTCCTGTAGGCCTAGCACGAATATTGACGTGCTAGGCCTGACAGAAGGGGCAAAATTAAACGATCAAAATAATAGATTTCACAACGTATATTCGCGTTACTAGGTTAGTACGTACTGCTTATAAAACATTCATCTTATTAACTAGAGGTTTGTTTACATTAAGGGCTTCGTTCTCTATATGCGATTAAAGTTACGATTACCTAGCCAGTGAGTAATACTGATCGGGACGTAAACGCGGCGAGTAGTTCTTTTCAGTTTCACGAACGAAAAGTTTAAAGTCTCAGGCCTTCGTTCTCTATATCCAAATAAAGTTCCGAGTTGGCTAGCCACCACGTAATGCCACTTGTAACTGCAGTAACGAATTTCAGAATGTCCGAGTAGCGCTAGCCGACCCGTAAACCAGGCTGCTACTTACAGGACACATCAGCTGCCGATTAGTACGGTTAACCGACGGCTATAGCAAAACTTGTTGCAAAAGCTCGCATGTGTTTGTAATTTATTATTATAGTTTGCATGCCACAAATACTGAGAACTACGGAACTGAAAACTACCAACCCTGTTGATTACGCTACTGCTATAAAAACATCGACTATTCGTTTCTATTTCGAGATCAGATACTTATGAATATAGAAATCATTGTATTTAATTACTAAAACAGTCCGCTCAGAACCGTGGGAAGCCGATGGATACTGGAAGCTAGCAGCCGCTCAAAGTGGTGCTCTTTGGAGGAGGCCTATGTTCAGCAGTAGACGTCTTCAAGCTGATGATTATGATGATGATGACTACTAAAAAAGCTTTTGATCAATTATAATATGTTTAAATACTTATTTATAATATTATGATATTTTTGTTTTGTGTTGTTTTAATTTTTATTATTGCGTCAAGATAAAACCATATGTCAGGTACCTATAGGTATGTAATCTAAATTCGTACTAAATTCCTCATTACATTAATTTAATTAGTTGATACCCTATTTTGTAAAGGTAAATCCTTACCTACTTACAGTTTTTATGTAGGGAATAAATAACTCGCCCCCACTATGAACGATAAAAGAGTGAAAATTATGAACCATAAACGAGTGAAAAATAAGAATGGACAAAAAAGTTATCGACGAAATATTGAACAATCAATGACAAATAATGTGAGTGAAGCGTCGAAAATTATTTTTGGAATTAGTAGGGAATATAGTTACTAGTAAAGCAGTCCGCTTTGCTTACTTTTTACCCAAGTGTTGGTTCAATCGAAGCTCGAAAATGGACAGCAGAAGTCCATAATTTGGCCTTGTAAAATAATTGATAATTTGACCTTGAAAAATAATTGGGATGAAGTCGAGATCATTGCATGATGTGTGCTGGGCCCTCACGAGACCTCTATAATGAGTGGACACCTTTGGTGAGGGGACTTGGCCAGCTTTAAAAGAGGACCTCCGAACTACATTTCCCAAATGCCGGGATATGCATCGAGATTTTATCGTCGTCGAACATGACAAGCGATCAATACCCTACTGTAAGTATCTATTTATGCAGCAAAAAAAAGCACAGAATACTCAAGCAACTGAGATTGCAACTTCGAGAAAGTGAAATATTGTAGTTAATAACAGGTGGTATATAATCCTCGTGCAAAATCAATAGCAAGTAGTGCTAAAAATATAATAGGGTTATATCAGAAAATAGCCCATTACAGTCCGGCTCCGCTAAACAGCTATAAACATGACAACACTGACACATGGGCTCAGCCGTCAACATCCAAATAATCGAAAATCATAACAGAATTACAAAGATGTCACCGTTGCAATCGAATTGGACAAGCACTATTGCCGAACTAGCGACCACAGGTTACCTACCAACTGTCAAGTTACTATGGAAAATGACCAGGGACACACGTGTTTACATTATTGACGACGCCGGCGCCGACCTATTTAAAGGGCGCGGGATCAGAATAATTGGGCAGTCGGAGTTCTAATTTAGCTGTGAAAGTAGTTTCAGTTCTCAGGCATTCGCGGGAGTTGAATTCGATAGTTCCTCCATATACTTGCCTTTGAGACGCGTGTCCGCACATACCCCGGGATGATTTATTTTATTTTTGATGGTGTTCAGTTCATTGGACAATATACTTGGTGAAAAGTAATGACATTTTTATTTATTCCAATTTCCGGTAGGCTAGGTAAAGATTAGAATACGCAGACAAGTGATGACTTTTATATATACACGAGACGTGTGAAACATCCTTTTCCTTTATTTTTTCCCCTCTTTCATTATACTGAGATTAGGCGTAAAACTGATAAACCCGTGCGAAGAGGGGAGGTTAGCTGTTAAAAAATAAAGTTCGTCAAAAATGCCTATATTATTTCATATGATGATAAGTTTTGACATGTGAGGCTTAGGGTACTTTTTTAGGCGACAGACTAGAGGCTGAAATTCGGCTACTAGACTACTTAAACTGAGAAAAATGGCGATATTAGTTTGGCAACACTGCCAGCAGAGCGCCAGCAGAGCTGACTTGATGTCGACTGGCGGTGGCCGACGTAGGCGATATATCGCCATTTAGGCTACTCGGGACTAGGCATCGGCGACCTAAAAGTCTGGTTGGCTACTGGTCGCCTTTTAGGCTACCTCAGGGACAAGTCATTTAAATTAGCCAAATCATAAATAAACTACTTTTCAAAAAAATTATATCTACCTTAAGAGTGTGTGACATTAATAAAGAAGAGAAAAAATTAAAAAATAATGTTAATGTTATGACGTGAACGCGAAATATACACGAATTACTATTAGTGAAACTTAAAAATATACAAAAAATTAAAATGTAAATAAGGCAAATTTTGTATAAAAATAATTTGAACGACTGGTCCCAACACTTCCTACTCTCAGTGTAAGTAAGTATAAGGCCCAAAGCCACTCCTATCCTGTACTATGAGAAAGAGAGAAGAGAGCGAGGAAAAGATAAGGGAAAACGATGACTGGATGAAGGTGAAGGGAGGCGGACGCACCAGCCTCCATTCGCCGATTCATACTTTCCCCTTATTATTCCCCTCTTCTCTTCTTTTATACTGAGATAAGGCGTAAAAGTAATAAACCCGTACGAAGACGGGGCGGGTCAGCTATTAAAAAATAAAGTTCGTCAAAATTAATATTTTATTTCATTTGACGATGTTTTGACATTTGAGGATTGGGCTACTTTTTTAGGCTACGGAACCTGAAATTCGGCTACTTTAGGCTACTTAAGCTGAGAAAAATGGCGATTTTAGTCCCGCCGTCGTTGGCAACACTGCAGTCGACATCAAGCAAGCAAGTCACCGACAGCCAGCGCCTAGCTAGCTAGCCTAGCCCGCCCATGAGTCGGCCGCGAGACGCGCTGCGAAATCGCATTCATTTTGTGTTTTTTGCTGTAATTACCGTGATTTGTTCGTTTTGATTGTCAATATACGTTTAAGTGATTCTGATCGTGTATCGAACTTATTACCATATCTTCAGGACCCCCCTGAGAGATTTAGCCTCATAGTGACGCCAAACTCGCGGGCACGATCGGAACATTTATTTCGTGAAAAACAAACCAAAACACCAAACGCTCGCTATAACAGTGATCTCTACGTTATTACTAACACGGTTTTGCAGTGTTTGTCACACTAAATAGCGAAAACAGCGTACAAACAAACAAAACATTGCACGCGGGTGAGTCCATTTTACCCGCGTACGCACACGAACTCTCGCGGCTACCCATCGACGGCCCGGGGCGGTGCGACGGGACCGGAGTAGCGCTCTGTCTATGTACCATTTAAATTACCGTAGAAAATAAATAATAATTGCATGTGTTACACAAGTGGTTTAATTGAAGCAATCTACAGTCCGCGCTCCCAACAGTGGTCCATCAAGCCAACAAACAAATCGTTTGTGTGGCGTGAAACCTGCAAAGAATCATTGCCACGGCCCACGACGCCATTAGTGCATGGCCGCGGCCAACAATACGCTATTTACGACGAGGTACACGAAGAGTCAGAGGAACAAGCCAGCGGAAGCATCACTATCAGCATTCAGCTTTGCGAAATCATCCAAACAAAGCTGCGAGAAATAGTGCGATAAATAGCTTCTAACCAACAAATTCATTCATTTTGGTTCGTGACGTCATCTCTATTTCATTGAAGCCAACGAAAAGTTAAAGTACTCGTGTGAAGCCAGCGAAAACTAATCGAAAAGTCGAAACCCCCATCGAAGACAGAAAGTCACCCGACGGCAAGTTAGGTGAGAGTCGGCGAGCGAGACGGCAGCATTTATATCCCTGTCGTAAGACAGAGCGCACGAGAAATAATCAAGCAGTCTGTCAACCAAGTTTGGAAGGGCGGCGCAGGAGACCAATCAGCGGCGCGGCGACGGCCAACGCGAGTCGCGGCGCAAGCGACCCCGCGCAGGAACGCCACGAAACTTCATTTCAACACAGCAGTGAGAATTCCGTTCCAATTTTTTCAAATTGTTTTTGCCATTCAGAAGTTTAGTGCAACAACTTTAGGATTTTTCTTAAAATTTCATAATGAGGTTTAATTACGCTGTTTTGTGGTGTAAGCAACAATGGAGGAGAAACGGTTGGTAGCAAACCGAGGCTACGTCAAAGGTACCTTAACACGCTTGCACTCATTCGCTAGTCACGAAATAGACGTAAAATTAAGCTCCTTGGAGGCCTTGGTCACCAAGAGAGATATGTTAATTACTAGTTTTAAGGAGTGCATAACAAAGAAATCTTAGCTCTAAACGCTAATGACACGGAAAATGTTGCCGATGCAGAAACCAAATACTTTCATTGTTTGACTGTGCTTAACGAAAACATTAAATTAAATCTGCCTCTGCGCAAGCTCTCGAAGCCCCGGAGGCAGGTAGCAGCGGCATTTCCAGGACTAAACTGCCGAACATAAATATACCCAGGTTTTCTGGTCAATATTCCCAATATGTCACATTTATTAAGATTTTTAAATCAGTCATTCATAATGATAAAAGTCTTGACAATATTCAAAAACTTTATTATTTAAGGTCATTCTTGATAGGTCAACCATATGACTTGATCAAAAACCTTCCGATTGCAAGCGGAAGCTATGAGGAAGCATTAAAATTATTAGACAAGCGATATTTCAATAAATACAAAATAATATTAGGACATGTAAATTGTAAACTGTCTTTTAGATATACAAAAAAATGCAGAGGTATGCAAATGCTAATGATATTAGGAACTTTGTTGCAGTGACCATGGAGGAATTCCTGAACTACATGGATATGCGAGCCCTTTCTTTGGAAAATACTGAGCAGCACTCTGAGCAGCCCAAAACCAAGCGCCAGTCTGCGAATATGCTACCAAAAAATAAGGTAGTGTTGGCTGCAGCAACAAGAAACTCAATGGAATGCATATACTGTAAGTGTTCTGATCATAAATTATTTTCTTGCAATAAGTTTAAATTACAATCATCTAAAAATAGAATTGCTTTTGTAAAAGAGTCAAAGCTATGCAACACATGTCTTAATCCTCATAATGGCAAATGCAAATTTCATTTTAAATGTGGGCAATGTAAAATGCAGCACCATACATTTCTGCATCCAGAAGAATGCAGTACAAACCAGGTAGTGCTGTTAGCTGGCCACTCAGCTGACAATACTTCCACAAATGTTTTAATCCCAACAGCTTGTGTAATAACATTCACTAAGGATGGAAGAGAAGTGCACATAAGGTGTGTTCTGGACACTGGCTTTCAAGTGTCACTGATTACTTCCAAAGCGGTTGAGGTCTTAGGTTATACCCCTAATAGAGCAGATATCAATCTCATTGGTGTCACAGAAAGTAAAAATAGAGTCAGCTATTGTATTCCATTGCACATTCATTCACTTGCTTCTCCATTTAATACGCTGATTAACTGCCATGTGGTTGACAAAATCACTTGTAACTTGCCACAGGTGCTGATAAACATGCACAACATAAATATCCCACAAGGCATTACCCTCGCTGATCCAAGTTTCAATGAAACTTCGGAGATAAACATGCTCATTGGGGCCGATGTATTTTTTCAGGTGCTCCTGCTGCATGAAGAAACAAAATACACTCTTGCCTGCAATGATGACCAGCATCAATCTTCATCTCCGTGCCCTGCATCTCTGTGCCTTTCATCCCCGTGCATACTGAACACCAAGCTTGGCCTTGTCATCGATGGAGCTTTCACCTCAAGCTAACAAGTCAGGTTGTATCGCTTCTTTGTACTACATGCCAATCCAACATTAGTTACAATATTATAAAATTCTGGGAGGTGGAGCGCGTTCCAGAGCTATTAATTGAAGGAGATTCAGAGCATCAGTTAGCTGAGAGTATTTTTGCCAATACTGTTAAACTTGACAATAATAAATTCCAAGTTGACTTGCCATTAAAATTAGAGAAGGAGAAAATAAATGAAACTAGGAAATTCATTTGATCTTGCATTGCACAGTTTAGAAAGGAGATTGCAAAAAAACACTAACTTATTAACAGATTATCAAAAATTTATTGATGAATATATAGAATTGGGTCATGGTCATTATAAAGAGCTTATTTCATACAATTTTAATGAAGACCCAATTTATTTTATAATCTGCTGTAATAAATGAGCATAACAAAAGCACACCAACAAGAGTTGTGTTTGATGCCTCTATGAAAACTAGCATAAAAGTCTCATTAAATGATATTTTAATAAATGGGCCGATGGTTCAAAAAGAATTATTTGATATTGTACATTGTTCAGGGTAGGAAAATATACACTGAATTCAGATATAAAAAGATGTTCCGCAATATATTAATAAATCTGGAACATGCTTCACTCCAGAATATTTTGTGGCGTGAGAACCCCAATCAGACTATTAGATGTATATGTCTTGATACTGTCACATATGGAGTCAAATCTTCAAGCTATTTGGCCACATGCTGTTTATTTGAACTTGCACAAAGGCATGAGCATGACTTACCTCTAGCATCTTCCATCATAAAACATTGTGCCTATGTCAATGACATTTTGTATTTATGCTTGGATTTGAACAAATTGCTTGAAGCGAAAGAACAATTGCGCGAAATGCTAAGTCACCCAAGCTTTGGTCTGCACAAATGGGCTTCTAACACCCCATGCATTCTGTCTGATATACCAGAAGCAGAGCAGCAATTCACCAAGCTTGATTTCCAAAAAGGAAGCTTAAACATGAAAGCATTAGAGCTCACATTTGATGTCAAAAATGATTGTTTCACAATCAATAGTCCATTACCTTTCGATAAAAATAAAATAACAAAAAGGGAGGTATTAAGTTACATTTCTAAATTTTATGATCCAATGGGTTATGCGAGCATTATTATTATTAAGGCAAAAAGTATCATGCAAAGGTTATGGTCTCTAAATATTGGTTGGGACTCATGCTTGCCTAGCGATATAGCTGATGAATGGATAGAATTTTCTAATAGCCTAGCTGCTATGCAGCCTGTCCATTTAGGTCGATACATCCCAACAGATGATGCAACTGAAGTGCAGCTGGTAGGTTTTGCTGATGCTTCCAGCACAACAGGATATGGTTGCTGCATATACTTACGCGTGGTCGACAAAACAGGTAAGCCTGAATTACATTTACTCTGTTCGAAGTCGTGAGTTAACCCAGTGCAAATCCATTAACCATACCCAGATTAGAACTCAATGCTGTGTTGCTTTTATCCACATTAATGGAAAGAGTACATACATGACACCTTATCCAAAAGTATAAAAATTGATAGTGTACACTTATTCACTGATTCAAAAATAACTTTAGCTTGGATAAATAGTGAATTAAATAAACTACAAGCTTACGTTTCGAACAGGGTAAGTGTAATTCAGCAAAAAACTGGTAAGTGGACATGGCTGTATGTGCCATCGACAGATAATCCTGCAGATCTTAGTAGGGGAATCAGCCCACAGGAATTTCCGAATTGTGACCTCTGGTGGAAGGGGCCGAAATTCCTACAAGGCAAATATGGCTTCAAAAATGAGAATTTAGACTTACCTGTTGAGCTGCCTCAGATGAAAGCTTTGAAACCCAATAATAGTAAAGTGGTACTTGCGACAGTTATGTCTAAACGATTTTTTCTAAATGCTAGATAAGTATTCTGATATAGGTAAAATGACACAAGTACTAGGTAGGTTCTGTCATAACATAAAAAGTGGTGTAAAAGACCAAAACAAAATAGGTACTCAGTCCTGAGCTAGAGTGTGCGTTGCATATGATAATAAAACATGAGCAATCTGTTCATTTCAATGATGAATTAGAATCACTGCAGAAAGGCAACTGTGTTCGAGGCCCGCTGAAACCTCTGCATCCTTTTTTAGACCAAAAGGGACTGCTTAGAGTAGGTGGACGATTAGATAATTCAGATATGCCACTACTACAAAAGCATCCTTTTATTTTAGCTAAAAAATCTTGAATAACTGAACTTATAATATTAAATGAGCACCTTAGATTATCCCATGCTGGGCCTAAGTCGCTTTTAGCCATGGGGTATTCAGGTACAAACGAAAAATACCCCAAACTTGAAAAAATTTAGTAATCGTGTCTAGGGAGTTACTAGTTAGTGTCCAGTGTATTCATTTGGCCCAATACTTTGCCAACATGCAATAAACGTCGCTTGATAATCTTGCGTTATGCAGAAATAAAATAATTCGTTCAATAGCCCAAGTTATTCCGTTGTATGGGATGAGGCATCTGTACTGTAGGTATTATATTATCTGGACTTTTAGCCAATTTAAATCAAAAATATTGGTTAATAAATGGGATACGACAAGTTAAAAAAGTAACTCACAAATGCTTGGTTTGTTTCAGGTTCAAGGCTAGTGCAGTCAAGCAGCTGATGGGATTCTTGCCTCAAGGATGAGTCACCGCGTGCAGACCATTCCAGAAAGTAGCCATAGACTTTGCTGGGCCAATCCAAGTAAAAAATTCACGAGTATGAAGAGCTTTAATCTCAAAAGGCTATGTATGTGTTTGTTTGTTTTGTCACAAAGGTAATTCATTTAGAATTAACTTCAGATCTTACTACAGAAGCTTTCCTAGCAAGCTTTAAACGATTTATAGGTAGACGAGGCTTGCCCAGCGACGTCTATTGTGATAATGGCGGATGTTTCCGTGGGGCAAGGAATCAGCTTGCCGAGCTGTACAAGCTATTAAATTCTGCTGATTACCTAACGCCTGTGCAATCCTACGCAGCCAAAAAAGGCATTAAATTACATTTTACGCCAAGTTTGCGCCTGTATTCGCAGGGCTTGCAGAGGCAGCGGTAAAAAGTATGAAATTTCATTTAAAACGAATAATATTAGATGCTAAATTAACTTACGAACAATTAAGTACTGTTTTATGTCAAATTGAGGCAGTCCTCAATTTGCGGCCTATTTTGCCTCTCTCCGAAGATGTAAATGATTACTGCTACCTGACTTCTGGGCATTTTTTGATAGGATCAGCCTTAACAATGTATCCAAAACAGATTTTTCTGAGACTAGGACTAATAATAGGCGTGGTTTCTGGCAACAATGTACTCAATTGATACAAAGATTTTGTACAATTATTTAACACTGCAAAATAGAAGTAAGTGGTGTATATCTATGCCTAATTTAACTGTAGGTACTTTAGTGTTAATGAGAGAACAGAATGCTCCACCTTTGGTGTGGCCCATGGCACGGGTCGTGAAGGTCTTTCCCGGACAAGATGGGAAAGTTAGAGCATTTCAGCTAAAAACAGCTGATGGAAAATTGTATAAATAGGTCATTGCAAAGCATAAGTGTATATTACCTATCGAAAACTAATAATTAAGATTAAGTTAGCATAGTATACCGTGTTATGTTACATAGGTATTTATTATTAGGTATGTTCAACACTATAGTTAACAATTAATATAACATCTCTTATGTATGGTTCTTTACTTTGTTGTGTAATAACTAAAAATATAGCTTTGTTGCGTTGGTTGTCATACTCT
The DNA here is from genome assembly GCA_963580505.1 of Ennomos erosarius. Taxonomy (NCBI): domain Eukaryota; kingdom Metazoa; phylum Arthropoda; class Insecta; order Lepidoptera; family Geometridae; genus Ennomos; species Ennomos erosarius. The sequence continues at coordinate 3,644,546 of OY756977.1, forward strand.
TATCTTTACTTTGATTTCTGTGTTAATTAGTAAAAGTACTTGTAATGTAAGCTTATATATATTTAGAACTTTTAGGTAAGCCAAACTCGAATGTGAATAGGTTTCACAGTTTTTCCTAGATATAAGAAAGTTTCATTGATGAACATAGACTGTAATCATTGGGGTTCATATAATTATTATTTAAGTTAAAAATAGCTAAATAGGTGGCTATTAATGTAACTATATGTATGTTAGCAAGTTGTAGTCAAACTAAAACGCAAATGTTTGATTTATTAAAATTTATTTTGTCGTAGATCATGTAGATATTGTCACAGATATATATTGATAAATAGGTAGATTCAGGAATTGCGGTTGTTACCCAAACTTGTAACTGTAAAATTGTGGTTTAGCATTAAAAAAAAAATGTAATTAGACTCGTTAATAATCTTTCCTGGCTCGCAGTATGTTGATAGCAATACAAGTATATTTGTGATCTGTGGCATTTATTTTTAATTTACTCATATATTATAATCTGTGCTGTGACACAGCTGTCCCAATACACTCGAAGAACAGGCTTAACCGCGCTCTGTCTATGTACCATTTAAATTACCGTAGACAATAAATAATAACTGCAAGTGTTACACAAGTGGTTTAATTGAAGCAATCTACAGTCCGCGCTCCCAACACTAGAAGCCAAGCTGAAGCGAATCATATCCTGATTGATAGTATCCTGACAAACAACAGAGACCAGCCGCCCAGCTCGCGACCTTCACCGACACCCGAGATGCAACTTCGTTCCGGCAACTTCGCAAAGTGCACCGCTCGCTTGCACGGATCCTCAAAGAGTGCGGATGAACTCGAGGCCTTCATCGATGCCATCGAGGTGTTCAGGTAGTGCACGAATACCAACGACGAGCTTTGCGAGGACTGCCGATGCTGCTTGTTGGAGAAGCCGCGGTCTGGTGGCAAGGAGTAAAACCGACAGTGACGTCATGAAGCGATGCGCTGCAACATCTACGAGGGATGTACGGTGTGCCACGTCCTGCGTATAAAATCTTCCGGGACATTTTCGCCGCGGAACAGCGTAACGAACGCGCCGACGTGTTTATTTGAAAAGTGCGCGCAATGTTAACGAAGTTACCGTATGAAGTGCCAGAAATAATGAAATTGGATATCGCGTATGGTTTACTAAATCGTAGAATGAGGGAGCGAGTGTCTCGCGACGCGGTGGACGGGCTTGAACGACTGATTACGGAGGTATTACCCAAAATATTCGTAGTTGCGTGTTTTCGTCGTCCAAATTTGATGCATTGCTTAGATGTATATACCTAGACAATATACGTAAAATACCCTTCATTTTCTTCAATAATGACAGGGGAAATTTTAGGTAATCTACCTTGCAAATTCTGTGCAATGTAAGTCTCTAAAATAAATTACATTCCACTAAATACACCCCGTACTTTTATAATGTCACAACAGATTTTCGATGTTTAAAGCAATTGAAAAAAATTATATTTTATTTGATTTTTATTGGCAAAAGGTTTAATATCTCCGGAGTTTTATACTACATCGACAAAATATTGCATCCAAAATAAAGTTCATCATTTTCTAAACTACTACAAATTATTTTATAAATTAAAATCTATGCCATTATTTTTATATGAATAAATTAAACTAGTATATATTTGGTTACACCGACGCTGCGAGCTCAGGGGGTCTAGCAAAGCTCCCTCACGCTAACGCTATCGCCAAACTCTAACTGCAAATTGTACTGAAATGACACTTCGGAATTCTTATCACGCATGTATCTCTTGACATTTGGTTTGGGGAGGGAAATATTAAAATACCTAACTAGTTAATTTATTGCAAGTAGGCTATGAATAGTAATCGGTTTTAGCATAGTATAAGCCTATTATAGCATAGTATAGCGCAGTATTATAGCACAGTACAGCACAGTACATCACAATACCGCACAGTACAGCAAAGTACATCATAGTACCGAACAGTATATTACAATATAGCACAGGACAGTACAGCACAGAACAGTACAGCATAGTACCGAACAGTACAGCACAGTACAGAGCAATACAGCACAGTACATAACAGTACAGCATAGTACCGAACAGTATAGCACAGTACAGAAAAGTACAGCATTGTATCGAACAGTATAGCACAGGGCAGTACAGCACAGTATAGCACAGTACAGAACAGTACAGCATAGTACAGCACAGTAGAGCACATAAACAGCACAGTACAGAACAATACAGCAAAGTACAGCACAGTATAGCCTCGAACAGTACAGAACAGTATAGCACAGTACAGCACAGCACAGCACAGGACAGTACAGCACAGTACAACACACAACAATACAGCAAAGAACTGCACAGTACAGTACAGCACAGAACAGTACAGCACAGTATAGCACAGTACAGAACAGTACAGCATAGTAACGAACAGTATAGCACAGGGCAGTACAGCACAGTATAGCACAGTACAGAACAGTACAGCATAGTACCGAACAGTACAGCACAGTAGAGCACAGTACAGCACAGCACAGTACAGATCTATACAGCGAAGTACAGCACAGTATAGCCCCGAACAGTACAGCACAGTATAGCACAGTACAGAACAGTACAGCAATGTACAGCACAGGACAGTACAGCACAGTACAACACACAACAATACAGCAAAGTACTGCACAGTACAGCACATTACTGCACACTACAGCACAGTACAGTACAGCATAGAACAGTACAGCATATTGCAGCATAGTACAGAACAGTACAACAAACAACAATACAGCAAAGTACTGAACAGTACAGCACCGCACAGTACAGTACAGCACAGAACAGTACAGCATAGTACAGAACAGTACAGCATAGTACAACAACGACGCGCGTCCGTTGATCAAGGTTGAAATTGTAGGTCGCCAGGGGATAGCAATTTTGGACATTGGTGCCACCCACTCTATCGCGGGCCCATTATTACAGTGCCTTGACGATGCGGGCATAAAAGGACAGGGCTTTTTTTGTATGGAACTTGGGTGTTTATTATAATCAGCATACGATTAATGTCAAATGAAAAATTAAGTATAATGGATTAATAATATTCATAAAAATATTTTTTTCACTCCTCCATATTTTTATAAAGCCATTTAAACAAAAATAATTTTTGCTTGCAATAATGGAGCTGACTTATTGAATGTTATATATTACCAGTAGCAACAGTTTTCTTGTGGTTTTAACATATCTTTTTGCCTAATTTCCACTTTTATTGTGAACTCCGTTCTGGTTTTACCACCACGGCAATTCTACACTGCGGGTGAGTATTTTCTGGTAATTTCGTAGCCGTCGGCGGGTTCCCAGAACGGAAACTAGGCAGATTCCCATTTTTAACATGGAGGAATTTTGTCGCTTCCAGGAACTAATCACGGATTCAACACCGCCACTACTTTGCTTCTTTACAAAATAACCCGTCGAAGCTGGGACTACACTTCCGAAACCGCCGTACGCCGTAAACCGGTGAAATTTCCGGTGGTAGGAAATTTCACCACGTGCCACGTACCGCGGTCTATGTCACCAGCGAGAAGTACGCCACCTTAGGCCCACCAGCCACCCAGGGGCCTCCATATAAATCAGGACAGTACTTTTCCGTGGTAGTGCGTTGAAGTGTGGTGACTGGTTAAAGTGCCCAAACCCGCGGCCCTATAAATTTATGTGCCTCCGCAGAAGCTTGCCGGTCTATTTGTGACCAAGTGAAGTGACGACTAGTGATGGATTAATTAGCATTCGCATTCATTTTTAGCATGTGAAAGCCCCATTAGCATTTCGCAAATGAAATGTAGTTGCGAAATTCTGTGAAATATGAAATTTCATTTTAATTCGTTTACTTAGTTCATTTTGAATTTAGTTTTAAATGTAAAGTTTCATTTCACATTTCATTTCAATTTACTTTTCATTTCTATTTCATTTCATTTTAGCAAATAGCATAGTAATAGCAATTAGCATGACTCGTGAATTAGCATGTTTATGAAATTTACGCAAAATCGCATTAATTGCCATCGCTAGTGACGACTGTCGCGGCGCGGGCGGTCGTGGTCCAGCGTCGACCACTACCTCCCCGGTACATACCCCTCGGAGCTCTTGTGAACCGGTCAGACGTAATCAGGATGCGTTGATTCAATAAGCGCTAAGAAACAGGTGCCGCACTTAAGATCTAGGATTACGTCGTAGTTATTTAATTAGGTTTGTAATAATAATAGCAAGTTAGAAAAAGGTTGTATATATTTTTAATAGTTTAATTTTTTATTAGGTTTAAGTTCCGGGGTCCGGTTCAGGTTAAGACTGGCCCGATAGCTCAGTTGGTAGTATCCCTGCCTTTTGGCCATATAGGATCTAGATTTAGGCATAGTCCTTAACTCGTCAGGAAGAGCATTATAGATAGTTATGGCCATGAATAATGCATTTTTTTTGCTTAACGCTAGTCTACATTGCGGAATATATAATTGGCGACTAAATTGGCTTCTAAGTTGTCTTTCACGCACTTGATTTGGTTTAAAGAATTCTGGGTATTTTTTAACAAATATTGATACATTTTTTATGTAAATACAAGACAAAGTTAATATTTTTAATTGCTTAAATATTGGTTTGCATGAGTCCATGTTTTCAGCAGTATTGTATATGTATCTGGTTCCCATAGCTATGCTTAGTTGGGGCTAGATGGCGCTGTGTGAAATGTCCACACATATTTATTATTTATTTATTATTTAGTTGTAAATATTATTTTAAAAATAGAAATTAATATTAAATGAGTAACGTTCCGTTACAGTATTTATTGTGAAGGAACCCTAATTGGTAATTTAGTTAGCGCCGCGTATCGCGGTTGATCTATGCCGGTCTCAAATCCGGGATCGGCACCGATCACTGTCACTAGCAATCATTCTGCCAATGTCAAGTGAGTATAATTTGTACGGTTATGTCAAGTTAAAGTCCACTTTGTCGGTCAAAACGGAAGTGTACAGTTTTTTTGTGCCCTCACATTGTTTTGGCTTAGCGCAAACCATTTATTTTTCCATTTTTTAAATGCAAATAAAATAAAATTGAGGGTGCAATAAAAATTTTAATGTACATATTCAAGAATCCCATTAAATAAGCTTTCCATTGATATATATTGTGTATCGGTTGGAGGCCGAGTACCGTTAATGAACATGTCTTTTAAAATGATGACTGTTCGCCTCCAGAAAAAGATGAAAGTCTACATGACTTTCGTACAAACAGTAAACGCATAGCGCATATTAATGTTAACAGGTTACCTCTATCTGGATGCGAAGTGTAATTTTTTTAGTAATGTGCGAGTCTACCATATTATTAACGTGCTGTTTAGTATAATCTACCTTATCCTATCATAATACCATCCTCCGAACTATACTTATAGTTACATGGCTCTTGACCTGGTAAACATTTCAAAGATTCATTGAAGAAATTGTCCAAGTCTCAACTTTAGTTTTATCTGCATTCGTTGATGACATTTTGTTTACACTCACGCGCTACTAATTGGCGCACTCAGTTTTTCTGTACTCTTTTATACCAACTGAATACACCTAACACTCCGCTTGTTCAGTGATACCAAATTTTCTATCTCGATATGTGAGTAACTCCATCCAACCGAGCACCATAGTGATTTCACTGGCTGGCACTGGCAGTTAACATGGCAACGTATTTGTGTAGCGTACGACTACTACCAGCACATACAAACAACAATGGTGATCCTTCATGATTTCACTATTTACTTTATTATTACAAATATTTTGTGTGTAAAGATAGGGTATAAACTCACAGTAAGTATACCTTCTTCTTCTTATTTAAGAGGCTTGCTCTTGTCGGTGAAGTAATCGCCATCTCTCTCTATCGTCATACAATACCTAGGTATAAGTCATAAAATTAGAGAAACAACAAAATAGAGGTAGATTTAATTCAGATTGTTTTGGAGACAGAAAAAAAAGTAACAGAATGGTATAATTTGTTCACGTTAATGAAGTTTCATTATATTTTTATCACTCATTTTTGAGAACCGTAGAATCGCTTTTTTTCTTCCTGAGACCCGGGTCTGAGAAACGACTGAAAATCTAGCGGAAACCCGGGTACCCGCATCTGCATTCCCTAGTACTGATGTACATAATAAAAAAAAACTTTTTTCATCAATTTCAGATACCGACAATGATATTGAATCTGCTGAAGATGTTGCGCCTCAAAAAATTGAAGTAGTGAGGTCTCCAAGAGTTTCCGTGTCAGCTGGTGCAATTCAAAATATAATGGAATGCGATGAACCAATTGATTTTGAAGTTAACTCGCCGTCACCAATACTTGGTCAAAAGAAAACCAACGATAATATAGCTCGAGAAATGGTAAAGAAGAGGAGAAGGACAGAGTTTCCATCACAAGGTGAAACCATTGGCAACTGTTAGCCTGTTCAGAGCTTAATTTAATCAAGCCTCCGTGGTGTCGTGGTTGAGCCGGCAGGCTCATAACCCGGAGGTGGCGGATTCAATTCCCGCGGCAAGACAATTATAGGTATTTGTGTACAGAAAAAAACTTGAATACTTGTTCTGTGGCTAGGTGTTGTGGGACCATTGTCCTCGTAGTTCCTGGGTAGTTGGGTACCTAGATCCAGGAAATCTTAGTCAGGGTCAAGGATCTACGCCATGTGATCAATAGGCTTTATTTATTTACTGAAAAATATGTAGGTATATACCTAGTTACATAGAATTTTGTGAAGAGAGCTGTTTTGTTTCTTTTGTCGTAGGTACTGATGTACATAATAAAAATCAACTTTTTTCATCAATTCCAGATACCGATAATGATATTGAATCTTCCGAAGATGTTGCGTCTTAAACACTTGAAGTAAAGAGGTCTCCGAGGAGTGTTCCCGTGTCAGCTGATTCAGATCAAAATATAAGTGAATGGGACGAATCAATTGATTTTGATGTTGAAGTTAACTCGCCGTCACCAATACTTGGTCAAAAGAAAACCAACGAACATATAACTCGAGATATTCTAAAGATGGTGACAAGGACAGAGATTTCATCACAAGGTGAGACCATTAGCAACTTTTAGCCTATAGAAGGGAAAAAATCTCAAAACAAACGCAGGAGATACACAAGCGTGTAAGTGTTCAGACAGATTTAGAGTAAGTTAACCGAAGAACTTTATGTGAGAGACTTTCTGGATCTTCCCTGTTTTTTTATACTTACACACTTTACATGTTGTAGTGTTTGAAACATTTACTGTTTATTTTCAGACAAATCTAATTAATCAACCGGGGAGGTGGAATCTAATAAAATTAAAGTTCAACGGTCTCCAACAATCAGTGCTACAACTGCAAGAGTTTCGGTCAAGTCGGTGACTGCTACTGGTATTAAACTTGCTATTTAGATATTTATTGTATTCAGTATCCGCTATAGTGAAGTTAATCTATTCTTCATCATGTTTCAGAGCTTAATTTAATCAAGCCTCCGCGGTGTCGTGGTTGAGCCGGCAGGCTCATAACCCGGAGGTGGCGGATTCAATTCCCGCGGCAAGACAATTATAGGTATTTGTGCACAGAAAAAAACTCGAATACTTGTTCTGTGGCTAGGTGTTGTGAGACCATTGTCCTCGTAGTTCCTGGGTAGTTGGGTACCTAGATCCAGGAAATCCTAGTCAGGATCAAGGATCTACGCCATGTGATCAATAGGCTTTATTTATTTACTGAAAAATATGTAGGTATATACCTAGTTACATAGAATTTTGTGAAGAGAGCTGTTTTGTTTCTTTTGTCGTAGGTACTGATGTACATAATAAAAATCAACTTTTTTCATCAATTCCAGATACCGATAATGATATTGAATCTTCCGAAGATGTTGCGTCTTAAACACTTGAAGTAAAGAGGTCTCCGAGGAGTGTTTCCGTGTCAGCTGATTCAGATCAAAATATAAGTGAATGGGACGAATCAATTGATTTTGATGTTGAAGTTAACTCGCCGTCACCAATACTTGGTCAAAAGAAAACCAACGAACATATAACTCGAGATATTCTAAAGATGGTGACAAGGACAGAAATTCCATCACAAGGTGAGACCATTAGCAAATAATAGCCTATCGACGATAAAAAAAATAATCAAAACAAACGCAGGAGATAAACAAGCGTGTAAGTGTTCAGACAGATATACAAGGTGACCTTGAATTCATATGTTATCCCGAAAGGGGGTAAATCTTCACCCCAAGGTAGACAATGTTTCTTCTACGACTTTACTAAAATAATAGTTTTTCATTGAAGAAATGCCAAGTAAAGTTTACGTTCGAAAATTGCCTTAGCACAGCTGGGTGGTTGAACTCGTGTTTGACCGAGTGCAGTCATGAATGAGTTTAACGACCTGTGTTTAGAAATGAATTTATAGCATATTGTTAACTCTCGTAGCGATCGCACGTGCAATTTTGCGAGTAGAATTATTTTTTACCATGAAAGTTTGGAAACACCCAGTTTCCAGTAAGACTCTAACAGCTTGTAGGGTATCATGGTCCCAGTCCCGCCATTTCGAGATAACATACCAATTCAAGGTCATCTTGTAGAGTAAGTTAACCGAAGAACTTTATGTGAGAGACTTTCTGGGTCTTCCACGTTTTTTTTATACTGACACACATTACCTGCTGTAGTGTTTGAAACATTTACTGTTTATTTTCAGACAAATCTATAAAATTAAAGTTCAGCGGTCTCCAACAATCAGTGCTACAACTGCAAGAGTTTCGGTCAAGTCGGTGACTGCGACTGGTATTAAACTTGCTATTTAGATATTTATTGTATTCAGTATCCGCTATAGTGAAGTTAATCTTGTCTTCATCATGTTTCTGAGCTTAATTTAATCAAGCCTCCGTGGTGTGGTGTTTGAGGTGGTAGGCTCATAATCCGGAGGCGGCGGGTTCAATTCCTGCGGCAAGACAAGTAGGTATGTGTGCATGGAAAAAAACACAAGTAGGTATTAACTTGTTCTGTGGCTAGGTGTTGTGGGGCCATTGTCCTCGTAGTTCCTGGGTAGTTGGGTACCTAGATCCAGAAAATCCTAGTCAGGGTCAAAGATCTATATCATGTGATCATTACATAGAATTTTGTGAAGAGAGCTGTTTTGTTTCTTTTGTCTTAGGTACTGATGTACATAATAAAAATCAATTTTTTTCATCAATTCCAGATACCGACAATGATATTGAATTTTCCGAAGATGTTGCGTTTCAAACACTTGAAGTAGAGAGGTCTCCGAGGAGTGTTTCCGTGTCAGCTGGTTCAGATCAAAATATAAGCGAATGGGACGAATCAATTGATTTTGATTTTGAAGTTTACTCGCCGTCACCAATACTTTGTCAAAAGAAAACCAACGAACATATAACTCGAGATATTCTAAAGATGGTGACAAGGACAGAGATTCCATCACAAGGTGAGACCATTAGCAAATAATAGCCTATCGACGATAAAAAAAATAATCAAAACAAACGCAGGAGATAAACAAGCGTGTAAGTGTTCAGACAGATATACAAGGTGACCTTGAATTCATATGTTATCCCGAAAGGGGGTAAATCTACACCCCAAGGTAGACAATGTTTCTTCTACGACTTTACTAAAATAATAGTTTTTCATTGAATAAATGCCAAGTAAAGTTTACGTTCGAAAATTGCCTTAGCACAGCTGGGTGGTTGAACTTCGTGTTTGACCGAGTGCACAGTCATTTATAGCATATTGTTAACTCTCGTAGCGATCGCACGTGCAATTTTGCGAGCAGGTTTATTTTTTTATCATGAAAGTTTGGAAACACCCAGTTTCCAGTAAGACTCTCACAGCTTGTAGGGTATCATGGTCCCAGTCCCCCCATTTCGGGATAACACCAATTCAAGGTCATCTTGTAGAGTAAGTTAACCGAAGAACTTTATGTGAGAGACTTTTTCTGGGTCTTCCACTTTTTTTTTTGTACTTACACACTTTACGTGCTGTAGTGTTTGAAATATTTACTGTTTATTTTCAGACAAATCTAATTCATCAACCGGGGAGTCGGAATCTAATAAAATTAAAGTTTACCGATCTCCAACAATCAGTGCTACAATTGTTACAAATCAATCTTGTCTTCATCATGTTATCAGAGCTTAATTTAATCAAGCCTCCGTGGCGTGGTGGTTGAGCCGGTAGGCTCATAAACTGGAGGCGGCGGGTACATAGAATTTTGTAAAGAGAGAGCTGTTTTTTTTCTTTCGTAGTAGGTACTGATTAGGTTATAGAAAAACGGGGTACCCGGGTTCCTACTCGATTTTTGTCCGTTTTCAGACCCGGGTCTCAGGAAGAAAAAAAACCCGGTTCTACGGTTCTCAAAAACGAGTGATAAAAATATTATAAAATTTCATTAACGTGAACGATTTGTACCATTTTGTGACTTTTCTACGGTCTCCCAAACATTCTTACTGAAATCTACCTTTATGTTGTTGTTTTTCTAATTTTAAGACTTACCATATCTTTACATATACGAAATACTTGTAATAATAAAGTAAATAGTGAAAACATGCAGGATCACCATTGTTGTTTGTATGTGCTGGTAGTAGTCGTACGCTACACAAATACGTTGCCATGTTAACTGCCAGTGCCAGCCAGTGAAAACACTATGGTGCTCGGTTGGATGGAGTTACTCACATATCGAGGTGGAAAATTTGGTATCACTGAACAAGCGGAGTGTTAGGTGTATTCAGTTGGTTGAAAAGAGTACAGAAAGGCTGAGTGTGGCAATTAGTAGCGCGTGAGTGTAAACATAATGTCATCAACGAATAAAACTAAAGTAGAGACTTGGATAATTTCTTTAATAATTCTTTAAAGTGTTCACTAGGTCTAAAGCCATGTAACTTTAAGTATAAATCGGAGGATGCTATGATGATAGGATGAGGTACATTATACTAAACAGCACCTCAATAATATGGTGGCCTCACAGAGCACTAAAAAAATTATGCTTCGCATCCAGAACTCCAGATAGAGGCACACTGTTGACATTAATATGCGCTATGCGCTTACTGTTTGTACGAAAGTGATGTAGAATTTCGTCTTTATGTGGAGGCGAACCGCCATCATATTTCGTTCAAGTTTTGGTGGACTGAATGCCGTGAACAGAGTAAAATACGGGGGGTCAGTATTAAGAACTTTTAGAAGATCAAGCTCCCACACGTGTCATATTCTAAAGATTATTAGCCAAAATACGGGGGATCTTAGTAGTATGTATGGAATTTGTCGCGGAGATACGCGATTCCATATGTTTAGGTAAATATAAATCACTAATATGGCAAGCAAGCGTAGCTGTACACTGGCAACACTAAATTGTTTGTTTGAATCACTGAGGGTAGGAATGGGAATAAATGGTTGGTTATGCGAGGGCAGGCACTTGCATTTCTCTAGTCTATGGGCGATGATGTAGTAGGAAACGGATACTGGTAAAAACTAGCAGTGAGGTAAGACGGTTCTCGCGCACGTGAGTACGAGGACCGCGTGCTGAAGGATGGAGAAGTCTGGTGATGCAGAGGACGGCTCGCATCGCTGGACGCAGAATAGATACTCGGTGAGTTCGTTCCTTTATATTTATCTAATATGTGAGACGATCTATCACCGTAAATCTTTAAGAATGTTATAAGAATAGAACCAGGCTGGGTAAGGACTGAGAATGGTGGGGTGGAGGTTGCATTCTCCCGGGCCCTATGGGCCCGGCCATTTTAAGAAGATCGACTCGCATAGTAGAATCCTTGATTAATAAGCATTTATCTACGATGTTCCTAGTTATGTACCCCTACGTAGCGCCATTATTTATCTCAAACGCTTTATGATCTTATAAGAAATGCAGATACAATAGGACCAGTAGTTATATTCCTCTTTTGTGGCATTATAAATCAGTATGTTCTAACCCAGGCGTAAGAAACGCCGCCACAGCATTCACCATGCTGTCCTTCGACTTTCGGATTAATTTAGTTCTTCCCATGGCGCAAAAACATTTGATTTTGTTAAGAGTCTGGGTGATTTGAGTGACGCCGTAACCTGCCTGTTTCTACAACGGCAACGGATGTATTCAAATCAAATCAAAGTGTTTTATTGCAAATAGGCTATTCATAGCACTTTTACAAGTCAAATGTGGGTCAAAGGTACTCAAATTAAATAAATAAATATATAAATAAATATGTGTGGACATTTCACACAGCGCCATCTAGCCCCAAACTAAGCATAGCTTGTACTATGGGAACCAGATAACTGATATAATACTTATATACTTTTTTGTTTGTAAATACATACATAGAATACGATATAACACCCAGACGCAGAACAAACACCTATGTTCAGCACACAAAATGTTTGTCCTGGGTAGGAATCGAACCCACAGCCCTCAGTTCAGAAGGCAGGGATACTACCAACTGAGCTATCGGGCCCGTCGAATTAAATTATCATAATTACTGAGCAGATAAAATCACAAAGTGCACATGTCAAATATTATATCTATTTATGGCAAGCCTAATTACAATAACTGTTTGAAAAAAAAAAAGAATGTCTCCTTTTCACTACAGGTGCAAGCACAACGCACAATGCAGAATAGACAACTCCGGTTCGGTACCAAACGTTGAAACAGAGACTTTGGTACTGGGTACTGAAAGAAACCGCTGATTAGCGAGGAGTGCCACACAGAGCTGAACTTCTAAAATGTAGTCTTTAGCTCTGCCGTTTCCCTAAGGAGAGCTTATGAGTCAGGGACCAAAATAGCCTGATAACATTCTGGAAAATAGAGTTAATGAAGATTATTTCCAGCTAACGATCCAAAGACATTAAAATTGATAAAAAGAACTGTCAAGGCAAATGGAAGGATTTTAACAGCTACCTTGTGGGTTCGTTAATACACACCTTGAAAAGAAAATCTCTGGAGATCGTGTTTTTCTCGATACTGTGGCAAAGTTTACAATTTTGCCTCTAAAAAACAAAGCATTTTCTACATTTTAAGTCATCCTTTATGATGGTAAATATAAATAAAGGTAGAAGTTCTCCTAACATTATAGAATTGTGCCTTATTAACCTAAAAAAAAAGAAGTTTTTTTCTATTTATTTTCTTTTTTCAAAGACCCGGGTCTCAAAAAAGAACAGGGTCTGAATTCCTTAGTACACGGATGTACATAATAAAAAACAACTATTTTCATCAATTTCAGATGATATTGAATCTGCTGAAGATGTTGCGTCTCAAAAAATTGAAGTAGAGAGGTCTCCAAGAGTTTCCGTGTCAGCTGGTGCAATTCAAAATATAATGGAATGCGATGAACCAATTGATTTTGAAGTTAACTCGCCGTCACCAATACTTGGTCAAAAGAAAACCAACGAAAATATAGCTCGAGAAATGGTAAAGAAGAGGAGAAGGACAGAGTTTCCATCACAAGGTGAAACCATAGCCTATCAATCGAAGATAAAAGAAAACTCAAAACAAACGCAGGAGATACACAAGCGTGTAAGTGTTCAGACAGATTTAGAGTACGTTAACCGAAGAACTTTATGTGAGAGACTTTTTCTGGGTCTTCCACGTAGTTTTTATACTTACACACTTTACCTGCTGTAGTGTTTGAAACATATACTGTTTATTTTCAGACAAATCTAATCAATCAGCCGGGGAGGTTGAGTCTAATAAAATTAAAGTTCAGCGGTCTCCAACAATCAGTGCTACAACTGCAAGAGTTTCGGTCAAGTCGGTGACTGCTACTGGTATTAAACTCCTTACAAATCACTTAGACTCCTGACATAACCAAAATGTTTTTGCACCATGGGAAAAACTATTGCTAAACCATACTTACTACTAAGATCCCCCGTCTTTTAGCTTCGTAGTAGATACAAGCCGTTACCTCAGCAGTACCTCAAAGGTTTCAAAAAGCTAATAATGTTTTTGATATGATACGTGTGAGAGACCCATCGCTCGCAAACTGACAACCGATGAGAAAGAAAGGTTCTCGAGTCATCATCATCATCATCAACAGCACGAAGACGTCCACTGCTGAACATAGGCTTGCCCAGAGAGGAGGCGCGCAGCCGCTCAAAGTGGCGCTCTCTGGGGAAAGCCTATGTGCAGCAGTGGACGTCTGCAGGCTGTTGATGACGTGCGAGAGATAGATCTTCTAAAAGTTGTAAGTACTGATCCCTCTATATTTTACTCTCTTGACGAGATGACACGGCATTCAGTCCACCCACAGAGTACGAAAGGACATTTACAAATCTTCATAGGTATAGTATTCATCGCTCTTGAAGTAAGGTAACGCTTCGCGTTGCTCTCGATTTGTGTTGCGTAATAACTCTTGGTGAAGCTTCTTGAATGTAGTCCAATATTCTTCAATGCATTGTATTCGTGTTTGAATGTAACCCCTTGTTAAACGTTGTTTAGGACATTTTTTCAAATTAATTTGCGTCTTCTTTAATAACTCGGCCGTATCTTCTAAACTTTTTATTAATTGTTCATTAGTTGCCATAGTTCGTCACAACACTAAATATTTTGTTCAATACGTATTCACACAATGTTTTATTCACAATGATCACAACTCGTAAACAACTTTATTCATAAAACTGCATAAAAGTATCATCGGCAGGTTGTTATCGCCACATCTATTGTTCTCCGCCCGGTCCTTCGAGATAGCTCAGGTGAACATCATCCGGCGCGATTGCGACCATATGTTGCGGCGATAAGGTTGCTTTTAGTTTGTGTGGTCTTAAGAAAGTAAACAAGCGTGTGCTCTCGACAAGGTATATTGCTAGACTAAATAAGATCATACAGGTACGTGAATTATAAAGAAACTGTTCGATATATAACTATAATCTAACTAGGTACGTCTGTATGTCTGTCATTAAAGTAAATCTACTAATTTGACTGAACAATGGTTTTGTTTGGGAGTTGGTACTTACTTGGTAATTAACCGTACAGTGACTTTTATTATTATGTAGTGTAATTATTGTAGATAATGTTCAGCGCAACAAATGATTTAACACAGCTGTTTAATTATTATTTTAATTTTTTTAAACGGTAGTAGAAAACAAATCTTTATTTACTGGCATCACTAAGAGATGCATGGCAGCCCTTCAGAAATCTGCGGCCAAGGATGAGAATCAGATCTTTTATTCGAAAAATCGATTATCCAGATGCATTTTAACATTGTGAATCGATTTGAAAACGTAAGTAGTGCTGGGGTAAGAGCGATATTTAGTTCACGGACTTATTTCAGTATAAAGATTTATTTTATGGTTTTTTAATTTTCTAACCACTTCCTAAAATCGTAATTACTACCTGTGATTCAAATTATTTGATTGCCTGTAAGTAGTATAATAAAAATAAAAATGCGAGATCAACAGAATAAAACAAGTTTATACAGGGTTACAGGAAAAATTGTGCTAGATCCGTTAAGAGCGTGGAGTACCCATGATTTCTGACTTATTTCACTATGAAACACCCTAGGCTAAACTAATAATATTTTTGTAGATATCCCTTAGAAAACAATACAGTTTCTAATATTTTTTTTATATCTTAACTTTCACTTGTCTACTACGGTCTATTCAATTAACTTATGTACTATTTTAATGATTGACGTCCTAAAGCATCTTATTACACATGTAAAAATGCAATAATAATAATAATAAGAAGACACAAAATATTTCAATGAAAAAATTAAAAATTGAATATCTCGAAAAGGGTAAATTTTAGCCTAGGGTGTTTCATAGTGAAATAAGTCAGAAGTGATGGGTACTCCACGCTCTTAACGGATCTAGCACGATTTTTCCTGTAACCCTGTATATTTATTACTTAAGTCATCACTGTTTGCTATATTTATTAAAAATCTATCTGTGACACTATCTGTTTATTGGTGTAGATGGCACGACTATCTTGGTTATTTAATATTTCTAAATACTGTTCCGCTCTTTTGAATTGCAAAGAGCTGATACAGATCAATCAATATGATTTAGAAGCTGGCAGTATTATTTCAACATGTGACATTACTTACTTTTATTTTACTCTAACACTCCGTCTAATAAAAAAATATACTGTAGTGAGTACTTAGTTTACGTTACACTTTCTCCAACAGTCCTTATCGCACCAATGAGCTCAATAGGCATGAACATGGTATGATGTTATTCCTGGATACAATGCAACAGGCTATTTTTAAATATAGGCGGAGCTAGATTTTAATAAACTATGCGAGGGCAGACACTTACTTTTCTCTAGTCTATGGGCGATGAAAAAACTAGCAGTGAGGTAAGACGGTCCGCGCGCACGTGAGCACGAGGACCGCGTGCTGAAGGATGGAGAAGTCTGGTGATGCAGAGGACGGCTGGCATCGCTGGACGCAGAATAGATACTCGGTGAGTTCGTTCCTTTATATTTATCTAATATGTGAGACGATCTATCACCGAACATTCTTAATGTTATAAGAATAGAACCAGGCTGGGTAAGGACTGAGAATGGTGGGGTGGAGGTTGCATTCTCCCGGGCCCTATGGGCCCGGCCATTTTGGGATCGACTCGCATAGTAGAATCCTTGATTAATGAGCATTTATCTACGATGTTCCTAGTTATGTACTAAGTATTCCTATGTAGCGCCATTAATTATCTCAAACGCTTTATGATCTTATAAGAAATGCAGATACAATAGGACCAGTAGTTATATTCCTCTTTTGTGGCATTATAAATCAGTATGTTCTAACCCAGGCGTAAGAAACGCCGCCACAGCATTCACCGTGGACGAAAAGACATGTAATGGTTTTCTTTGAGATTTGGTACTTGGTAATTAACTGTACAGTGACTTTTATTATTATGTAGTGTAATTATTGTAGATAATGTTCAGCGCTACTTTGAGGTAGTTTAACTTCACAATATACATTTTCAAAGCAATCAAAAAAACATAGCTGTCTTTGCTTTAAAGATTACCGTAATAACAGTTAACAAGTATAGTAATACGAAAAAGTCGTCACAACACAATAAACGACCGTGCGAATTTGTTCTCCGTTTGAGGAGCGCGCGTGTGTAATTTAGTTTGGTGTTTTCTGTGTTTTGTTCCTCGCAGTGTTAAAGGCGAGTGTGTAGGAATCTTGTGGGACCTGGCGTTTAAGTAGCTAACGCGAGTGAATTTGTGTCGGGACCACGGTGCGGCGGGGAGGTCAAGGGCGATCACCAGTTTGATTGCCTGGCGCGCGCACCCGGCACGACTACGGAAGCACATTTGGGGGTGATCAAATTAGAAACCGAGGTATTTATTGTGAAGGAACCCTAATTGGTAATTTAGTTAACGCCGCGTATCGCGGTTGATCTATGCCGGTGTCAAATCCGCGATCGGCACCGATCACTGTCACTCTAGCAATCATTCTGCCAATGTCAAGTGAGTATAATTTGTACGGTTATGTCAAGTCAAAGTCCAATTTGTCAGTCAAAACGGAAGTGTACAGTTTCTTTGTGCCCTCACATTTTTTTGGCTTAGCGCGAACCATTTATTTTTCCATTTTTGTAATGCAAATAATATAAAATCAAGGGATGCAATAAAAATTTTAATGTACATATTCAAGAATCCCATTAAATAAGCTTTCCATTGATATGTATTGTGTACCGGTTGGAGGCCGAGTACCGTTAATGAACATGTCTTTTAAAATGATGACTGTTCGCCTCCAGATAAAGATGAAAGTCTACATGACTTTCGTACAAACAGTAAGCGCATAGCGCATATTAATGTTAACAGGTTACCTCTATCTGGATGCGAAGCGTAATTTTTTTAGTGCTGTGCGAGTCTACCATATTATTAACGTGCTGTTTAGTATAATCTACCTTATCCTATCATCATACCATCCTCCGAACTATACTTATAGTTACATGGCTCTTAACCTGGTAAACATTTCAAAGATTCATTGAAGAAATTGTCCAAGTCTCAACTTTAGTTTTATCTGCATTCGTTGATGACATTTTGATGACTCACGCGCTACTAATTGACACACTCAGTTTTTCTGTACTCTTTTAAACCAACTGAATACACCGAACAAAATGCTAGTTCGACGGTACCAAGTTTTCCATATGTGAGTAACTCCATTCAGGCGAGCCACTACGGTGCTCGGCTGAATGGCTGGCTGAATGGCTAACTGGCTGGCACTGGCAGTTGACATAGCAATGTATTTGTGTAATGTAGGACTACTACCAATAATTACTAATAAAGATAGTGATCCGGCATGATTTCACTGTTTACTTAATTATTACAAGTATTTTGTGTGTAAAGATAGGGTATAACTCACAGTAAGTATACCTAAGTATAAGTCATAAAATTAGAAAAACAACAAAACAAATTCATTATATTTTTATCACTCATTTTTGAGAACCGTAGAATCGGGTTTTTTCTTCCTGAGACCCGGGTCTGAGAACCGACTGAAAATCGAGCGGAAACCCGGGTACCCGCTTCTGCATTCCCTAGTACTGATGTACATAATAAAAAACAACTTTTTTCATCAATTTCAGATACCGACAATGATATTGAATCTGCTGAAGGTGTTGCGTCTCAAACAATTGAAGTAGTGAGGTCTCCAAGAGTTTCCGTGTCAGCTGGTGCAATTCAAAATATAATGGAATGCGATGAACCAATTGATTTTGAAGTTAACTCGCCGTCACCAATACTTGGTCAAAAGAAAACCAACGATAATATAGCTCGAGAAATGGTAAAGAAGAGGAGAAGGACAGAGTTTCCATCACAAGGTGAAACCATTGGCAACTTTTAGCCAATAGAAGGTAAAAAAAACTCAAAACAAACGCAGGAGATACACAAGCGTGTAAGTGTTCAGACAGATTTAGAGTACGTTAACCGAAGAACTTTATGTGAGAGACTTTCTGGATCTTCCCTGTTTTTTTATACTTACACACTTTACCTGTTGTAGTGTTTGAAATATTTACTGTTTATTTTCAGTTAAATCTAATTAATCAACCGGGGAGGCGGAATCTAATAAAATTAAAGTTCAGCGGTCTCCAACAATCAGTGCTACAACTGCAAGAGTTTCGGTCAAGTCGGTGACTACTACTGGTATTAAACTTGCTATTTAGATATTTATTGTATTCAGTATCCGCTATAGTGAAGTTAATCTTTTCTTCATAATGTTTCAGAGCTTACTTAATCAAGCCTCTGTGGTGTCGTGGTTGAGCCGGCAGGCTCATAACCCGGAGGTGGCGGATTCAATTCCCGCGGCAAGACAATTATAGGTATTTGTGCACAGAAAAAAACTCGAATACTTGTTCTGTGGCTAGGTGTTGTGGGACCATTGTCCTCGTAGTTCCTGGGTAGTTGGGTACCTAGATCCAGGAAATCCTAGTCAGGGTCAAGGATCTACGCCATGTGATCATTAGGCTTTATTTATTTACTGAAAAATATGTAGGTATATACCTAGTTACACAGAATTTTGTGAAGAGAGCTGTTTTGTTTCTTTTGTCGTAGGTACTGATGTACATAATAAAAATAAACTTTTTTCATCAATTCCAGATACCGATAATGATATTGAATCTGCCGAAGATGTTGCGTCTTAAACACTTGAAGTAAAGAGGTCTCCGAGGAGTGTTTCCGTGTCAGCTGATTCAGATCAAAATATAAGTGAAGTGCACGAATCAATTGATTTTGATGTTGAAGTTAACTCGCCGTCACCAATACTTGGTCAAAAGAAAACCAACGAACATATAACTCGAGATATTCTAAAGATGGTGACAAGGACAGAGATTTCATCACAAGGTGAGACCATTAGCAACTTTTAGCCTATAGAAGGGAAAAAATCTCAAAACAAACGCAGGAGATACACAAGCGTGTAAGTGTTCAGACAGATTTAGAGTAAGTTAACCGAAGAACTTTATGTGAGAGACTTTCTGGATCTTCCCTGTTTTTTTATACTTACACACTTTACCTGTTGTAGTGTTTGAAACATTTACTGTTTATTTTCAGACAAATCTAATTAATCACCGGGGAGGCGGAATCTAATAAAATTAAAGTTCAACGGTCTCCAACAATCAGTGCTACAACTGCAAGAGTTTCGGTCAAGTCGGTGACTGCTACTGGTATTAAACTTGCTATTTAGATATTTATTGTATTCAGTATCCGCTATAGTGAAGTTAATCTATTCTTCATCATGTTTCAGAGCTTAATTTAATCAAGCCTCTGTGGTGTCGTGGTTGAGCCGGCAGGCTCATAACCCGGAGGTGGCGGATTAAATTCCCGCGGCAAGACAATTATAGGTATTTGTGCACAGAAAAAAACTCGAATACTTGTTCTGTGGCTAGGTGTTGTGGGACCATTGTCCTCGTAGTTCCTGGGTAGTTGGGTACCTAGATCCAGGAAATCCTAGTCAGGGTCAAGGATCTACGCCATGTGATCAATAGGCTTTATTTATTTACTGAAAAATATGTAGGTATATACCTAGTTACATAGAATTTTGTGAAGAGAGCTGTTTTGTTTCTTTTGTCGTAGGTACTGATGTACATAATAAAAATGAACTTTTTTCATCAATTCCAGATACCGATAATGATATTGAATCTTCCGAAGATGTTGCGTCTTAAACACTTGAAGTAAAGAGGTCTCCGAGGAGTGTTTCCGTGTCAGCTGATTCAGATCAAAATATAAGTGAATGGGACGAATCAATTGATTTTGGTGTTGAAGTTAACTCGCCGTCACCAATACTTGGTCAAAAGAAAACTAACGAACATATAACTCGAGATATTCTAAAGATGGTGACAAGGACAGAAATTCCATCACAAGGTGAGACCATTAGCAAATAATAGCCTATCGACGATAAAAAAAATAATCAAAACAAACGCAGGAGATAAACAAGCGTGTAAGTGTTCAGACAGATATACAAGGTGACCTTGAATTCATATGTTATCCCGAAAGGGGGTAAATCTACACCCCAAGGTAGACAATGTTTCTTCTACGACTTTACTAAATTAATAGTTTTTCATTGAAGAAATGCCAAGTAAAGTTTACGTTCGAAAATTGCCTTAGCACAGCTGGGTGGTTGAACTCGTGTTTGACCGAGTGCAGTCATGAATGAGTTTAACGTTTAGAAATGAATTTATAGCATATTGTTAACTCTCGTAGCGATCGCACGTGCAATTTTGCGAGTAGAATTATTTTTTACCATGAAAGTTTGGAAACACCCAGTTTCCAGTAAGACTCTAACAGCTTGTAGGGTATCATGGTCCCAGTCCCGCCATTTCGAGATAACATACCAATTCAAGGTCATCTTGTAGAGTAAGTTAACCGAAGAACTTTATGTGAGAGACTTTCTGGGTCTTCCACGTTTTTTTTATACTGACACACATTACCTGCTGTAGTGTTTGAAACATTTACTGTTTATTTTCAGACAAATTAATTCATCAACCGGGGAGGCGGAATCTAATAAAATTAAAGTTCAGCGGTCTCCAACAATCAGTGCTACAACTGCAAGAGTTTCGGTCAAGTCGGTGACTGCGACTGGTATTAAACTTGCTATTTAGATATTTATTGTATTCAGTATCCGCTATAGTGAAGTTAATCTTGTCTTCATCATGTTTCTGAGCTTAATTTAATCAAGCCTCCGTGGTGTGGTGTTTGAGGTGGTAGGCTCATAATCCGGAGGCGGCGGGTTCCATTCCTGCGGCAAGACAAGTAGGTATGTGTGCATGGAAAAAACACAAGTAGGTATTAACTTGTTCTGTGGCTAGGTGTTGTGGGGCCATTGTCCTCGTAGTTCCTGGGTAGTTGGGTACCTAGATCCAGAAAATCCTAGTCAGGGTCAAAGATCTATATCATGTGATCATTAGGGGTTATTTATTTACTGTAAAAATATGTAGGTATATACCTAGTTACATAGAATTTTGTGAAGTGAGCTGTTTTGTTTCTTTTGTCGTAGGTACTGATGTACATAATAAAAATCAACTTTTTTCAACAATTCCAGATACCGATAATGATATTGAATCTTCCGAAGATGTTGCGTCTTAAACACTTGAAGTAACGAGGTCTCCGAGGAGTGTTTCCGTGTCAGCTGATTCAGATCAAAATATAAGTGAATGGCACGAATCAATTGATTTTGATGTTGAAGTTAACTCGCCGTCACCAATACTTGGTCAAAAGAAAACCAACGAACATATAACTCGAGATATTCTAAAGATGGTGACAAGGACAGAAATTCCATCACAAGGTGAGACCATTAGCAACTTTTAGCCTATAGAAGGGAAAAAATAATCAAAACAAACGCAGGAGATACACAAGCGTGTAAGTGTTCAGACAGATTTAGAGTACGTTAACCGAAGAACTTTATGTGAGAGACTTTCTGGATCTTCCCTGTTTTTTTATACTTACACACTTTACTTGTTGCAGTGTTTGAAACATTTACTGTTTATTTTCAGACAAATCTAATGAATCAACCGGGGAGGCGGAATCTAATAAAATTAAAGTTCAGCGGTCTCCAGCAATCAGTGCTACAACTGCAAGAGTTTCGGTCAAGTCGGTGACTGCTACTGGTATTAAACTTGCTATTTAGATATTCATTGTATTCAGTATCCGTTATACTGAAGTCAATCTTGTCTTCATCATGTTATCAGAGCTTAATTTAATCAAGAGTCCGTGGTGGTTGAGCCGGTAGGAGATAATCCGGATAATCCGGAGGCGGCGGGTACATAGAATTTTGTAAAGAGAGCTGTTTTGTTTCTTTTGTCGTAGGTACTGATTAGGTAATGCAGAACCGGGTACCCGGGTTTCCACTCGATTTTTGGTCTGTTTTCAGACCCGGGTCTCAGGAAGAAAAAACCCGGTTCTACGGTTCTCAAAAACGAGTGATAAAAATATTATAAAACTTCATTAACGTGAACGATTCGTACCATTTTGTGACTTTTCTACGGTCTCCCAAACATTCTTACTGAAATCTATCTTTATGTTGTTGTTTTTCTAATTTAAGACTTACCTAGGTATACTTACTCTAAGTTATACCATATCTTTACATACGAAATACTTGTTATAATAAAGTAAATAGTGAAATCATGAAGGATCACCATTGTTGTTTGTATGTGCTGGTAGTAGTCGTACGCTACACAAATACGTTGCCATGTTAACTGCCAGTGCCAGCCAGTGAAATCACTATGGTGCTCGGTTGGATGGAGTTACTCACATATCGAGGTGGAAAATTTGGTATCACTGGACAAGCGGAGTGTTAGGTGTATTCAGTTGGTTGAAAAGTGTACAGAAAGACTGAGTGTGGCAATTAGTAGCGCGTGAGTGTAAACATGATGTCATCAACGAATAAAACTAAAGTAGATACTTGGATAATTTCTTTAATGAATCTTTAAAGTGTTCACTAGGTCTAAAGCCATGTAACTTTAAGTATAAATCGGAGGATGCTATGATGATAGGATGAGGTACATTATACTAAACAGCACCTCAATAATATGGTGGAATCACAGAGCACAAAAAAATTATGCTTCGCATCCAGAACTCCTGATAGAGGCACACTGTTGACATTAATATGCGCTATGCGCTTACTGTTTGTACGAAAGTGATGTAGAATTTCGTCTTTATGTGGAGGCGAACCGCCATCATATTTCGTTCAAGTTTTGGTGGACTGAATGCCGTGAACAGAGTAAAATACGGGGGGTCAGTATTAAGAACTTTTAGAAGATCAAGCTCCCACTCGTGTCATATTCTAAACATTATTAGCCAAAATACGGGGGATCTTAGTAGTATCATGGGGTCCCATCAAGTACAAACAAAAAATAGCCCGAATTTGAAAAAAATGTAGTAATCATGTCTAGAGAGTCACTAGTTACTGTCCAGTGTATTCATTTGGCCCAATACTTTGCCAACACGCAATTAATGTCGCTTGATAATCTTGCGTTATGCAGAAATAAAATAATTCGTAAAATAGCCCGCGTTATTCCGTTGTATGGGATGAGGCATCTGTACTGTAGGTATTATATTATCTGGGGTAGTATGTATGGCATTTGTCGCGGAGATACGCGATTCCATATCTAGTTTAGGTAAATATAAATCACTAATTTGGCAAGCAAGCGTAGCTGTACACTGGCATCACTAAATTGTTTGTTTGAATCACTGAGGGTAGGAATGGGAATAAATGGTTGGTTATGCGAGGGCAGGCACTTGCATTTCTCTGGTCTATGGGCGATGATGTAGTAGGAAACGGATACTGGTAAAAACTAGCAGTGAGGTAAGACGGTCCGCGCGCACGTGAGCACGAGGACCGCGTGCTGAAGGATGGAGAAGTCTGGTGATGCAGAGGACGGCTGGCATCGCTGGACACAGAATAGATAATCGGTGAGTTCGTTCCTTTATATTTATCTAATATGTGAGACGATCTATCACCGTAAATCTTTAAGAATGTTATAAGAATAGAACCAGGCTGGGTAAGGACTGAGAATGGTGGGGTGGAGGTTGCATTCTCCCGGGCCCTATGGGCCCGGCCATTTTAAGAAGATCGACTCGCATAGTAGAATCCTTGATTAATAAGTATTTATCTACGATGTTCCTAGTTATGTACTCCTACGTAGCGCCATTAATTATCTCAAACGCTTTATGATCTTATAAGAAATGCAGATACAATAGGACCAGTAGTTATATTCCTCTTTTGTGGCATTATAAATCAGTATGTTCTAACCCAGGCGTAAGAAACGCCGCCACAGCATTCACCATGCTGTCCTTCGACTTTCGGATTAATTTAGTTCTTCCCATGGCGCAAAAACATTTGATTTTGTTAAGAGTCTGGGTGATTTGAGTGACGCCGTAACCTGCCTGTTTCTACAACGGCAACGGATGTATTCAAATCAAATCAAAGTGTTTTATTGCAAATAGGCTATTCATAGCACTTTTACAAGTCAAATGTGGGTCAAAGGTACTCAAATTAAATAAATAAATATATAAATAAATATGTGTGGACATTTCACACAGCGCCATCTAGCCCCAAACTAAGCATAGCTTGTACTATGGGAACCAGATAACTGATATAATACTTATATACTTTTTTGTTTGTAAATACATACATAGAATACGATATAACACCCAGACGCAGAACAAACACCTATGTTCAGCACACAAAATGTTTGTCCTGGGTAGGAATCGAACCCACAGCCCTCAGTTCAGAAGGCAGGGATACTACCAACTGAGCTATCGGGCCCGTCGAATTAAATTATCATAATTACTGAGCAGATAAAATCACAAAGTGCACATGTCAAATATTATATCTATTTATGGCAAGCCTAATTACAATAACTGTTTGAAAAAAAAAAAAGAATGTCTCCTTTTCACTACAGGTGCAAGCACAACGCACAATGCAGAATAGACAACTCCGGTTCGGTACCAAACGTTGAAACAGAGACTTTGGTACTGGGTACTGAAAGAAACCGCTGATTAGCGAGGAGTGCCACACAGAGCTGAACTTCTAAAATGTAGTCTTTAGCTCTGCCGTTTCCCTAAGGAGAGCTTATGAGTCAGGGACCAAAATAGCCTGATAACATTCTGGAAAATAGAGTTAATGAAGATTATTTCCAGCTAACGATCCAAAGACATTAAAATTGATAAAAAGAACTGTCAAGGCAAATGGAAGGATTTTAACAGCTGTGGGTTCGTTAATACACACCTTGAAAAGAAAATCTCTGGAGATCGTGTTTTTCTCGATACTGTGGCAAAGTTTACAATTTTGCCTCTAAAAAACAAAGCATTTTCTACATTTTAAGTCATCCTTTATGATGGTAAATATAAATAAAGGTAGAAGTTCTCCTAACATTATAGAATTGTGCCTTATTAACCTAAAAAAAAAGAAGTTTTTTTCTATTTATTTTCTTTTTTCAAAGACCCGGGTCTCAAAAAAGAACAGGGTCTGAATTCCTTAGTACACGGATGTACATAATAAAAAACAACTCTTTCATCAATTTCAGATGATATTGAATCTGCTGAAGATGTTGCGTCTCAAAAAATTGAAGTAGAGAGGTCTCCAAGAGTTTCCGTGTCAGCTGGTGCAATTCAAAATATAATGGAATGCGATGAACCAATTGATTTTGAAGTTAACTCGCCGTCACCAATACTTGGTCAAAAGAAAACCAACGAAAATATAGCTCGAGAAATGGTAAAGAAGAGGAGAAGGACAGAGTTTCCATCACAAGGTGAAACCATAGCCTATCAATCGAAGATAAAAGAAAACTCAAAACAAACGCAGGAGATACACAAGCGTGTAAGTGTTCAGACAGATTTAGAGTACGTTAACCGAAGAACTTTATGTGAGAGACTTTTTCTGGGTCTTCCACGTAGTTTTTATACTTACACACTTTACCTGCTGTAGTGTTTGAAACATATACTGTTTATTTTCAGACAAATCTAATCAATCAGCCGGGGAGGTTGAGTCTAATAAAATTAAAGTTCAGCGGTCTCCAACAATCAGTGCTACAACTGCAAGAGTTTCGGTCAAGTCGGTGACTGCTACTGGTATTAAACTCCTTACAAATGACTTAGACTCCTGACATAACCAAAATGTTTTTGCACCATGGGAAAAACTATTGCTAAACCATACTTACTACTAAGATCCCCCGTCTTTTAGCTTCGTAGTAGATACAAGCCGTTACCTCAGCAGTACCTCAAAGGTTTCAAAAAGCTAATAATGTTTTTGATATGATACGTGTGAGAGACCCATCGCTCGCAAACTGACAACCGATGAGAAAGAAAGGTTCTCGAGTCATCATCATCATCATCAACAGCACGAAGACGTCCACTGCTGAACATAGGCTTGCCCAGAGAGGAGGCGCGCAGCCGCTCAAAGTGGCGCTCTCTGGGGAAAGCCTATGTGCAGCAGTGGACGTCTGCAGGCTGTTGATGACGTGCGAGAGATAGATCTTCTAAAAGTTGTAAGTACTGATCCCTCTATATTTTACTCTCTTGACGAGATGACACGGCATTCAGTCCACCCACAGAGTACGAAAGGACATTTACAAATCTTCATAGGTATAGTATTCATCGCTCTTGAAGTAAGGTAACGCTTCGCGTTGCTCTCGATTTGTGTTGCGTAATAACTCTTGGTGAAGCTTCTTGAATGTAGTCCAATATTCTTCAATGCATTGTATTCGTGTTTGAATGTAACCCCTTGTTAAACGTTGTTTAGGACATTTTTTCAAATTAATTTGCGTCTTCTTTAATAACTCGGCCGTATCTTCTAAACTTTTTATTAATTGTTCATTAGTTGCCATAGTTCGTCACAACACTAAATATTTTGTTCAATACGTATTCACACAATGTTTTATTCACAATGATCACAACTCGTAAACAACTTTATTCATAAAACTGCATAAAAGTATCATCGGCAGGTTGTTATCGCCACATCTATTGTTCTCCGCCCGGTCCTTCGAGATAGCTCAGGTGAACATCATCCGGCGCGATTGCGACCATATGTTGCGGCGATAAGGTTGCTTTTAGTTTGTGTGGTCTTAAGAAAGTAAACAAGCGTGTGCTCTCGACAAGGTATATTGCTAGACTAAATAAGATCATACAGGTACGTGAATTATAAAGAAACTGTTCGATATATAACTATAATCTAACTAGGTACGTCTGTATGTCTGTCATTAAAGTAAATCTACTAATTTGACTGAACAATGGTTTTGTTTGGGAGTTGGTACTTACTTGGTAATTAACCGTACAGTGACTTTTATTATTATGTAGTGTAATTATTGTAGATAATGTTCAGCGCAACAAATGATTTAACACAGCTGTTTAATTATTATTTTAATTTTTTTAAACGGTAGTAGAAAACAAATCTTTATTTACTGGCATCACTAAGAGATGCATGGCAGCCCTTCAGAAATCTGCGGCCAAGGATGAGAATCAGATCTTTTATTCGAAAAATCGATTATCCAGATGCATTTTAACATTGTGAATCGATTTGAAAACGTAAGTAGTGCTGGGGTAAGAGCGATATTTAGTTCACGGACTTATTTCAGTATAAAGATTTATTTTATGGTTTTTTAATTTTCTAACCACTTCCTAAAATCGTAATTACTACCTGTGATTCAAATTATTTGATTGCCTGTAAGTAGTATAATAAAAATAAAAATGCGAGATCAACAGAATAAAACAAGTTTATACAGGGTTACAGGAAAAATTGTGCTAGATCCGTTAAGAGCGTGGAGTACCCATGATTTCTGACTTATTTCACTATGAAACACCCTAGGCTAAACTAATAATATTTTTGTAGATATCCCTTAGAAAACAATACAGTTTCTAATATTTTTTTTATATCTTAACTTTCACTTGTCTACTACGGTCTATTCAATTAACTTATGTACTATTTTAATGATTGACGTCCTAAAGCATCTTATTACACATGTAAAAATGCAATAATAATAATAATAAGAAGACACAAAATATTTCAATGAAAAAATTAAAAATTGAATATCTCGAAAAGGGTAAATTTTAGCCTAGGGTGTTTCATAGTGAAATAAGTCAGAAGTGATGGGTACTCCACGCTCTTAACGGATCTAGCACGATTTTTCCTGTAACCCTGTATATTTATTACTTAAGTCATCACTGTTTGCTATATTTATTAAAAATCTATCTGTGACACTATCTGTTTATTGGTGTAGATGGCACGACTATCTTGGTTATTTAATATTTCTAAATACTGTTCCGCTCTTTTGAATTGCAAAGAGCTGATACAGATCAATCAATATGATTTAGAAGCTGGCAGTATTATTTCAACATGTGACATTACTTACTTTTATTTTACTCTAACACTCCGTCTAATAAAAAAATATACTGTAGTGAGTACTTAGTTTACGTTACACTTTCTCCAACAGTCCTTATCGCACCAATGAGCTCAATAGGCATGAACATGGTATGATGTTATTCCTGGATACAATGCAACAGGCTATTTTTAAATATAGGCGGAGCTAGATTTTAATAAACTATGCGAGGGCAGACACTTACTTTTCTCTAGTCTATGGGCGATGAAAAAACTAGCAGTGAGGTAAGACGGTCCGCGCGCACGTGAGCACGAGGACCGCGTGCTGAAGGATGGAGAAGTCTGGTGATGCAGAGGACGGCTGGCATCGCTGGACGCAGAATAGATACTCGGTGAGTTCGTTCCTTTATATTTATCTAATATGTGAGACGATCTATCACCGAACATTCTTAATGTTATAAGAATAGAACCAGGCTGGGTAAGGACTGAGAATGGTGGGGTGGAGGTTGCATTCTCCCGGGCCCTATGGGCCCGGCCATTTTGGGATCGACTCGCATAGTAGAATCCTTGATTAATGAGCATTTATCTACGATGTTCCTAGTTATGTACTAAGTATTCCTATGTAGCGCCATTAATTATCTCAAACGCTTTATGATCTTATAAGAAATGCAGATACAATAGGACCAGTAGTTATATTCCTCTTTTGTGGCATTATAAATCAGTATGTTCTAACCCAGGCGTAAGAAACGCCGCCACAGCATTCACCGTGGACGAAAAGACATGTAATGGTTTTCTTTGAGATTTGGTACTTGGTAATTAACTGTACAGTGACTTTTATTATTATGTAGTGTAATTATTGTAGATAATGTTCAGCGCTACTTTGAGGTAGTTTAACTTCACAATATACATTTTCTAAGCAATCAAAAAAACATAGCTGTCTTTGCTTTAAAGATTACCGTAATAACAGTTAACAAGTATAGTAATACGAAAAAGTCGTCACAACACAATAAACGACCGTGCGAATTTGTTCTCCGTTTGAGGAGCGCGCGTGTGTAATTTAGTTTGGTGTTTTCTGTGTTTTGTTCCTCGCAGTGTTAAAGGCGAGTGTGTAGGAATCTTGTGGGACCTGGCGTTTAAGTAGCTAACGCGAGTGAATTTGTGTCGGGACCACGGTGCGGCGGGGAGGTCAAGGGCGATCACCAGTTTGATTGCCTGGCGCGCGCACCCGGCACGACTACGGAAGCACATTTGGGGGTGATCAAATTAGAAACCGAGGTATTTATTGTGAAGGAACCCTAATTGGTAATTTAGTTAACGCCGCGTATCGCGGTTGATCTATGCCGGTGTCAAATCCGCGATCGGCACCGATCACTGTCACTCTAGCAATCATTCTGCCAATGTCAAGTGAGTATAATTTGTACGGTTATGTCAAGTCAAAGTCCAATTTGTCAGTCAAAACGGAAGTGTACAGTTTCTTTGTGCCCTCACATTTTTTTGGCTTAGCGCGAACCATTTATTTTTCCATTTTTGTAATGCAAATAATATAAAATCAAGGGATGCAATAAAAATTTTAATGTACATATTCAAGAATCCCATTAAATAAGCTTTCCATTGATATGTATTGTGTACCGGTTGGAGGCCGAGTACCGTTAATGAACATGTCTTTTAAAATGATGACTGTTCGCCTCCAGATAAAGATGAAAGTCTACATGACTTTCGTACAAACAGTAAGCGCATAGCGCATATTAATGTTAACAGGTTACCTCTATCTGGATGCGAAGCGTAATTTTTTTAGTGCTGTGCGAGTCTACCATATTATTAACGTGCTGTTTAGTATAATCTACCTTATCCTATCATCATACCATCCTCCGAACTATACTTATAGTTACATGGCTCTTAACCTGGTAAACATTTCAAAGATTCATTGAAGAAATTGTCCAAGTCTCAACTTTAGTTTTATCTGCATTCGTTGATGACATTTTGATGACTCACGCGCTACTAATTGACACACTCAGTTTTTCTGTACTCTTTTAAACCAACTGAATACACCGAACAAAATGCTAGTTCGACGGTACCAAGTTTTCCATATGTGAGTAACTCCATTCAGGCGAGCCACTACGGTGCTCGGCTGAATGGCTGGCTGAATGGCTAACTGGCTGGCACTGGCAGTTGACATAGCAATGTATTTGTGTAATGTAGGACTACTACCAATAATTACTAATAAAGATAGTGATCCGGCATGATTTCACTGTTTACTTAATTATTACAAGTATTTTGTGTGTAAAGATAGGGTATAACTCACAGTAAGTATACCTAAGTATAAGTCATAAAATTAGAAAAACAACAAAACAAATTCATTATATTTTTATCACTCATTTTTGAGAACCGTAGAATCGGGTTTTTTCTTCCTGAGACCCGGGTCTGAGAACCGACTGAAAATCGAGCGGAAACCCGGGTACCCGCTTCTGCATTTCCTAGTAATGATGTACATAATAAAAAACAACTTTTTTCATCAATTTCAGATACCGACAATGATATTGAATCTGCTGAAGGTGTTGCGTCTCAAACAATTGAAGTAGTGAGGTCTCCAAGAGTTTCCGTGTCAGCTGGTGCAATTCAAAATATAATGGAATGCGATGAACCAATTGATTTTGAAGTTAACTCGCCGTCACCAATACTTGGTCAAAAGAAAACAAACGAAAATATAGCTCGAGAAATGCTAAAGAAGAGGAGAAGGACAGAGTTTCCATCACAAGGTGAAACCATTGGCAACTTTTAGCCAATAGAAGGTAAAAAAAACTCAAAACAAACGCAGGAGATACACAAGCGTGTAAGTGTTCAGACAGATTTAGAGTACGTTAACCGAAGAACTTTATGTGAGAGACTTTCTGGATCTTCCCTGTTTTTTTATACTTACACACTTTACCTGTTGTAGTGTTTGAAATATTTACTGTTTATTTTCAGTTAAATCTAATTAATCAACCGGGGAGGCGGAATCTAATAAAATTAAAGTTCAGCGGTCTCCAACAATCAGTGCTACAACTGCAAGAGTTTCGGTCAAGTCGGTGACTACTACTGGTATTAAACTTGCTATTTAGATATTTATTGTATTCAGTATCCGCTATAGTGAAGTTAATCTTTTCTTCATCATGTTTCAGAGCTTACTTAATCAAGCCTCTGTGGTGTCGTGGTTGAGCCGGCAGGCTCATAAGCCGGAGGTGGCGGATTAAATTCCCGCGGCAAGACAATTATAGGTATTTGTGCACAGAAAAAAACTCGAATACTTGTTCTGTGGCTAGGTGTTGTGGGACCATTGTCCTCGTAGTTCCTGGGTAGTTGGGTACCTAGATCCAGGAAATCCTAGTCAGGGTCAAGGATCTACGCCATGTGATCATTAGGCTTTATTTATTTACTGAAAAATATTATAATATATAAAGTTCGTTACCCACTGACTCACTCACTCACTGACTGACATTTTTGATCTCAGCTCCTGGAAGTGGTGGAGAAAAACCGAGTATGAGGTTGCATAGAGATGGGTCACGTGACCACCAGAAAAAGCTGACATCAGCAAAAAGTCGTCTCCTTGATGGAACCGGTCAACGGCTTTCGGAAACTACAAGTCGGATGGATGACCTGTTTTAACTAAAGTTGTAGTAAACCTTGGGACGCTTGGAGAGAAATAAAAAAAAATGGGGGTTGCCATACAAAAAAACAAAAATTCCATACAAAATTGAAACGCTTATAAATCGGAAACGGTAAAAGGTAGGTGGGGTGTGTTCGACCAAATGTCATAGAGGAAGATGGGCGCTTTCGGATGGTCGTCATGAAAATCCAAGATGGCGGATCCAAGATGGCGGCCATTTTGAAAGTTGGTCCGATCGGGCTGATTTTTTGCATCGGGGGGTTTTTGGGGTCCCTGATTCGATATTTGAAAAAATTTTTTGGATCCCGCCATTTTTAAAGCTGGCTGCCATACAAATTTTTTTTTTCATTTTTGGCTCATTGTTTCTCGATACCTATGGGAAATTTTGAACTTTTTTTTTTAAATTTGTATGAAAATGGACAGTCGAAATTCAAAACATTTCATGACCTGGTCTTCCGACCTTCCATCATCGTGACCATTAACGGCCTGGCTAAACGATATGAGATGGGTCATATGCGTTCTCAGGAATGTCATAGCAAACCCTGGGACGATTTTAGAGAAAATAAAAAAAATTCAAAATGGCGGAAAAAAAAATCGCCCATACAAATTTAAACCGGAAATGACGTCGAAACCATGATACTTTAGTATAAAGAGCTCGAACTAATATTGTTTGGAGGCCGAAAGGGAAAATAACACCAAATTTTTTTTTTCAAAATGGCGGAAATTTTGGTCATGGCGGAAAAAAAAAATTCTCCGATCCGGATCAAAATCGATATCTGACGGTCCCCAAGGATGCTGATCAACATTCTAAAATCAAATTTTGACATGCGCCATTTTTTAATAGGGGTGCCATACAAAGGTGATTTTAACGAAATATGAACTTTCCTTTTTTACGCCTCCAATATGAATGTAATAGAAAAGTTGTTTCTGGGGATCGAGTAAAGATGTAAAAAGGAACAAAACAGAACACAAATGAAATAGATTTTTTCAAGATGGCGGATGGAGACGTATCGACTTATAGAAAATGTTATCCGATCCGGATGAAAATCGATATCTAAGACTCCCCCTAGATACTTAGCAAGAATATGGGGAAAAAATTTTGATTCCGCCATTTTGAAAAATTTCATTCATTTTACCGAACTTTTTTATGGATCTCCAATCCGTATGAAAATTGATATCTGAGTGTCCCCAAGGATACTGATAAACATGCTTTAGCTTCTTTTAGACATCCACCGTTTTTCAAAATGGCTGCAATACATATTTTCAAAACCACCAATGCGATGACGAGCGAAGCGAGGAGGAGCTTCAAACTACCTATCGCGACGACGAGCGAAGCGAGGAGGAGCTTCAAACTACCTACCGCGACGACGAGCGAAGCGAGGAGGAGCTTCAAACTACCTACCGCGACGACGAGCGAAGCGAGGAGGAGCTTCAAACTACCTACCGCGACGACGAGCGTAGCGAGGAGGAGCTTCAAACTACCTATCGCGACGACGAGCGAAGCGAGGAGGAGCTACAAACTACCTATTGCGATGACGAGTGAAGCGAGGAGGAGCTTCAAACTACCTATCGCGACGACGATCAAACTACCCATTGCTACGTTTACAATGTTTTACTAATGCGACGTTTTTTAATTCGCTTTAGCTAATCTAACCTAACTTCAACACCACTAACCTTTTTTTACCTAACAACTGAATATTTTCGGGAACCTTGAATAAAATAGACACTCTTTGAAGAAACATAACAAAATGACCGCCATGCAAAATTAAAAGGCGCACACTATCGAAACTAATAGAGGCAAGAATAGCGTGTTTGGACTCATGTTACAGAGAACAACGGAGGCTTTCTTACAGTCTTAAAATAATTCAAAGATGGCGGATTCAAAATGGCGCCCGATTTTATAGTAACTCGGATTCGGCTGATATTTTATATTTGGGGGTTTTAAAGGATGCTGATTTCAATTTTTGACCTTTTATTTGACTGACAGCATTTTTCAAGATGGCCGCCATGCAAAGTCAAGCGCATTATCATTTTCTTTGAAAAATACCGTCGTTTTGTACTTGTACTTGCAAAATTTAAAGTTTAGCACAAAGTATAAGACTTTTATAAATACAACAGCCACGATAACGTCCTCGCGGGCCGCACGCGGCCCGCGCACAGAGCAAAATACTAGTGTAGGTATATACCTAGTTACACAGAATTTTGTGAAGAGAGCTGTTTTGTTTCTTTTGTCGTAGGTACTGATGTACATAATAAAAATGAACTTTTTTCATCAATTCCAGATACCGATAATGATATTGAATCTTCCGAAGATGTTGCGTCTTAAACACTTGAAGTAAAGAGGTCTCCGAGGAGTGTTTCCGTGTCAGCTGATTCAGATCAAAATATAAGTGAATGGCACGAATCAATTGATTTTGATGTTGAAGTTAACTCGCCGTCACCAATACTTGGTCAAAAGAAAACCAACGAACATATAACTCGAGATATTCTAAAGATGGTGACAAGGACAGAGATTTCATCACAAGGTGAGACCATTAGCAACCTATAGAAGGGAAAAAATCTCAAAACAAACGCAGGAGATACACAAGCGTGTAAGTGTTCAGACAGATTTAGAGTAAGTTAACCGAAGAACTTTATGTGAGAGACTTTCTGGATCTTCCCTGTTTTTTTATACTTACACACTTTACCTGTTGTAGTGTTTGAAACATTTACTGTTTATTTTCAGACAAATCTAATTAATCACCGGGGAGGCGGAATCTAATAAAATTAAAGTTCAACGGTCTCCAACAATCAGTGCTACAACTGCAAGAGTTTCGGTCAAGTCGGTGACTGCTACTGGTATTAAACTTGCTATTTAGATATTTATTGTATTCAGTATCCGCTATAGTGAAGTTAATCTATTCTTCATCATGTTTCAGAGCTTAATTTAATCAAGCCTCTGTGGTGTCGTGGTTGAGCCGGCAGGCTCATAACCCGGAGCTGGCGGATTAAATTCCCGTGGCAAGACAATTATAGGTATTTGTGCACAGAAAAAAACTCGAATACTTGTTCTGTGGCTAGGTGTTGTGGGACCATTGTCCTCGTAGTTCCTGGGTAGTTGGGTACCTAGATCCAGGAAATCCTAGTCAGGGTCAAGGATCTACGCCATGTGATCATTAGGCTTTATTTATTTACTGAAAAATATGTAGGTATATACCTAGTTACACAGAATTTTGTGAAGAGAGCTGTTTTGTTTCTTTTGTCGTAGGTACTGATGTACATAATAAAAATGAACTTTTTTCATCAATTCCAGATACCGATAATGATATTGAATCTTCCGAAGATGTTGCGTCTTAAACACTTGAAGTAAAGAGGTCTCCGAGGAGTGTTTCCGTGTCAGCTGATTCAGATCAAAATATAAGTGAATGGCACGAATCAATTGATTTTGATGTTGAAGTTAACTCGCCGTCACCAATACTTGGTCAAAAGAAAACCAACGAACATATAACTCGAGATATTCTAAAGATGGTGACAAGGACAGAGATTTCATCACAAGGTGAGACCATTAGCAACCTATAGAAGGGAAAAAATCTCAAAACAAACGCAGGAGATACACAAGCGTGTAAGTGTTCAGACAGATTTAGAGTAAGTTAACCGAAGAACTTTATGTGAGAGACTTTCTGGATCTTCCCTGTTTTTTTATACTTACACACTTTACCTGTTGTAGTGTTTGAAACATTTACTGTTTATTTTCAGACAAATCTAATTAATCACCGGGGAGGCGGAATCTAATAAAATTAAAGTTCAACGGTCTCCAACAATCAGTGCTACAACTGCAAGAGTTTCGGTCAAGTCGGTGACTGCTACTGGTATTAAACTTGCTATTTAGATATTTATTGTATTCAGTATCCGCTATAGTGAAGTTAATCTATTCTTCATCATGTTTCAGAGCTTAATTTAATCAAGCCTCTGTGGTGTCGTGGTTGAGCCGGCAGGCTCATAACCCGGAGCTGGCGGATTAAATTCCCGCGGCAAGACAATTTTAGGTATTTGTGCACAGAAAAAAACTCGAATACTTGTTCTGTGGCTAGGTGTTGTGGGACCATTGTCCTCGTAGTTCCTGGGTAGTTGGGTACCTAGATCCAGGAAATCCTAGTCAGGGTCAAGGATCTACGCCATGTGATCAATAGGCTTTATTTATTTACTGAAAAATATGTAGGTATATACCTAGTTACATAGAATTTTGTGAAGAGAGCTGTTTTGTTTCTTTTGTCGTAGGTACTGATGTACATAATAAAAATGAACTTTTTTCATCAATTCCAGATACCGATAATGATATTGAATCTTCCGAAGATGTTGCGTCTTAAACACTTGAAGTAAAGAGGTCTCCGAGGAGTGTTTCCGTGTCAGCTGATTCAGATCAAAATATAAGTGAATGGGACGAATCAATTGATTTTGATTTTGAAGTTAACTCGCCGTCACCAATACTTGGTCAAAAGAAAACCAACGAACATATAACTCGAGATATTCTAAAGATGGTGACAAGGACAGAAATTCCATCACAAGGTGAGACCATTAGCAAATAATAGCCTATCGACGATAAAAAAAATAATCAAAACAAACGCAGGAGATAAACAAGCGTGTAAGTGTTCAGACAGATATACAAGGTGACCTTGAATTCATATGTTATCCCGAAAGGGGGTAAATCTACACCCCAAGGTAGACAATGTTTCTTCTACGACTTTACTAAATTAATAGTTTTTCATTGAAGAAATGCCAAGTAAAGTTTACGTTCGAAAATTGCCTTAGCACAGCTGGGTGGTTGAACTCGTGTTTGACCGAGTGCAGTCATGAATGAGTTTAACGTTTAGAAATGAATTTATAGCATATTGTTAACTCTCGTAGCGATCGCACGTGCAATTTTGCGAGTAGAATTATTTTTTACCATGAAAGTTTGGAAACACCCAG
Organism: Ennomos erosarius; assembly: GCA_963580505.1. Taxonomy (NCBI): domain Eukaryota; kingdom Metazoa; phylum Arthropoda; class Insecta; order Lepidoptera; family Geometridae; genus Ennomos; species Ennomos erosarius. Next base: position 3,681,871 of record OY756977.1, read on the forward strand.
TTTCCAGTAAGACTCTAACAGCTTATAGGGTATCATGGTCCCAGTCCCGCCATTTCGAGATAACATACCAATTCAAGGTCATCTTGTAGAGTAAGTTAACCGAAGAACTTTATGTGAGAGACTTTCTGGGTCTTCCACGTTTTTTTTATACTGACACACACCTGCTGTAGTGTTTGAAACATTTACTGTTTATTTTCAGACAAATCTAATTCATCAACCGGGGAGGCGGAATCTAATAAAATTAAAGTTCAGCGGTCTCCAACAATCAGTGCTACAACTGCAAGAGTTTCGGTCAAGTCGGTGACTGCGACTGGTATTAAACTTGCTATTTAGATATATATTGTATTCAGTATCCGCTATAGTGAAGTTAATCTTGTCTTCATCATGTTTCTGAGCTTAATTTAATCAAGCCACCGTGATGTGGTGTTTGAGGTGGTAGGCTCATAATCCGGAGGCGGCGGGTTCCATTCCTGCGGCAAGACAAGTAGGTATGTGTGCATGGAAAAAACACAAGTAGGTATTAACTTGTTCTGTGGCTAGGTGTTGTGGGGCCATTGTCCTCGTAGTTCCTGGGTAGTTGGGTACCTAGATCCAGAAAATCCTAGTCAGGGTCAAAGATCTATATCATGTGATCATTAGGGGTTATTTATTTACTGTAAAAATATGTAGGTATATACCTAGTTACATAGAATTTTGTGAAGTGAGCTGTTTTGTTTCTTTTGTCGTAGGTACTGATGTACATAATAAAAATCAACTTTTTTCAACAATTCCAGATACCGATAATGATATTGAATCTTCCGAAGATGTTGCGTCTTAAACACTTGAAGTAACGAGGTCTCCGAGGAGTGTTTCCGTGTCAGCTGATTCAGATCAAAATATAAGTGAATGGGACGAATCAATTGATTTTGATGTTGAAGTTAACTCGCCGTCACCAATACTTGGTCAAAAGAAAACCAACGAACATATAACTCGAGATATTCTAAAGATGGTGACAAGGACAGAAATTCCATCACAAGGTGAGACCATTAGCAACTTTTAGCCTATAGAAGGGAAAAAATAATCAAAACAAACGCAGGAGATACACAAGCGTGTAAGTGTTCAGACAGATTTAGAGTACGTTAACCGAAGAACTTTATGTGAGAGACTTTCTGGATCTTCCCTGTTTTTTTATACTTACACACTTTACTTGTTGCAGTGTTTGAAACATTTACTGTTTATTTTCAGACAAATCTAATGAATCAACCGGGGAGGCGGAATCTAATAAAATTAAAGTTCAGCGGTCTCCAGCAATCAGTGCTACAACTGCAAGAGTTTCGGTCAAGTCGGTGACTGCTACTGGTATTAAACTTGCTATTTAGATATTCATTGTATTCAGTATCCGTTATACTGAAGTCAATCTTGTCTTCATCATGTTATCAGAGCTTAATTTAATCAAGAGTCCGTGGTGGTTGAGCCGGTAGGAGATAATCCGGATAATCCGGAGGCGGCGGGTACATAGAATTTTGTAAAGAGAGCTGTTTTGTTTCTTTTGTCGTAGGTACTGATTAGGTAATGCAGAACCGGGTACCCGGGTTTCCACTCGATTTTTGGTCTGTTTTCAGACCCGGGTCTCAGGAAGAAAAAACCCGGTTCTACGGTTCTCAAAAACGAGTGATAAAAATATTATAAAACTTCATTAACGTGAACGATTCGTACCATTTTGTGACTTTTCTACGGTCTCCCAAACATTCTTACTGAAATCTATCTTTATGTTGTTGTTTTTCTAATTTAAGACTTACCTAGGTATACTTACTCTAAGTTATACCATATCTTTACATACGAAATACTTGTAATAATAAAGTAAATAGTGAAATCATGAAGGATCACCATTGTTGTTTGTATGTGCTGGTAGTAGTCGTACGCTACACAAATACGTTGCCATGTTAACTGCTAGTGCCAGCCAGTGAAATCACTATGGTGCTCGGTTGGATGGAGTTACTCACATATCGAGGTGGAAAATTTGGTATCACTGGACAAGCGGAGTGTTAGGTGTATTCAGTTGGTTGAAAAGTGTACAGAAAGACTGAGTGTGGCAATTAGTAGCGCGTGAGTGTAAACATGATGTCATCAACGAATAAAACTAAAGTAGATACTTGGATAATTTCTTTAATGAATCTTTAAAGTGTTCACTAGGTCTAAAGCCATGTAACTTTAAGTATAAATCGGAGGATGCTATGATGATAGGATGAGGTACATTATACTAAACAGCACCTCAATAATATGGTGGAATCACAGAGCACAAAAAAATTATGCTTCGCATCCAGAACTCCTGATAGAGGCACACTGTTGACATTAATATGCGCTATGCGCTTACTGTTTGTACGAAAGTGATGTAGAATTTCGTCTTTATGTGGAGGCGAACCGCCATCATATTTCGTTCAAGTTTTGGTGGACTGAATGCCGTGAACAGAGTAAAATACGGGGGGTCAGTATTAAGAACTTTTAGAAGATCAAGCTCCCACTCGTGTCATATTCTAAACATTATTAGCCAAAATACGGGGGATCTTAGTAGTATCATGGGGTCCCATCAAGTACAAACAAAAAATAGCCCGAATTTGAAAAAAATGTAGTAATCATGTCTAGAGAGTCACTAGTTACTGTCCAGTGTATTCATTTGGCCCAATACTTTGCCAACACGCAATTAATGTCGCTTGATAATCTTGCGTTATGCAGAAATAAAATAATTCGTAAAATAGCCCGCGTTATTCCGTTGTATGGGATCTGTACTGTAGGTATTATATTATCTGGGGTAGTATGTATGGCATTTGTCGCGGAGATACGCGATTCCATATCTAGTTTAGGTAAATATAAATCACTAATTTGGCAAGCAAGCGTAGCTGTACACTGGCAACACTAAATTGTTTGTTTGAATCACTGAGGGTAGCAATGGGAATAAATGGTTGGTTATGCGAGGGCAGGCACTTGCATTTCTCTAGTCTATGGGCGATGATGTAGTAGGAAACGGATACTGGTAAAAACTAGCAGTGAGGTAAGACGGTCCGCGCGCACGTGAGCACGAGGACCGCGTGCTGAAGGATGGAGAAGTCTGGTGATGCAGAGGACGGCTGGCATCGCTGGACACAGAATAGATAATCGGTGAGTTCGTTCCTTTATATTTATCTAATATGTGAGACGATCTATCACCGTAAATCTTTAAGAATGTTATAAGAATAGAACCAGGCTGGGTAAGGACTGAGAATGGTGGGGTGGAGGTTGCATTCTCCCGGGCCCTATGGGCCCGGCCATTTTAAGAAGATCGACTCGCATAGTAGAATCCTTGATTAATAAGTATTTATCTACGATGTTCCTAGTTATGTACCCCTACGTAGCGCCATTAATTATCTCAAACGCTTTATGATCTTATAAGAAATGCAGATACAATAGGACCAGTAGTTATATTCCTCTTTTGTGGCATTATAAATCAGTATGTTCTAACCCAGGCGTAAGAAACGCCGCCACAGCATTCACCATGCTGTCCTTCGACTCGGATTAATTTAGTTCTTCCCATGGCGCAAAAACATTTGATTTTGTTAAGAGTCTGGGTGATTTGAGTGACGCCGTAACCTGCCTGTTTCTACAACGGCAACGGATGTATTCAAATCAAATCAAAGTGTTTAATTGCAAATAGGCTATTCATAGCACTTTTACAAGTCAAATGTGGGTCAAAGGTACTCAAATTAAATAAATAAATATATAAATAAATATGTGTGGACATTTCACACAGCGCCATCTAGCCCCAAACTAAGCATAGCTTGTACTATGGGAACCAGATAACTGATATAATACTTATATACTTTTTTGTTTGTAAATACATACATAGAATACGATATAACACCCAGACGCAGAACAAACACCTATGTTCAGCACACAAAATGTTTGTCTTGGGTAGGAATCGAACCCACAGCCCTCAGTTCAGAAGGCAGGGATACTACCAACTGAGCTATCGGGCCCGTCGAATTAAATTATCATAATTACTGAGCAGATAAAATCACAAAGTGCACATGTCAAATATTATATCTATTTATGGCAAGCCTAATTACAATAACTGTTTGAAAAAAAAAGAATGTCTCCTTTTCACTACAGGTGCAAGCACAACGCACAATGCAGAATAGACAACTCCGGTTCGGTACCAAACGTTGAAACAGAGACTTTGGTACTGGGTACTGAAAGAAACCGCTGATTAGCGAGGAGTGCCACACAAAGCTGAACTTCTAAAATGTAGTCTTTAGCTCTGCCGTTTCCCTAAGGAGAGCTTATGAGTCAGGGACCAAAATAGCCTGATAACATTCTGGAAAATAGAGTTAATGAAGATTATTTCCAGCTAACGATCCAAAGACATTAAAATTGATAAAAAGAACTGTCAAGGCAAATGGAAGGATTTTAACAGCTACCTTGTGGGTTCGTTAATACACACCTTGAAAAGAAAATCTCTGGCGATCGTGTTTTTCTCGATGCTGTGGCAAAGTTTACAATTTTGCCTCTAAAAAACAAAGCATTTTCTACATTTTAAGTCATCCTTTATGATGGTAAATATAAATAAAGGTAGAAGTTCTCCTAACATTATAGAATTGTGCCTTATTAACCTAAAAAAAAAGAAGTTTTTTTCTATTTATTTTCTTTTTTCAAAGACCCGGGTCTCAAAAAAGAACAGGGTCTGAATTCCTTAGTACACGGATGTACATAATAAAAAACAACTATTTTCATCAATTTCAGATGATATTGAATCTGCTGAAGATGTTGCGTCTCAAAAAATTGAAGTAGAGATGTCTCCAAGAGTTTCCGTGTCAGCTGGTGCAATTCAAAATATAATGGAATGCGATGAACCAATTGATTTTGAAGTTAACTCGCCGTCACCAATACTTGGTCAAAAGAAAACCAACGAAAATATAGCTCGAGAAATGGTAAAGAAGAGGAGAAGGACAGAGTTTCCATCACAAGGTGAAACCATAGCCTATCAATCGAAGATAAAAGAAAACTCAAAACAAACGCAGGAGATACACAAGCGTGTAAGTGTTCAGACAGATTTAGAGTACGTTAACCGAAGAACTTTATGTGAGAGACTTTTTCTGAGTCTTCCACGTAGTTTTTATACTTACACACTTTACCTGCTGTAGTGTTTGAAACATATACTGTTTATTTTCAGACAAATCTAATCAATCAGCCGGGGAGGTTGAGTCTAATAAAATTAAAGTTCAGCGGTCTCCAACAATCAGTGCTACAACTGCAAGAGTTTCGGTCAAGTCGGTGACTGCTACTGGTATTAAACTCCTTACAAATCACTTAGACTCCTGACATAACCAAAATGTTTTTGCACCATGGGAAAAACTATTGCTAAACCATACTTACTACTAAGATCCCCCGTCTTTTAGCTTCGTAGTAGATACAAGCCGTTACCTCAGCAGTACCTCAAAGGTTTCAAAAAGCTAATAATGTTTTTGATATGATACGTGTGAGAGACCCATCGCTCGCAAACTGACAACCGATGAGAAAGAAAGGTTCTCGAGTCATCATCATCATCATCAACAGCACGAAGACGTCCACTGCTGAACATAGGCTTGCCCAGAGAGGAGGCGCGCAGCCGCTCAAAGTGGCGCTCTCTGGGGAAGGCCTATGTGCAGCAGTGGACGTCTGCAGGCTGTTGATGACGTGCGAGAGATAGATCTTCTAAAAGTTGTAAGTACTGATCCCTCTATATTTTACTCTCTTGACGAGATGACACGGCATTCAGTCCACCCACAGAGTACGAAAGGACATTTAATGGTTTTGTTTGGGAGTTGGTACTTACTTGGTAATTAACCGTACAGTGACTTTTATTATTATGTAGTGTAATTATTGTAGATAATGTTCAGCGCAACAAATGATTTAACACAGCTGTTTAATTATTATTTTAATTTTTTTTAAACGGTTGTAGAAAACAAATCTTTATTTACTGGCATCACTAAGAGATGCATGGCAGCCCTTCAGAAATCTGCGGCCAAGGATGAGAATCAGATCTTTTATTTGAAAAATCGATTATCCAGATGCATTTTAACATTGTGAATCGATTTGAAAACGTAAGTAGTGCTGGGGTAAGAGCGATATTTAGTTCACGGACTTATTTCAGTATAAAGATTTATTTTATGGTTTTTTAATTTTCTAACCACTTCCTAAAATCGTAATTACTACCTGTGATTCAAATTATTTGATTGCCTGTAAGTAGTATAATAAAAATAAAAATGCGAGATCAACAGAATAAAACAAGTTTATATATTTATTACTTAAGTCATCACTGTTTGCTATATTTATTAAAAATCTATCTATTGGTGTAGATGGCACGACTATCTTGGTTATTTAATATTTCTAAATACTGTTCCGCTCTTTTGAATTGCAAAGAGCTGATACAGATCAATCAATATGATTTAGAAGCTGGCAGTATTATTTCAACATGTGACATTACTTACTTTTATTTTACTCTAACACTCCGTCTAATAAAAAAATATACTGTAGTGAGTACTTAGTTTACGTTACACTTTCTCCAACAGTCCTTATCGCACCAATGAGCTCAATAGGCATGAACATGGTATGATGTTATTCATGGATACAATGCAACAGGCTATTTTTAAATATAGGCGGAGCTAGATTTTAATAAACTATGCGAGGGCAGACACTTACTTTTCTCTAGTCTATGGGCGATGAAAAAACTAGCAGTGAGGTAAGACGGTCCGCGCGCACGTGAGCACGAGGACCGCGTGCTGAAGGATGGAGAAGTCTGGTGATGCAGAGGACGGCTGGCATCGCTGGACGCAGAATAGATACTCGGTGAGTTCGTTCCTTTATATTTATCTAATATGTGAGACGATCTATCACCGAACATTCTTAATGTTATAAGAATAGAACCAGGCTGGGTAAGGACTGAGAATGGTGGGGTGGAGGTTGCATTCTCCCGGGCCCTATGGGCCCGGCCATTTTGGGATCGACTCGCATAGTAGAATCCTTGATTAATGAGCATTTATCTACGATGTTCCTAGTTATGTACTAAGTATTCCTATGTAGCGCCATTAATTATCTCAAACGCTTTATGATCTTATAAGAAATGCAGATACAATAGGACCAGTAGTTATATTCCTCTTTTGTGGCATTATAAATCAGTATGTTCTTACCCAGGCGTAAGAAACGCCGCCACAGCATTCACCGTGGACGAAAAGACATGTAATGGTTTTCTTTGGGATTTGGTACTTGGTAATTAACTGTACAGGGACTTTTATTATTATGTAGTGTAATTATTGTAGATAATGTTCAGCGCTACTTTGAGGTAGTTAACTTCACAATATACATTTTCTAAGCAATCAAAAAAACATAGCTGTCTTTGCTTTAAAGATTACCGTAATAACAGTTAACACAACACAATAAACGACCGTGCGAATTTGTTCTCCGTTTGAGGAGCGCGCGTGTGTAATTTAGTTTGGTGTTTTCTGTGTTTTGTTCCTCGCAGTGTTAAAGGCGAGTGTGTAGGAATCTTGTGGGACCTGGCGTTTAAGTAGCTAACGCGAGTGAATTTGTGTCGGGACCACGGTGCGGCGGGCCCTTGACGGGAGGTCAAGGGCGATCACCAGTTTGATTGCCTGGCGCGCGCACCCGGCACGACTACGGAAGCACATTTGGGGGTGATCAAATTAGAAACCGAGGTATTTATTGTGAAGGAACCCTAATTGGTAATTTAGTTAACGCCGCGTATCGCGGTTGATCTATGCCGGTCTCAAATCCGGGATCGGCACCGATCACTGTCACTCTAGCAATCATTCTGCCAATGTCAAGTGAGTATAATTTGTACGGTTATGTCAAGTCAAAGTCCAATTTGTCAGTCAAAACGGAAGTGTACAGTTTCTTTGTGCCCTCACATTTTTTTGGCTTAGCGCAAACCATTTATTTTTCCATTTTTTTAATGCAAATAATATAAAATCAAGGGATGCAATAAAAATTTTAATGTACATATTCAAGAATCCCATTAAATAAGCTTTCCATTGATATGTATTGTGTACCGGTTGGAGGCCGAGTACCGTTAATGAACATGTCTTTTAAAATGATGACTGTTCGCCTCCAGATAAAGATGAAAGTCTACATGACTTTCGTACAAACAGTAAGCGCATTGCGCATATTAATGTTAACAGGTTACCTCTATCTGGATGCGAAGCGTAATTTTTTTAGTGCTGTGCGAGTCTACCATATTATTAACGTGCTGTTTAGTATAATCTACCTTATCCTATCATCATATCATCCTCCGAACTATACTTATAGTTACATGGCTCTTTATCTGGTAAACATTTCAAAGATTCATTGAAGAAATTGTCCAAGTCTCAACTTTAGTTTTATCTGCATTCGTTGATGACATTTTGTTTACACTCACGCGCTACTAATTGACACACTCAGTTTTTCTGTACTCTTTCAAACCAACTGAATACACCTAACAAAATGCTAGTTCGACGGTACCAAGTTTTCCATATGTGAGTAACTCCATTCAGCCGAGCCACTACGGTGCTCGGCTGAATGGCTGGCTGAATGGCTAACTGGCTGGCACTGGCAGTTGACATAGCAATGTATTTGTGTAATGTAGGACTACTACCAATAATTACTAATAAAGATAGTGATCCGGCATGATTTCACTGTTTACTTAATTATTACAAGTATTTTGTGTGTAAAGATAGGGAATAACTCACAGTAAGTATACCTAAGTATAAGTCATAAAATTAGAAAAACAACAAAACAAATTCATTATATTTTTATCACTCATTTTTGAGAACCGTAGAATCGGGTTTTTTCTTCCTGAGACCCGGGTCTGAGAACCGACTGAAAATCGAGCGGAAACCCGGGTACCCGCTTCTGCATTCCCTAGTACTGATGTACATAATAAAAAACAACTTTTTTCATCAATTTCAGATACCGGCAATGATATTGAATCTGCTGAAGGTGTTGCGTCTCAAACAATTGAAGTAGTGAGGTCTCCAAGAGTTTCCGTGTCAGCTGGTGCAATTCAAAATATAATGGAATGCGATGAACCAATTGATTTTGAAGTTAACTCGCCGTCACCAATACTTGGTCAAAAGAAAACCAACGAAAATATAGCTCGAGAAATGCTAAAGAAGAGGAGAAGGACAGAGATTTCATCACAAGGTGAGACCATTAGCAACTTTTAGCCTATAGAAGGGAAAAAATCTCAAAACAAACGCAGGAGATACACAAGCGTGTAAGTGTTCAGACAGATTTAGAGTAAGTTAACCGAAGAACTTTATGTGAGAGACTTTCTGGATCTTCCCTGTTTTTTTATACTTGCACACTTTACCTGTTGTAGTGTTTGAAACAGTTACTGTTTATTTTCAGACAAATCTAATTAATCAACCGGGGAGGCGGAATCTAATAAAATTAAAGTTCAACGGTCTCCAACAATCAGTGCTACAACTGCAAGAGTTTCGGTCAAGTCGGTGACTACTACTGGTATTAAACTTGCTATTTAGATATTTATTGTATTCAGTATCCGCTATAGTGAAGTTAATCTTTTCTTCATCGTGTTTCAGAGCTTACTTAATCAAGCCTCTGTGGTGTCGTGGTTGAGCCGGCAGGCTCATAACCCGGAGGTGGCGGATTAAATTCCCGCGGCAAGACAATTATAGGTATTTGTGCACAGAAAAAAACTCGAATACTTGTTCTGTGGCTAGGTGTTGTGGGACCATTGTCCTCGTAGTTCCTGGGTAGTTGGGTACCTAGATCCAGGAAATCCTAGTCAGGGTCAAGGATCTACGCCATGTGATCATTAGGCTTTATTTATTTACTGAAAAATATGTAGGTATATATACCTAGTTACACAGAATTTTGTGAAGAGAGCTGTTTTGTTTCTTTTGTCGTAGGTACTGATGTACATAATAAAAATGAATTTTTTCATCAATTCCAGATACCGATAATGATATTGAATCTGCCGAAGATGTTGCGTCTTAAACACTTGAAGTAAAGAGGTCTCCGAGGAGTGTTTCCGTGTCAGCTGATTCAGATCAAAATATAAGTGAATGGCACGAATCAATTGATTTTGATGTTGAAGTTAACTCGCCGTCACCAATACTTGGTCAAAAGAAAACCAACGAACATATAACTCGAGATATTCTAAAGATGGTGACAAGGACAGAGATTTCATCACAAGGTGAGACCATTAGCAACTTTTAGCCTATAGAAGGGAAACAATCTCAAAACAAACGCAGGAGATACACAAGCGTGTAAGTGTTCAGACAGATTTAGAGTAAGTTAACCGAAGAACTTTATGTGAGAGACTTTCTGGATCTTCCCTGTTTTTTTATACTTGCACACTTTACCTGTTGTAGTGTTTGAAACATTTACTGTTTATTTTCAGACAAATCTAATTAATCAACCGGGGAGGCGGAATCTAATAAAATTAAAGTTCAACGGTCTCCAATAATCAGTGCTACAACTGCAAGAGTTTCGGTCAAGTCGGTGACTACTACTGGTATTAAACTTGCTATTTAGATATTTATTGTATTCAGTATCCGCTATAGTGAAGTTAATCTTTTCTTCATCATGTTTCAGAGCTTACTTAATCAAGCCTCTGTGGTGTCGTGGTTGAGCCGGCAGGCTCATAACCCGGAGGTGGCGGATTAAATTCCCGCGGCAAGACAATTATAGGTATTTGTGCACAGAAAAAAACTCGAATACTTGTTCTGTGGCTAGGTGTTGTGGGACCATTGTCCTCGTAGTTCCTGGGTAGTTGGGTACCTAGATCCAGGAAATCCTAGTCAGGGTCAAGGATCTACGCCATGTGATCATTAGGCTTTATTTATTTACTGAAAAATATGTAGGTATATACCTAGTTACACAGAATTTTGTGAAGAGAGCTGTTTTGTTTCTTTTGTCGTAGGTACTGATGTACATAATAAAAATGAACTTTTTTCATCAATTCCAGATACCGATAATGATATTGAATCTTCCGAAGATGTTGCGTCTTAAACACTTCAAGTAAAGAGGTCTCCGAGGAGTGTTTCCGTGTCAGCTGATTCAGATCAAAATATAAGTGAATGGCACGAATCAATTGATTTTGATGTTGAAGTTAACTCGCCGTCACCAATACTTGGTCAAAAGAAAACCAACGAACATATAACTCGAGATATTCTAAAGATGGTGACAAGGACAGAGATTTCATCACAAGGTGAGACCATTAGCAACTTTTAGCCTATAGAAGGGAAAAAATCTCAAAACAAACGCAGGAGATACACAAGCGTGTAAGTGTTCAGACAGATTTAGAGTACGTTAACCGAAGAACTTTATGTGAGAGACTTTCTGGATCTTCCCTGTTTTTTTATACTTACACACTACCTGTTGTAGTGTTTGAAACATTTACTGTTTATTTTCAGACAAATCTAATTAATCAACCGGGGAGGCGGAATCTAATAAAATTAAAGTTCAGCGGTCTCCAGCAATCAGTGCTACAACTGCAAGAGTTTCGGTCAAGTCGGTGACTGCTACTGGTATTAAACTTGCTATTTAGATATTTATTGTATTCAGTATCCGTTATACTGAAGTCAATCTTGTCTTCATCATGTTATCAGAGCTTAATTTAATCAAGAGTCCGTGGTGGTTGAGCCGGTAGGAGATAATCCGGATAATCCGGAGGCGGCGGGTACATAGAATTTTGTAAAGAGAGCTGTTTTGTTTCTTTTGTCGTAGGTACTGATTAGGTAATGCAGAACCGGGTACCCGGGTTTCCACTCGATTTTTGGTCTGTTTTCAGACCCGGGTCTCAGGAAGAAAAAACCCGGTTCTACGGTTCTCAAAAACGAGTGATAAAAATATTATAAAACTTCATTAACGTGAACGATTCTTACCATTTTGTGACTTTTCTACGGTCTCCCAAACATTCTTACTGAAATCTATCTTTATGTTGTTGTTTTTCTAATTTAAGACTTACCTAGGTATACTTACTCTAAGTTATACCATATCTTTACATACGAAATACTTGTTATAATAAAGTAAATAGTGAAATCATGAAGGATCACCATTGTTGTTTGTATGTGCTGGTAGTAGTCGTACGCTACACAAAAAAACGTTGCCATGTTAACTGCCAGTGCCAGCCAGTGAAATCACTATGGTGCTCGGTTGGATGGAGTTACTCACATATCGAGGTGGAAAATTTGGTATCACTGGACAAGCGGAGTGTTAGGTGTATTCAGTTGGTTGAAAAGTGTACAGAAAGACTGAGTGTGGCAATTAGTAGCGCGTGAGTGTAAACATGATGTCATCAACGAATAAAACTAAAGTAGATACTTGGATAATTTCTTTAATGAATCTTTAAAGTGTTCACTAGGTCTAAAGCCATGTAACTTTAAGTATAAATCGGAGGATGCTATGATGATAGGATGAGGTACATTATACTAAACAGCACCTCAATAATATGGTGGACTCGCAGAGCACTAAAAAAATTATGCTTCGCATCCAGAACTCCAGATAGAGGCACACTGTTGACATTAATATGCGCTTACTGTTTGTACGAAAGTGATGTAGAATTTCGTCTTTATGTGGAGGCGAAGTGCCATCATATTTCGTTCAAGGGTGGGTGGACTGAATTCCGTGAACAGAGTAAAATACGGGGGGTCAGTATTAAGAACTTTTAGAAGATCAATCTCCCACACGTGTCATATTCTAAAGATTATTAGCTTTTTGAATCCTGCGGACGTGACGGCTAGTAACTACTACGGAGCCAAAATACGGGGGATCTTAGTAGTATGTATGGCACTTGTCGCGGAGATACGCGATTCCATATGTTTAGGTAAATATAAATCACTAATTTGGCAAGCAAGCGTAGCTGTACACTGGCAACACTAAATTGTTTGTTTGAATCACTGAGGGTAGCAATGGGAATAAATGGTTGGTTATGCGAGGGCAGGCACTTGCATTTCTCTAGTCTATGGGCGATGATGTAGTAGGAAACGGATACTGGTAAAAACTAGCAGTGAGGTAAGACGGATCGAGTGCACGTGAGCACGAGGACCGCGTGCTGAAGCATGGAGAAGTTTGGTGATGCAGAGGACGGCTGGCATCGCTGGTCGCAGAATAGATACTCGGTGAGTTTATTCCTTTATATTTATCTAATATTATGTGAGACGATCTATCACCGTAAATCTTTAAGAATATTATAAGAATAGAACCAGGCTGGATAAGGACTGAGAATGGTGGGGTGGAGGTTGCATTCTCCCAGGCCCTATGGGCCCGGCCATTTTAAGATTGACTCGCATAGTAGAATCCTTGATTAATAAGCATTTATCTACGATGTTCCTAGTTATGTACTATGTGTCCCTACGTAGCGACGTTAATTTTGATTTTGTTAAGAGTCTGGGTGATTTGAGTGACGCCGTAATCACACAAAATGTTTGTCCTGGGTAGGAATCGAACCCGCAGCCCTCAGTTCAGAAGCAGGGATACTACCAACTGAGCTATCGGGCCCGTCGAATTAAATTATCATAATTACTGAGCAGATAAAATCACAAAGTGCACAATGTCAAATATTATATCTATTTATGGCAAGTCTAATTACAATAACTGTTTGAAAAAAAAGTTCTCCTTTTCACTACAGGTGCAAGCACAACGCACAATGCAGAATAGACAACTCCGGTTCGGTACTAAACGATGAAACAGAGACTTTGGTACTGGGTACTGAAAGAAACTGCTGACTAGCGAGGAGTGCCACACAAAGCTGAACTTCTAAAATGTAGTCTTTAGTCTAAAATGTAGTTTCCCTAAGGAGAGCTTATGAGTCAGGGACCAAAATACCCTGATAACATTCTGGAAAATGGAGCTAATGAAGATTATTTCCAGCTAACGATCCAAAGACATTAAAATTGATAAAAAGAATTGTCAAGGCAAAAGGAAGGATTTTAACAGCTACCTTGTGGATTCGTTAATACACACCTTGAAAAGAAAGTCTGTGGCGATCGTGTTTTTCTCGATACTGTGGCAAAGTTTACAATTTTGCCCCTAAAAAACAAAGAATTTTCTACATTTTAAGTCATCCATTATGATGGTAAATATAAATAAAGGTAGAGGTTCTCCTAACATTATAGAATTGTGCCTTATTAACCTAAAAAAACAATTTTTTTTTCTATATATTTTATTTTTACAAAGACCCGGGTCTCAAAAAAGAACAGGGTCTGAATTCCTTAGTACACTGATGTACATAATAAAAAACAACTTTTTTCATCAATTTCAGATGATATTGAATCTGCTGCAGATGTTGCGTCTCAAAAAATTAAAGTAGAGAGGTCTCCAAGAGTTTCCGTGTCAGCTGGTGCAATTCAAAATATAATGGAATGCGATGAACCAATTGATTTTGAAGTTATTTCGCCGTCACCAATACTTGGTCAAAAGAAAACCAACGAAAATATAGCTCGAGAAATGGTAAAGAAGAGGAGAAGGACAAAGTTCCATCACAAGGTGAAACCATTGGCAACTGTTAGCCTATCAATCGAAGATAAAAGAAAACTCAAAACAAACGCAGGAGATACACAAGCGTGTAAGTGTTCAGACAGATTTGTACATTAATCGAAGAACTTTATGTGAGGTACTTTTTCTGGGTCTTCCACGTAGTTTTTATACTTACACACCTTACCTGCTGTAGTGTTTGATACATTTACTGTTTATTTTCAGACAAATCCAATCATTAGGGGAGGTTGAATCTAATTAAATGAAAGTTCAGCGGTCTCCAACAATCAGTTCTACAACTGCAAGAGTTTCAGTCAAGTCGGTGACTGCTACTGGTATTAAACCTGCTATTTAGATATTTATTGTATTCAGTATCTGTTATAGTGGTAATCTTGTCTTCATCATGTTATCAGAGCTTTTAAGCCTCCGTGGCGTGGTAGTTGAGCCGGCAGGCTCATACTCCGGAGGCGGCGGGTTCAATTCCCGCGGCAAGACAAGTAGGTATGTGTGCACAGAAAAAAACTCAAGTAGGTACTTTTTCCTTGGCTAGGTTGTGGGGCCATTTTCCTCGTAGTTCCTGGTGTAGTATTCTTAGTTTATCTGTGTTTATTAATTACGTATTCTATGGTTTAAGATATTAGTTTTATATACTCTGCCTTATGCGTTATTAACATTAAATAAGTGTATCATTAGAATTCAGTCTGTCATGTGACCGTGCCTGCCTTTTCGGTGTCTTATCTAAATATAAGTATTCAAGTCTATAACGTTGTTATTTAATCCAACCGCATCAATCCCATATCCACGCCCACACAAAACCAATACACCTGGGTAGAAAATAACATGTTTAACAACATACTAAAATTTGGTGCTGGTATCGCAAAGTGAACTATTCGGGCTTTTTTTGACTCTAAGCGGAGGGACTAGTACCCCAGGGGAACTACACGGAACTCATTTTAGGGCTTACGCTTAATTTAAACTTAATTTAGCTACTTACCATTTAGCTATACCATTCCTAGCATTTTGCTACATTTAATTTAATTATCCAATCTTTAGTCCAGGTCTGAATTCGGCTTAGATCTTCTTGCAGCTGTCCAGACTTCACTAAAGGGTTAGCAAAAACTTCCCATCATCAGCAAAAAAAGCAGATTGTGACTCCAAAAGTTCTAGCAAATCCGTAATGAAAATTCCAAAGAGGTGGGGAGCGAGCACTGATCCTTGGGGAACACCACTCAACACCTGTAGTCGTTGTGATAAGGAGTTACCAACTCGCACCTGGAATGTTCTATCTGCTAGATAGTTTTTAATCCATCTGTGTAATGATCCACGTATTCCAAAATGATCTAGCTTAAGTAGTAGGCGTTGGTGAGGTACTTTGTCAAACGCACGCTCGAAATCTAAGTACACCACGTCCACAGGGGTTTTTATGTCCAAGTCCTTGCTCCAAGCATGAACACACGTTAGCAAGTTGGTAACAGTCGACCTTTTTCTGACAAAACCATGTTGTTTAGCAGATATTACGCACTCTCTGCTTAGAAATTGTGTCAGCTTATTGCTTATAATTCTTTCCATGATTTTAACTATGATGCTAGTAAGGCTGATTGGTCTAAAATTGCCAGGATCAGTTTTGTCACCTTTCTTGTAAATTGGTGTAACGACAGCATGTTTCCAGTCTTGGGGGAGGTAGCCAGTCTCAAACGATTTTTTCATCAGTTCTGTCAGGGTAGGAACTAGAGTATTAAGACAGTTTTTAAGTATACAGGTCGGAAGTTCGTCCGGCCCCGGAGAAGACTGAATTTTCAGGTTTGAGATGACTTTTGCAACTTCACTATCTGTGAATGATATGTTATTTAAACTGTTTTGTATACTCGCTACCGTTGCAATTTCCATGGGTTGACTAATAGCAGGCTCCTTCGAATACGGTAAGTACGGTAAGCACTGACTCCTATTATTTTACGAGGAAGTTTAACAAACGTAAAATGAATAGACCAGTTTATTTATACCTTATACGTTATACCCATTTTGCTTTCTATTAGTAAAAAGTATATCCACGGTCCTCAAACAAGGCAATAGCATGTATCTTAGGTACCCTAGATAATATATGTTCCCACACCACGGAAACTGTCAAGGTCAAGACATCATAATTACGTAGCTTTACAAACTGTCCAAGATGCCCCCCTACTACTCATAAATGCAGCATAATATCGTAAATGAGCCGAGACGTGGATTCATCTATTATCTTACCTGAAGTTTTCATTTTTACGCTAGCGTCCGTTACATGCGATTTATTCAAGATTGAGATCTCTGAAATTGTTATAATTATATGTTTCATCTAGATTCAATACAAAATTTTAGCGCTCGCTTCGCTCGCGTTTTATTATCTTGGGTGTTAATATTTGTATAGTCCTACATATTTTTATAAAGTACTGAAAATTAATTAATTTAGATTCTTTGACCACAGTCTGGCTATTATTATGAAAAAATTTTTTTTGTGCCACTTTCCTGACTTTTATTAACAGTAGTCAACGTTTGTAAAAGAACTATTTACTAAATTTCTCGCGGATGGGTGGCATCCTCTATTAGCCCAATAGTGGTATAAAAAAATCCATGGGGCCCAGCTTCCCCGGCCAGTTTTCTATTGCCTGCCCCTCCTCCTGTTTTAACGAAATCCTACGCCGGTAAGGTCAAAGGTCATCAAAGGTAAACTGCAACTTAAACTCAAAACCACATGTAAATTATCCATATTTCTATAATTTAACACAACTTACATCTATCAACTTTTAATACATAAATAGCAAAGAAAATCATTATAAGGTTACTTTTCACACTAAAAGGTTACTTTTTTAAATCTTCGAGGTTTCTTTTGACCAAACCTAGCTGGACACACTGTGTGACCATGGGGTCTCATTAGGTACTAACGAAAAATAGCCCGAACGTGCAAATAATGTAAAATCTCCCCCTATTATGAATTAGCACATTAGATTGAGTAAACTGACCACAGAGCTATGAAACAAATGACACTTCGCCTATATATAGAGACGAAATCAATCATATTATTGCTGCCGAACTTCGGTACGGGGTACTCCTCTGTGTCAGTTTGACATTATAGGGTAATTTCGCTAGTTTCCGACCACTTAGTGGAGTTGTCAAGTTTAGGTTGCATAATAAAATGTACCAGTATAATTTTTTGACTTGATGCTACTCAGCTACGTTTCAAATATTATACTCTATATTTTTATCAGATTTTCAATCATTTTTTAAAATAACCCACCTTTTTATAAATATCTAAACCAAAGGCTAATAGTAACTATTTTGCTAGTTTTCGAGCACTAAATTATGTTTACGACCACTTTTTCGCTAGTTTCCTACCACTATAAATTGAAAGACGTAGGTGCCTGACTGCCTGTGGTAAATAAATGATAGAAACAATGATCAGAAAGGCTTCTTTAGATCCTCTGTCTTGTATTTTCATGATTTCTCCAGCTTTGAGGCACTTACTCATATAAAAAAAGCATGACCTTTTTTCTTACTGAGACCGCCAAAAATTATTTAAGAATATGGCTGAAAAATTCAGCTATAACAAAAAAAATATTGGCTAACGTAGTTTATAAACATAGTTATGTTTACAAACTAAATACGCTACTTTTTTTTGTAATAAAGGCAGCCCACATACCAGGGTATACCCTGGGCGAGAAATATTCAATGATGGTTCGATCAGTTGGTCACGCCTATTTTGCGACAACCAGCATTAATCGTTTTTTTTTTAATCGTGTCTGGTTTAATTAGTTAAACTTGCAAAGTAATCGACTATTTATGTACTTTTATATGTAAATAAATATGTATTTATAATGTTTTTGATATAGTTTGCTTTTGCGGTCGAATAGCATTTTTCTGCAGCTGGATTAGTTTTCGACCACGAGCGATTTTGGGTATCTGTAGTTTTTATACCAGATGGTGGATAAACGTGGTCGAAAACTGGCAGTTAAAATGTATGTGCTTTTAAGCTTCAAAGCTTTAAAATAGAATTGGGGATTTCTCGTATAATATTTGTTACAAAACTGAACCTATTTGGACATAATTGTGTAGGCATAATATATTTTAGAGATGTGTTCACCGCAAGCTTTTTATTTTTTATATTTTTTCATCAAATGTACATTAAATGGTCGGATATAGGAAGTGGTCGCAAAACCGGCGAACTTACCCTATGGCAGAAGTACCGATAGTGATGTAATGCGTTGGTTAACCTTATAATTATCGACACATCGATAGTTTCTAATATGCCATCCGGAAATTGGTTACAATAAGTTTTAAATGTTTTCAATTTATTTTGTGGTTAAATTGAGTTCTACTAATTAAACTTTTAATATCTTTTATGTTTATTAGGTTTCCTACAGATCCTAATATAAAAGATAAATAGATATTCGCAACTGGACAGTGCAATTGGTTTCCTCAAAAACATGATACGGTTTGCTCTCAGCATTTTGAAGCTGAATGTTTTATGAAAATGTCTAACCATATACGTTTATATTTTGACGCTATTCCCACATTGAAACTCTATCCTATTTTTAACGAGGTACTAGGTGGACCGATGACCTGGCGAAAACCGCGGGGAGCCGGTGGGTGCAGGAGGCGAGCAGCCGTTCAAAGTTGCGCTTTCTGGGGGAGGCTTATGTTCAGCTGTGGACATCTACGGGCTGATGATGACTATAATTTCTCTTATCCGCATTTATTATTTGATGAGGACATTATAATGATGTGGCGTGCTCGCCCATGAAAGTTTTCATGTAGCCTCCATGGAGCTATTAAAAAAAGAAGGAGGGAATCCCGTCTGATCCGAAACTGAAGCTCCCTTAGGAAGCCGGAACGCTTCGTACGTACGAGCGGAACACGCACACGCTCACATCATATGCAGCCGGTCGCCCTACTTTCAGCTGTCATACATATGTAATATGTCCGCCATTTTGGGCTTCAGTTCGATGTCAATCAAAACTCAATCCTTCTTTTTTTTATTTCATCCATGGTAGCCTCATAGACAACCATTGCTCTTGGTTGCTAAGGACAACTGATCTCGTTGATTCTACGTAAGAATCTACGTCTTAGTCGATATTGCATGAAAAAATTCACTTGCTTTTTATTTTGTAAATAGCTGTAAATTAAAATATACATCGCATGGTGAGCTGAAAAATTACCTTTATTTACTGCCAAACTAAAGACCTCCTTCTATTAAATAAGTGTTTACCGACAACACCTCAATGATACTCAATATTATTATTATTTTTTTTTTAAATTCATCTGATAATTGTATTTTCAGATGAATTCTATCAAAAAGAAACATGACGCAACAAATGAATCATCAGCAAAACGTGTTACCTATATATTTGGAGTTTTAATATATTTTTTCGTTTTATAACTTGTTATGTTTCTTCTATTTCAAACTTTAGTTTATAGATATAATTATACTATCACACATCATCAGCCGGCAGACGTCCACTGCTAAACACTGCCTCCCCCATAAAACCTCACTTTGGACGCCTATCGGATTTGCTTCTTTATAACCATAAACTGACGATAAACTACCTCTATACTTATTTATTTATATTTATTTATTTATTTTAGATTTATACCGGTATGTTTATCGGCTGGCCATTGTCGACCCAGAATAGAGTATAATAGAATAAAATAACACTATTACACATAGAAATACGCACAAAAGGCACAAAAGATATAGGTAGGTACTAAAGTGTACCTAATGATACAATCAGGTAAGAGGTACCTTACCGCGTACTTAACTCATATCAAACCATCGATAAAAATATATCGACTCAACCCACAGCACGTTTTGCTGACAGCAGTGGCACTAATGACAAGACAATTGCTATATATGTCATCTGCGCAGGTAAACCATAGAGGTTTCATTGTAATACCTGACACGCTTGAATTGTATGAGAAGTGTCGAAAAGGCGCCTCTATGTAGAGGGGAAGCGTTTTTTTTTTTTTTTGCTCTGTGAAACTGACCATGGAGGTATAAGGAGAGAGCCAATGCCTGCCAATGCGACGTTGCCGCTCCGCATCCTTCGTGTAAACATATTATCTTGTATCTCTGTCGTGTAATACACGAATCGTCGCATAGAGTATGCGAGAAAGCGACCGTAGATATGGCAACGTCGCCTTACCTCGCACCGCGTGTCATGCTGACACACCAGCCTGTCAAAATGTTGAAACTGGAGAGCATAAAATGTGAAAATATATTGGTTATATTGTGATTAGGGCTAAATATTATGACAATAGTGAAACTGTCGAGTTGTGCTGTGTTTTGTGCATCAACTATTACCCGAGGAGTCGAAGAAAATCCAGAATCTTAATTTTATGCGTAAGTGTTTACTGGCAATTTTTATATTAATTATTGAAGTTTCGAAGTAAATATGCATTTCACATTAAGGATATACGTTTTTGGCATCGTATAAATACCATGTGATTGCAATTACTGAAAGATTTAATGCTTTTATTGATATTATTGGGACCGGAGATATTACGCCTCTCGAATAGTGATGTAACCACACTGCCCAATAGACTTTGTCGATATTCGTAAATCTCACACATTTGTACAAAATTACATCGGTTTTGGAGAGAGTAAAAAGTAGAAAATCTGTTTCACTAAAAGTGGCTGAATGGATTTAGATCAATGTGAAATCTTAATTTTAAGAAAAAAGTATTAAATATTATGTTATTTTAAAAATAAAATAATCGTTTTTGAATATTTAGTAGGTAGGCCAGTTGCCTGGCGTCTTTATGAGTACTGAAACTTAATTAATAAAAAAAATGATGAAATTTTTATAATAAAACTAAAATTTCTTAAAAATTCTTCACTGCAACCCCGGACCAGTCTCTGCGCAGCCCCGCCCCACCAGGCTAGGCTGGGTCTAGTCGAGGCCCCACAGCGAGCTGAGGCACGCGGCATCTATTCCTGTGCTGAAGGACACTCCACACTCCGTAGCTGCTCACTGTGCACCCGGGCGTTCCTCGACTGACCGAACTCCCGGGATCCACCAGATCTTCTTTGTCCTGGCCTAATCTCCGTGGCGGGGCGGGCCCCTTTTGCCAACCTCACGCGTGGATCACCGAAAGACTACGTCTAAAGTTATGTTTCTTTGCTAATAAATTGTAATTTGTTCGTCAACCCCCAGTGAGAATGTGGGTCCCACAGACTAGGTTGGGGATCATGGAGGTATAAGGAGAGAGCCAATATCTGCCAATGCGGCGTTGCCTCTCCGCATCTCTCGTGTAAACATCGTGTTCGTGTATCTCTGTCTAATACACAAATCGTCGCATAGAGTATGCGAGAAAGCGACTGTAGGAACGGCAACCTCGCCTTACCTACCATCGCGTGTCATGTCTTGACAGGTCGGTGTGTCAAAAATTATAATGCGAGAGCATAAAAAGTGAAAATATTATGATTATATTGTTATTAGAGCTAAATATTGTGTCAATAGTGAAATTGTGTCGTGTTGTGCTGTGTTTTGTGCATCAAGAGTAACCCGAGGAGTCGAAGGAAAACCAGAATCATCATTTTATAAGTAAAAGTTTACTGGCAATTTTTATGTTAAACATCAAAGTTTCGAAGTAAATATGCATTTCACATTAAGAATATACGTTTTTTCCATCGTATAATTACCATGCGATTGCAATTACTGAAAGATTTAATGTTTTGATCGTCGGTCTACCGAGTGGGGGCCGGCCTAAGCTGCGTCTTCTGGGTCTACGAATATCTAATTTTCTTTATTGTATTAAAACTAAAAAGTATCGTAATTCTGCAGCACTGTTTGGTTAGGTTTATTATATATCGATATATTGTGTAATAGGGGTCACTTCCCTACTCA
This sequence comes from Ennomos erosarius, assembly GCA_963580505.1. NCBI lineage: Eukaryota > Metazoa > Arthropoda > Insecta > Lepidoptera > Geometridae > Ennomos > Ennomos erosarius. The sequence continues at coordinate 3,704,232 of OY756977.1, forward strand.
CGCATACTAATGCATATACTCACACCAACAGAAAATGGACAGGCATTTTGTGAATGTCCGCCGTCCATTGATTCTATGTTGATGATAGAGTAGGTATTTATAGGTAGGTGGCATACCTAAGAACAAGTAGGTCATAATTAACTCATAGGTATGGTGATAAGGCTAGGTAGGACGGACTTATCAATACGTATAATAAAACTGTAACCACCACTGTTCCACTGCTGAACGTAGGCCTCCCCCATAGAGGGCCACCTTGAGCGGCCACTCGCCTCCTGCATCCATGGGCTCCCCGTGATTTTCACCAGCACGTCGGTCCACCGAGTGGGGCTGGCCTACGCTGCGTCTTCTGGTTCTACTAATATCTAATTTTCTTTATTTTATTAACAGTAAAAAGTATCGATATTCTGCATCACTATTTGGTTAAGTTTACTATATATCGATACATTGTGTAATAGGGGTCACTTCCCTACTCACGCATACTAATGCATATTTAGATACTCACACCATCAGAAAATGGACATGCATTTTGTGAATGTCCGCCGTCCATTCTGATCTACGTTGATGAAACTGACATTACCGATGTTATCTCGTGATAAATAAATAGTGATGTGGTAAGAGTGATTGATATTTTCGATCCTTTGAACCCTTAGAGCATTTAAAAAAGGAGGTGGCAAGACAAGGCTTTCCCCTCTGCCGGTCATATGGCCCTACTTGGTCATCTACAATATCATAATGTGCGTGTAGACACTGCGTAACCACGCTAGTTTATATGACGGTGTGCGTGTTTTAAGATGGTGTGCGGCGTGCGTTTACACGCGCGGTTTGCGCGTGTGCTATACGTGTTTACCACGTGCCCCGTAGAAATTGCGGATTATAACGTTAATATCTCCATTTATTGATGTTCTTAGTTTGAACCACAAAGAGCTGATCCAGATCCATCACTACGATTTAGAAGCTGGCAACATTATTTCGACTAGTGATATTACGATCTGTCCGTTTACTCCGTCTAATGCTTAATGCGCAAAATACACGATCGGAACCAACCACCGGAGTTTTGGCGGGAACGCGGAAAAGTTCAGGTCCTTGCATTGTATTATATTTTATAACTTTTGCATTTTCCAGTGTTAATGTTTAAAATTGGTGGCGTTTTACGCATTAAGTGCTGAATTACGAGCATGAGTGAGGGCAAGTGATATAATGTGGTGAAACGTGATTTTTCGCGTTGCTTCCAAAACTCCATAGAAGCTGCTAGTGAAGTTGCCACCACTTTGCTAGAGCATGACTTAGACTGGACTGTGACTATGACTAGACAATACCTTTCCGTGAAATATTTTATTAACACGATGATAATATAATACTTGACACTGGCTAAACACACTATGTGTGGAGCCAAAATGTAAGAAAAAAAAAACAACCACCGACCAAGTCATATTTGTCTCACCTTGGTCGGGTTGGTGTTAAATCCGACAGTGTGGATGGCCGTTGGTGCCTTCATTCGGTCGCCAACCACCATCCACACGATCGGATTTTACACCGACCAAGACGAGACAAATGTGACCTAGGTCGGTGGTTGGTCCCGATCGTCTATTTGGCTTTTAATGAGGCGTTGTATTAAAAGCTGTAATTTTATAAAGACCCAATAGATGGCGTTAAAATGGGGGTTTTATGTTATGCCATTGTTAAGATAATTATGTATCGAGTTTAGTATTCTGTCCTTATTTTATGGAAGGCATGTACTCTAGTGGCTTTCTATCAACAAATCGACAACGTACTCTGTGATCCACTCAACTGAATTTGACTTTTCCTTGTACTCCGTGGTTGGAAACTACGACCTTGTTTGAAATATGTACGTCGTTACTACGCCATCTACAGACGGTTCACAGTTAATAATAATAAATAAATAAATATGTGTGGACATTTCACACAGCCCCATCTAGCCCCAAACTAAGCATAGCTTGTACTATGGGAGCCAGATAACTGATACAATACTTATATACTTTTTGTATGTAAATACATACATAGAATACAATATAACACCCAGACGCAGAACAAACATCTATGTTCATCACACAAATGGTTGTCCCGGGTAGGAATCGAACCCACAGCCCTCAGTTCAGCTGAGCTATCGGGCCCGTTATTTTACCTCTAGCTGTCATGTTGGCTACATTGGAGCTATGTTGCCATATTCCGTCTCTATGAATCCCGTTAGTTTGACGAACTACCGATTTGACCAATATTCAATTTGACGAATTACCGATTTGACGAATGTCTAACTTGACCAATGTCATTCAACCCATACAGGTAACACTATTTTACATACCTGTCATGGCAGCTACTCGCTGTCGAACATTCCGATTGGAATTAAAGGGGCTTTATTTGCTTGTTCTTTTTCACAAAAATCACGCATTGATAGCACAATTTTTCTATCACTCTCTGAATCCTTTTTGGCATGATGTGAGAAGAATAATCACCAATAAAATAGACAAATCTGAAGAGCTCTGTAAGTAATGCCAACCTAGCGACAAAATACAGTGACAACTGTCAGAGGTTATACAACTGAACGGTCTGTAGTTTTTTTTAAACAAAACCTCATTAAAAAATATACCTTGATTTAAATTATTAGGGCCTCCTAGCGCCATCTTCTATCGTGGTGGGAAATATAGCATACTGCGCGTCAAAAAGCTTTGTGAATTCCCGCCATAGCGCTACTGTCCATTGGAAATTGGTAAGAACTTAGTGACTTCTAGCGCCATCTAGCCATCTTAGCGGGATTGGGGAGAACGTGAGTAAGTGAAACGTACTACGTGTTGGAAAATGTGATATACGCGCATTTGGCGCCACTGCGCCTCGGTAATGGTAGAACTAAAATATCTGCCTCTAGGTTTAAATTATTAGGAGCTCCTATCGCCATCTAGTCTATCGTGGCGGTAAATATAGCAGACTACGCGTCAAAAAGCTCCGTGAGGTGCCCGCCATAGCGCTACTGTTGTAAATGGTAAGTGACTTCTAGCGCCATCTAGTCAACGTAGCGGGATTGGAGAAAATGTTAAGTTGAAAAATTTTGCGTACTATGTATTCGAAAATTACGTGAAAGTGCTCACTATTTGGCTCCACTGCGCCTCGGAAGCGGTAGAACCAAAATATCTCGCTCTAGGTTTAAGTTATCAGGTTATCAGGGACTCCTAGCGCCATCGCAGCAGGATTTCGGAAAGAGTGTTAAGTTGAAAAAAGTTAGTACTCACTATGTGTCACTCAAATTTCTGATTTAAGCGACCTGTGGCCTTACCGCGTAGGCCCGGTGGTAATCGTAATTGTGTGCTCTTTTGCTCGCACTCAAGGGCTTGTACATTGGCGCAAGCAGGATGGCAGGCGATGTTCATTACCAGAATGCTTACACGGTAGGGCTGCTGGTGTCATCTACTCATGGTGGGACTGGGGGAAAAGTGTTAAGTTGAAAAGGTAACCTTACTACGTGGTGGAAAACTAAGTACGTAAGGTGCGCGCAATTGGCGCCACTGCCACATGAAAATGCCAGGAGTAAATCTCTTTTTCTAGCTACTATTTTTATGACTCCTAGCGCCATCAAAGGAAAAGGCCCCGTGGACGAAGTCCATTGCGCTGGTATGACCAAATCCGCACCACACTCGACATCAAAGTACACGAAGCCATGCACGCCGCTGAGAACAGTAGTCATAGCACGAATATTTACGCGTGCGTAAGTGTAACGTTAACGTGAGGCTGTTGTATGGCATTTGATCTGCCCCCCTATTACGATTGAGCTAGCAGTCTGAGGCTAGCAGGGCTGCTGACGCGCGTTTGCCGCTCAACTGCTGTCAATATTGTATGAACTTTGATAGCAGTTGAGCGGCAGACACAATCGTATTACGTTGCACTTACGCGCGCGTAAATATTCGTGCTAGGGCTACAGACTACGATGGCGTACAATCATCAGAGACAAAGTGATACGTTATCCTCAGCACTGAGGAAAACGCAGCGAGGAGGGAGGAGCACCATCAAAAAAGAGCAAATGCTTGTTCTGTGTCTGGGTGTTGTGGGACCATGGTCCTCGTAGTTCCTGGGTCCCTAGATACAGGGAATCCTAGTTAGGGTTCAGGATCTATGTATGTGATCGTTGGGCGTTATTTATTTTTATTTATTTATTTATCTAGTCATCGTAGTGGGATTGAGGAATAGTGTCTTGAAAGGGTGGCTTACCACGTATTGAAAAATACGTGAAGTTGCTGGCCATTTAGCGCCACTGTGCCTCGGAAATTGTAGAGCTGAAACACAGATTAGAGCTGAATCTCTCGCTCTAGTCAATGGGTATTATAATCACTTCGTGCTCTAGCTTTTATTTTAGCATGTTTTCAGTAGGTAATGTAGTGACTTTGTGGTTTTCAGTAGCTTCTAGCGATGGCGCCATGGTTATATGGATGGCGCCGTCTAGTCGTCGGAGTGGGATTATTAGAATATCATATATTTTCTAAACTTTGGTAGAAAGCGTTCAGCTGAAGAGCTATGTATTGTAAATCTATGTGAGGTGGTCGCCATTGGCCCTACGGTTTTTTAGAATGGTACTACTAAAAGCTCGTGTTTTGAGCCCTAGCGTAGGTACCACTGCTGAATATAATACAGGCTTCATCTCAGAGCGCCACTTTAAGCAGCTTCTTGGTTCCGCATCCAACGACCCCCCGAGTTTAGCGCAGATAGTCTGACAGTTAAATATATGTGACAGTAAGGAATTTGAAGGGTGCCTTGTAAATTAAGCTAGTTCTGGAAAATCAATTGCAACACGACAAACGACACTTCCTAGACTACCTGTTTTTTTTTTAGTATATTTTGGCTCCACACATAGTGTAGTCAAGTATTATAATTTTCATCATGATAATAAAACACAAACACGCAAAGCGTGACATGACTGCGTATATTTCACGCAAAGTCATGTCCTAGTCATAGTCATAGTCCAGTCTAAGCAACTTTACTAGAAGCTTCTATGGAGTTTTGGAAGCAACACGAAAAATCACGTTTCACCACATTATATCACTTGCCCTCACTCATGCTAGTAATTCAGCACTTCATGCGTATAACGCCACCAATTATAAACATTAACACTGGAAAAACTACAAGTTTTGAGAAATAATACTAGGTATGCAACGACGCGACGTGAACTTTTCCGCGTTCCCGCCAAAACTCCTGTTTTATTGTTACTTATATTGTATTGCTATACCTAATTATAACGAAAATCCGCCACTTAGTAATAATTGTAATAATTATTTTGTACTTAATAGTGAGTACCTACTTGAGTAAGTAGTCCCCACTAGGTGTACAGACGATCTGGTGAAAACCGCGGGGAGCCGATGGCTGCAGGAGCCGAGCAGCCGCAGCCAAAGTGGCGCTCTGTAGGGGTGGCCTATGTCCAGCAATGGACACCTTAAGGCTGTTTTTGATGATGATGATGATTTAAAAAGTAAAATATAGCTAGATAATACTGCTATTACTTATTTAAGACTAAAGAAGAACTGGTGTACCTATTATCTTCTTCATACTAATTTTGCAACCCCTTGGAACACCCTCGCGAATATATTTTTAAAAGTTATTTAGATCGATATATCCTTATATATAGATAAGCTACACCATCAAAAGTACCTAAACGCCCTCAAAATAAGAAGTCTTTACGTCCAGTCATTTGTGCTTTTCGCACAATTGATTGATGGGCGTTCAATGTCTGGTAAGGGATTCTTATAATGTACAGAGATACCTAGTTGTTTAGGCTGAGTTGCACCTTAATCACGGTTAAAGTTACGGTCAAATTTTGACATTAGCCCGCCCTGCGAAGCGTAGAACGGTTATAGTTAACGTTAAAGTAAGCTGGAGCAACTCAGCCTTAGATTTTAACTTTAACGTAAGTAAGTACGTGCATATTGATCGGTCATAGTAAGTGATGCCAAAGTGAAGTGTGCCAGGAGTCAGCACTGCCAGGCGGGTTGGCATGTCACGCCACTTGCACCGCTGTGGGAGCCATGCCAGGTTAATTGTCATCCTGTCCATTGTATGGGTTTTTAGGACAATGAATTAAGTGACGAGCTTGTCGTTTACCTGATGTTAAGTGACACAGCCGCCCATAGCCATAACAGTTCCAGTTTTACTCAGAACTTTAAAATATTAAATTGTTGCATGACACTGCACTGCGCACGTCATCCTGAGACATCCGCACAATCTAATTTACTAGATTTTGATCAGGTCATAAAGTCTCATTTGCCCAGTTTAACTAGCTACAGTGCCCTTCAAATTGGAACAAAGTAGTGCTAGCACACTACTGTTAGGCAGCAGAATAACTGGCAAAGTGGTGGTACCAACCTAGACAAACTTTGCCGAAAAATCCTACCACCAAGGTAGAATAATTGGTAGGACTGTAAAGTGTTTATTTTCGTCTAGGTGCATTGGTATACCTCCGCTTTGCCCAGTTATTATGCCGCTGAGCAAAAGTATAGGTATACAAGCAACTGTTCTGGTTTGAAGGGCATTATACTAAAATGACTGGCCAAATTAGACTTTAGTGCAGTGTCACGCGAAACTACAATTTAGAGTTCCGGCTGCATAATATAATTACCTAACTGAATTGCTCTATCTTGTCGTTTGTGTGCAGAAGTCAGAGTTACTACTACTGTTGTTACTTCTTCTGATTATAGGTATGTCCCGCTTCTAAGTTAGTTTTATCCTGCTTCATTCGATTCCGTCCTGATCCATTATTGCCCCGGTTCGCAATCTCATCCCGGTCTTGTCCACTTGCCACAATATAAATTAGCTCTACCCCCAAATCCCGTAGTTCATCCCTGACTTGAAATGTGCTCTTAGCCATAGTCCTAGGCAAATGAAAATATTGTTCTGTGTTCTCAGCTGATTTTAGGGTTCTGTATCCATAGGGAAGCGAATCCTATTGCTAAGACTCCGCTGGTCATCTGTCTGTTCGTCTGTCACCAGGTCGCATCTCATGAACCCTGATAGATAGACAGTTGTAATTTGCACGGATGATGTACTTATTTCTATTGCCGCTATAACAACTAATACTAAAAAACAGACAACAACAAACAAAACAAATACTTAAAGAGCATAACTACACGAAACATGATTTTTTGCTCGTTTTAATAGATACTGGTCTATGTATATGGAACCTTTCGAGTGCGATTTTGACTCGCACTAGGCTGGTTATTGAATTTTGTAGCCTTTCCATTCTTCTTTTTTTGCCTTGTAACCATTAAAAATCTTTCTAAGTTCACCTTTTCATAATCTTATTAGTTTATTCTTGAATCTGTTTTTCTGGGTCTGGAAAATAACATTCCCACAGAAAACAAAGATTGTAAGGGTGTAATGCGGAACATCGTGTATTTCAAATAATGCAACCTAGAAAAGTCTAACAGAGGATCTCAGTTCATATTTGATTATAATATTATGAGCAGGATCACAAGAATATGATGATATTGTTATCCCTTTATAATAAACGAAATAGATACATTAATATTACATTTTATTATTTGCACAGTTTCAGGCTTTAGGCCTTACACATTATTATGTCTTACAAAATGCAATTTGATTCAACGATCCTTTATGTACTCAGGCTGAGTTGCACCATAATCACGGTTAAAGTTACGGTCAAATTTTGACATTAGCCCGCCCTGCATAGCGTGGAATGGTTATAGTTAGGGTTAAAGTTAGCGTTAAAGTAAGCTGGTGCAACTCAGCCTTAGTCGTTCTTTATTAGGGAATATTTCTATTTTTATTCTATTTTGATAGATATATCGATAAGTAGAAAACTGGTTGTGGTACTTACATACAACAAATAATAGCCCTATATTAGTGGTGCCTATATATTCAAGGCAGTACCTTTGTTTCAACCGACAAAAACAAAATACGAAGAAGAAGTGTTCAATTCTGTTTTACTTGTTAGGTACCTCATAATCTTCGTCATTTATAAATAAGTTTTTTTTATAATCGTACTCAAATATTTTTCGTTTTAAAAGGCTATAAGTTCACCTACTTTCAACATATTATACTGAAACAAAATCAGTTAGGTTCTTTAATTAAATAACTGGAGAAATACTTGGATGAGAATTACGTGTAGGTATATAGGTGATAATATCATCAAGAGATGATAATATAATGCAGTATTCCTGTCTTGAAACTCTTGAAAGGAAATTCTCATCAAATTCGCAAGTACGTAGAATTTCAATTCATCCAACTCAGTAGCTAAGTACTTAGCTGTATCGGCTCAAACGTGTGCACTACGAATTTACTTCATTTGGCTGAGCTATTTGCCAATCTCGTTACTATATCTATTGAAAGCCGTGTGCCGTCTTTGTACCTGTAGCACTCGCCAGCATTCCCACGCGGTGCCAGCGCTCATACAGATTAATTCTGCACGAATTCGCAATAAGGCAAGCATGCAAGGATCTATTCCGGTTTCAGCCACGACTAGAACAATCCACTGGTGGGTCAAAAAGTTTTTATTTTATTCCGGTTTGATAACAGTAAGAGATCATTACAAAATTTAAATATATGACCAATTTACTGATCTATGCTTCGATCAGGATTGTACACTTGAGAGAAGGTTTTGTGGATCCCCTCTGATTTTTTTGACACTTATGGCAAGTCTGCTATTATATTATTTTTCTAAGCGTTTCGCTATTAATTCTACGTTGATTGAAGCTATTGCTTTAGTAAAAAAATGATGCTCATCATAATCAGCCCAAAGATATCAACTGCTGAACATAAGCCTCCCCCCAGGGAGCGCCACTTAGAGCGGCTGCTCGCCTCCTGCATCCATCAGCTCCCCGCGGCTTTCAACAGGTCGTCGGTCCACCTTGTGGGGGGCCGGCCTACGCTGCGTCTTCCAGTTCGTGGTCGCCACTTGAGAACCTTTCTTTCTCATCGGTTGTCATCTATTACCTATTACCATGGGGTCCCATCAGGTACAAACGTAAAATAGCCCGAACTTGAAAAAATGTAGTGATCGTATTTAGAGAGTTACTAGTTAGTGTCCAGTGTATTAATTTGGCCCAATACTTCGCCAACACGCAATAAATGTCGCTTGATAATCTTGCGTTATGCAGAAATAAAATAATTGGTAAAATAGCCCGCGTTATTACGTTGTATGGGATGAGGCATCTGTACTGTAGGTATTATATTATCTGGGCTATTACATACCAAAATATTTTTAAGTACCCTAACCAAAATGTTTTTGATACATAAGTTCTAAGCTTTCCTTTTTCCCCCGACAAAACGACAGAACAATGAGTGAGGCAGATACATGATTTTTAAATTAAGCCTCAACCGCTGCTAGCTGTTTTAAAATGTATTCATTATTAATGCACTGTTCGAACAGGGAAAGGTTATGTATTGGCCCTTATAGAAAACCTGGGTTTGAATTATAAGTCTTGGAAATAGAATCGTTGTCAGCAACCCAATACGTTGGCACTGCTGAGTTACAGGCCTTTTCAGAAGCGAAGCATACGTGTGCTAATTAGCTTTCAGTTAACACGCTTATAAGTAATTTCCGTGGCGAGGCTGGCGAGCTATTGAATGCAAGAGGGAAGTATCTGCTCAAAGTTGCACACACAGCAAGCCGATAAAAAAACCGTGTGTTCCTAAGGTAACAATGACGATTACTGACTGATGATGGTAGTGGAGATGGCGCTGATGATGGTGATGGTAATGATTATGATGATGATGAAATGACAATTATTACTTTCGCAATCAGTGACGGACTTTTTTCGTGTTTTACTTAAATGTTCTTTTTACATACATTTGAGAAGGAGCAGGAGGCCAACCACAACGTCTTATAGCATTATTACTTCAATCATAGATTGACAAATGACATAAAAGTAAGAATATTGTAACGTTGCAGAGCCAGAGCAGTTTTGATGACGTCATGTTAAATCGTTCACTCAAATACAACTGTCATGTCATACCTTTACATCATGTTGACACTAACATGCGACAGTGATAACGCCATATAAAATTGTAGACGTCTCGTTCACACGCAGGAATACTTTATAAGTTCATGGTACGAATTCGAACAATATTATTGTAACCTTGAAATATTAATGCCATGAACCATGATGGTTTAGTGTTAGTTTGTGGTAAGCCTGCAGGAAAGGAACAACAGGACAAAGACATTTGTAAACAAAGTAAAGTAAACTTACCCTCCACCAGCTGCCAGTATCATCTGCATCTCGCCAGGATCTGAATCTCCACAGAGTGAAGCGGAAACACTGTAATGGGTCTTTCATCACTTCACGGCGGTGAACACTTTGCCTTTTCTAACGGTTCACTATAATTTGCTGCCACATTGTAAGTTTTGTAACACATTGTTATATAATTTCACCTAAACTATTTTACTACTAATCTGAAAATAAATGTTGGTGTATTAGAATGTATTGAATTTTAAAATCATCTGTAAAGTATGGCTTATAAGTAGATCCGAGTAGGTAAGTGTAGATAAGGTAAAGAGAAAAATGTATAGGTTACTATTCAAAGATCGTGCTCCTTTGTCCCAGAATCCATATTAAACTGTAATAGATTAAAGAGCATAGAAAATAAAAATATAAATTGTACACTAAAAAAATCTAAGTATAGTGTTTCTGGAGTGTTCTAAAAATCAGCTTTTAGAACACTCCAGATTAAGTCTCGTTTCAATAAAAAATATTATTTCTAAAGAGAGATGCGATACCACAGACACGTTAAACTTATAACACTCCTCTATTTGCGCTGTGGGATAAAACGCTGGAACAAGAATGGTTTGTTATGGAGGACAGAAGTCGCCTAGGATTTCCGCTGCGAACTATTTAATTGATATACAAGTTGACATTGAATTAGTATGTTATCCCGAAAGGGGGTTTTTCTACACCCCAAGGTAGTCAATGTTTCTTCTACGACTTTACTAACTTAATAGTTTTTCATTGAAGAAATGCCATGTAAAGTTTACGTTCGAAAATAGCCTTAGCACAGCTGGGTGGTTGAACTTTGTCCTTGACCGAGTGCACATAAATGAGTTTAACGACCTGTGTTTAGAAGTGAATTTATAGTATCTTGTTAACTTTCGTAGCGATCGCGTTTCTAGTAAGGCTCTCACAACTTGTAGGGTATCATGGTCCCAGTCCCCCTATTTCGGGATAAGATAACATACCAATTCAAGGTCACCTTGTATGTAGGTAGTTAGGTATATACCTACCACAGCGCTCGTGCGGTTTTTGACAGTTTTCATTTCGGGATTGTGACTTTGTATTTTACCTTACTTTAATAGGAATATGAATTATTTACTTTAATGATTCTACAGTAATTATCTATTCAATGATATGCAATAGCAGCTTATTGTACCGTGCCGTAATACTGTTTTGTTAATTAACTATAGTGGTAATTAGCGGTTATGCTGATCGGTGATATTGGACGACTTGATGACGTATACACCTACTACTGACCCAGTCCTCGATTCGATTATAACATAATTGTACGCTGCACCTACTACAATATAATTAAATGCAATGAAACAGAGCTGTTAAGGAAATTACAACTACACTAGAGTTGAGACCCTGGGTCCTTGGGGACCGGAGCCCATTGCGTTTTCCAAACTTTATCAGAGCGTCCGGTCAGTGTGATGCGTGATCAAAATGCTGCCACTTATTTGGCTCAACGAATCAGCATTGCAATTCAACGAGACAATGCCGCCAGCATGTTGGGTACGCTACCTACCGGTAGTGGGCTGGAGCATTTGGACTGTCTACAGCCCATCCTGATTAGTATACAGTCCAAATGTTCTTTGTAGTAGGTAGTAGCTATGGCAATTAATGCGATTTTGCGTAAATTTCATAAACATGCTAATTCACGAGTCTCAGAATGCTAATTGCTATTGCTATGCTATTTGCTAATATGAAATGAATTGGAAATGAAAAATGATATGAAAAATGAAAAGAAAACGAAATGAAAAATGAAATGAAACTTTATAATAAAAATTAAATTCAAAATGAACTGAATTAATTGAAATACGAACCACGGATATACAAATACAAACCTGCGTTCCATGACTCACCCACATTTACAGTAGTAAAAGTAGTTCTATATTTCACAGGAGAACAGATTATTTCCGAATTAGGAATGGAACGTCCACTACATCAAAATCATTCCGGAGTCACCAAACACTCACACAGACACACACACCCCCACCTACCCTCTCGTACCTACATAAGTTGTTGCATTCAGATATGCACACATCCATAGGCATAAAATAAACTTGCCAGCTTTACATACAATTGTAATAATATGTATTAATACACAAACTACCTAATAATACAATTATAGTATCTTCCACATCCAAACCATGCCACAACACACTCGTCCCCTACAAACGCAACACACACTACTTACAACACTGAGATGTTTGCCTTTTTTGTTAGTTTATTTCTAGGTTAAAATGTAGCTTCGTTCCACAAAAGGTTCTTATTTTGGTTTCCTATTTTGTTTTTTGTATATTTTATTTTATTATTTTATAACATATGCTTGTATATTTTTATTGTTATAACAATACTAATAATATACTGTCGAAATCGGAAGACACTGAATCCCACGACACAGGTCACCCTAGTGTGGTATTTAGAGCTCTTTCACATAATAATGCCGTTTTTACATTGTAACAACTTTCGATGTACCTGTTTTAATTATATTACTGTTTTCTTTTGGTCAAATAAATTTATTATTATTATTATATTATTATTAAATGACATTTCATATTTCACAGAATTTCGCAACTACATTTCATTTGCTAAATGCTAATTGAGTTTTCACATGCTAAAAATGAATGCGAATGCTAATTAATCCATCACTAGTAGGTAGCGTACCTAGTAGCTTTTAGTGCATAGTGTAGTTTTTATTATTGTAGTAGTTAGCTGGAGGAATAAAGGTATAAAGCCCACTGAATATCATCATCATCATCATCATTAACAGCCTGAAGACGTTATATCCCCAGAGAGTGCCACCTTGAGCAGTTGCTCGCCTCCTGCATCCATCGGCTCCCCACAGCTTTCACCAGATCGTCGGTCCACCTACTGGGGGGCCGGCCTACGCTGCGTCTTCGGGTTCGTGGTCGCCACCCGAGAACCTTTCTTCCCCATCGGTTATCAGTTCTGCGAGCGATGTGGCCTGTCCACTGCCATTTCAATTTGCTAATTCTAAGAGCATAAGAGCTAATCACATATAACTCGATCACCACTTCGTGAAGTTCAGTCTGAGTAAAATATTGTTACTTTCATGGAACATTATTTTGTCATTTAGATAGTCATAATTTTAGCGCCGATAAAATTCTGTTTACCAGAAATGGTTGTAAGGATCCCGGATTCAAATAAACTACTTATATTTGCCGCAATATCACCCAGCCTCATTTGTCTAGCGAGATCAGATTTGCAATAGGGGTAAATATAGAAGCCTCACAACCATTTCCACAAGAAGGGAAAAAACTCAGACATTCCGGCGCCACGAGAGTAGACTTACTGGCGACGAGAGTGTGGCCATAGTCACAGCGATGCTAGTTTTGCCGCCTGAACTTTCGGCGTTATTTGATGTCTAGAAAAATTAATAACTAATTTGCAAATATTTTTGTTTAAAGTCAAAGTGTTTGCAAATAGGCTATTCACAGCGCTTTTACAAGTCAAATTAAATTAAATTATTATAACTATTACTGAACAGATAAAATCACAAAGTGCACAATGTGAATGAATATTACTATAATTAATAGCACAACTATTACAATAAATGCTTAAAAAAAAAGATGTTCGCTCTTCCACTACAGGTGCAAGCAATCCGGCACAATGCAGAATAGACAACTCCGAGCCCACGTCTGAGTGCCATAAGTCATCACTGGCAACACACACTGGTTCAAAACTTTCGTTTTCAGGCTTTGCGGTATTTTAGACGAAAAGGTAGGTCGAAGTTTCATGAACGCTGCCCAGCCGAGTTGGAATCTCGTCCTCTATGTCGAAGTTGGACCTAGCCAATTTGTCTACAACTTAGAGTAGGTATCGTTCCCAACATTTACCGGTAGAGGTGGAACATGGTCATTAGACATGATTTTCGTCTTGTACAATAGTCCATGTTCATCTAAAGACCAACCTGTTGGGTTACTGAGGTCGTTGAGCATGGTGCTAAAGTCCTCGAGCGACTCTGCCATTATGATTAAGTAATGTTGATGCCAGATGCTTTCCACTCCAAGAGCTTGAAGACATCCTCCTTCGGAGAAATAACGTCTCCTTGTCTCACTCAACCAATGATGATAACTACGACTAAGTACTTATTTAAAAACACAAACCATTAGGGTTACGCTCCAATATATTCGCTATATAAATGAAATAACGCGATAAAACAACTGTTGGCATCAAATAGAATAATTGGTGCGTGTCTTGTTCATACTCATCGGTAAAAACAACTACTCACGAATTCAAATCAAATTGATAGTAGCACGTTACTGTCACGAACTGTTATTATTTACTTACGAACAATTCTAACTATAGCGTTTTATAAATAAATACTTTATAGGACCTTTTCTTTGCTGTAAAAGTGATTTTATTATAAGTAATTTACCTAATTCATCATCATCATCAACGTACATCGTCAAGGTACCAACGTAAAAAAATTATAATCTCTCTGTAACCCTTTATGTTGAGAAAATAAATTTATTGTTCTTATTCTTATCAACAGCATGAAGACGTCCACTACTGAACGTAGGCCTAGGTCAAGATACCTGATTCCACTTTCATGAACCGCATCCTTCTAAACAGAATATTTTTTACCGGCTCACGTTAGGTACCTATGATTATATAGAACTTATGGAAGTAAAGTCGCACCCCCACTTTTTTTCTTGATACATGGCTAGCTCGTTCGGGAAGTCCATTGTAAATAGAAAACCCTATTGTGTGCCGGCTTTCGTCGCTTCCCTTTTCGATATAGGTATTATACATAGATTGGGATTGTGTTTAACTTGCTCCAGTTTTAGAATTAG
This sequence comes from Ennomos erosarius, assembly GCA_963580505.1. Taxonomy (NCBI): domain Eukaryota; kingdom Metazoa; phylum Arthropoda; class Insecta; order Lepidoptera; family Geometridae; genus Ennomos; species Ennomos erosarius. The sequence goes on from OY756977.1 coordinate 3,719,272, forward strand.
GTTGAAGGTCCGAAGATTTCTAAATAGATGATGATCAAGTATTCCTATAATTTATATTCATCATCATCATCATCATTAACAGGCTGAAGACGTCCACTACTGAACATAGGCCTCCCCCAGGGAGCGCCACTTAGAGCGGCTGCTCGCCTCCTGCAGCCATCGGCTCCCCGCGGTTTTCACCAGATCGTCTGTACACTTAGTGGGGGGCCGGCCTACGCTGCGTCTTCCAGTTCGTGGTCGCCACTCGAGAACCTTTCTTCCCCATCGGTGGTCAGTTCTACGAGCGATGTGGCCTGCCCATTGCCATTTCAACTTGCTAATCTTAAGAGCTACATCGGTCACTTTAGTTCTCCTGCGGATCTCCTCATTTCGGATCTTATCTCGCAGGGAAACACCGAGCATTGCTCTCTCCATAGCTCGTGGCGCGATTTATATTACCACCGATTAAAATAGCACCATTAAAGCGGAAAAGTGAGTAAAACCAACGATGTGGTTTGTACGAGCTTTTAAATAATAAAGATATAATAATAATAATAAATGTCTATTTTGCAAAATGTGGAAATATCTCGGCTATTGTGGTGAATTTTTTGATAGAATATAAAAATAGTTATCAATATGCCAACATGTCTGAAAGAAATATGTAAAACACGTTGTCTCTGGTCCTCGCTGAAATGCCAGCCATCGACGTTGGGTCCAAAAATCTTCAACTCCATACTGAGGAATACTTGAACGGTATTATTATTATTATCATCAAACTTTTTTATTATTTTGACTTATAAACCAAACAAGCCTTAAAAAGTCATTAACAACAACACCATCATTAACATCTTGAACACGTCCACTACTTAACATAGGTCTCCACCAAAGAGCACCACTTTGAGTGGCTGCTTGCCTTCGGCATCCATTGGCTCTCCGCGGTATTCACCAAATCGTCGGTCCACCTAGTAGTGGGCCGGCCTACGCAGCAAAATCCGGTTCGTAGTCGCCACTCGAGAACCTTTCTTCCCAATCGATTTTCATTTCTACGAGCGATGTGACCTGATAATTACTATTTAGGGATCAATCGGTTTAATAATTGTCAGAGATAGAAAAGAAAAAAATCCTATAACTGAATTAAGGACCTCTACCTTTTAAAATTGGTTAAAAGAATTATTAACGCTGTAAAGCTCTCGTAAACCTCTATGCTCTTCAGAGCTTGTATAGGAGGATTACAGTCCACTACATTCACACAGTTATTAGCCGAGCAGCTGAAACGGTGCGAACGTATAATCCCCGTAGTGGTTAATATCCAGTTAGTGTTGAAACCGCTAGTCCGTAGGTACTTTATCATAGTGCCTGGTCGTTTCGATGCGAAATGATGGCACTTTTAGAACCAATCAGCATTGCAATTCAACAAAGTAATGCTACCAGCATGTTGAGTAACTGTTCAGCTTGTCCATGCAATCGTTAGACACACATTCCAAATATTTTCTAAGTTGAACTATAACTTTGTAGTTGTTCATATGATATTATATATATGTTATACAATATGCTGTGTGCCGATATGTTTTGACAATCCATTATTGATAGTCTCTGTGGTGTAGTGGTTGAGCAGATTGTCTTATAACCCGGAGGCGGGGGTTCGATTCCGCCTCCATGACAGGACAAGTATTTGTGCAAAGAAAACAACACGAATAAATAATTGTTCAGTGTCTGGATGTTGTGAGACCATGGTCCACGTTGTTCCTGGGTCCCAGGGAATCTTAGTTAAAGTCCAGGATCTATGTATGAGATCGTTATTTATTTAGATGGGCCCGATAGCTCAGTTGGTAGTATCCCTGCCTTCTGAACTGAGGGCCGTGGGTTCGATTCCTACCCGGGACAAACATTTGTGTGATGAACATAGATGTTTGTTCTGCGTCTGGGTGTTTTATTGTATTCTATGTATGTATTTACAAACAAAAAAGTATCTAAGTATTATATCAGTTCCCATAGTACAAGCTATGCTTAGTTTGGGGCTAGAGGGCGCTGTGTGAAATGTCCACACATATTTATTTTATTTATTATTATTTATTTATAGGACTTACTGCGTAAGTCTGATGTACATGCTAATCGTACCTACGTTATTTTGTTTGCACTCACTGATTTGTGAACTGGCGCGTGCCGGATGACAGGCCCAGGTCCTAGCCCAGAACAGTTACGCAATAGAGCTAGGTGCTGGTCTGATGAAGTTATTTATGTTTTGATAAAAATGTACATCCTGTTCAGTGAAGAGAACGTTTTGGTGAAGGCCGTTTTGTTGCAACACGGAAATTGAAACTAGGGACCTATCTCGAAACCACCGCACTCGAAATAACGTTCTCAGAAAATAGCTTTTAAAACACAAATTTCCGTTTACTCAACTTCAATAGATATCAGGTTTTGGCCATATTTTGTGAGCAATAGGCAATTTATCTTCGTAGCTTCTGCAATACTTTTAAAACACTGAGAACTTGCAGCTGACGTTGGAACTAATACCCGACCCTATGCTGTAACCATTTTTTAATGTTAGTCAGAGAGTTTGACAACCTGTTACCAGGGTAGCATGACTTGTAGAAATTGTCATATCTCTTTTCTCAAGAAAGCGTTTTCCGTTAAGTGCAACAAAATGATTATGACGTAACGCTAGTCAAATTGGTCAAATGCTATCTCGAGAGAAGAGATGAGTCCATTCTTAAGCTCAATGCCACCCGTGGGTAATTGATTGAGGTTTTCGATAAAAATACTTAACGCCGAAAAATTTTAGTAACTTAGGGCGTTTTTACTGTGACTGTGGTAAAGGTTACTTATTTTATCTATATGTTTAATTGATTAAATTATAGTGACTGATGAAGTTTCTAATTAAGTAGTCAATCTAAGGGCACCGAAATACTTCAGCAAAAAATTTTCCACTTTGAAACGAACAAAGTGCTTTCAATTTCTAAACTAGGTAGAGAAGTTTAATCCGCAAAACCGCTAAATGCAACTTTTCGTACTTAAAACCTTTGAACTATAATTATGATGGGTACGCTAGCCTATATTATAATAAGTATCATCGAAATAGTTCAGCCCATTACCAGTAGGTAATAGCGTGCCCAGTAATAAACATTCTCATTATTCTAAGGGCAGTTAGTAAAAGGAGCTCTATTGCACCGCAATACGATGTATTTAAATGATTGCTTACTTCAGTTATTCTTCTTTCTAATATAAGTACCTAGGTGAATTTTAAAACGTCTGAAAGTACCGTGATTCACCTTGTATTGTCTAGAGTCTAGACAATAACTGGAAATGTCAACCGAAGCACCATGGTTACATTTATGTCTCTTATGGTTCACCTATTTCAAGAAGCGAAAGATTTTTCAGGTAACACCTAGGAAAACCCTCATCCTAAGAAAAAACCTCACCCTAAGAAAATAAATTGTGGCTCTACACATGCACCATTGAATTGTATTTTTCTTCTTCTCGTGTAGGGCTGGAAATACTGCCGTGTAGATGCCGTTGGGTGATGACTTATGGAACTGAGACGTGGTCTCTTACTGTTGGCCTCATTAGTAAGCTCAAAGTTGCACAACGGGCTATGGAGAGAGCGATGCTCGGTGTTTCCTTGCGAGATAAGATCTGAAATGAGGATATCCGCAGGAGGACTAGTGACCGATATAGATCTTAGAATTGGCAAGTTGAAGTGGCAATGAGCAATTGGGCAGGACACATCGATCGCAGAGCATACAACCGATGGGGACGAAAGGTTGTCAAGTGGTGTTCGACGATGAATAAGAATAAAAAACGTTAATAAATTCACGTTCTCTTCAATAATATCTAGTATTCTTGGGTTGGGTATGAATTTGACTTTACCTTAACATTATATTATCTGGGGCTTAACTGAAGACTCAGGAGAGAACGTACCGAAAACATTAAAAAAATAAATCAATTCTACGCTAGTCTTATTTACGTCAACCAAGCCCTGAATATTTAAATCGTGCAGCATTTACGTAGCTTCGAAAAACCCGCTGACGTTTCTGATTTAAATGAACAAGTACTCTGAAGCTGAAAATAGCGCTATCTACTCAACTCAATCACAGACAATACACGTGAGTTGGTAGCGCTTGGTCAGGCTACTCAGGACATACTTAAGCGAGCTCTATTTTAAGGTTCCGTATATAGCAATGGAGCTATGGAGAGGGCAATGCTCGGTGTTTCCGGAGGAGATCCGCAGGAGAAATAAAGTGATCGATGTAGCTCTTAGGACTAGCATGTTGAAATGGCAATGGGTAGGCCACATCGCTCGTAACACTGACAGCCGATGGGAAAGAAAGGTTCTCGAGTGGCGACTACGAACCGGAAGACGCAGCGTGGGCCGGCCCCCAACTACGTGGACCGACGACCTGGTGAAAGCCGCGGGAGCCGATGGATGCAGGAGGCGAGCAGCCGCTCTAAGTGGCGCTCCCTGGGGGAGGCCTATGTTCAGCAGTGGACGTCTTCAGGCTGTTAATGATGATGATGATGATGATGATGATGATGATATAGACAATGGGTAAAACGGACCCTAGGCTCCGCTGTCCGCCTATCAGTTCTCTATAACCAGGCTGTATCTCATGAACCGTGATAGTTAGACTGTTGAAATTTTCACAGATGACGTATTATTTCTGTTGCCGCTATGACAAAAATGCTAAAAAACAGAATAAAATAATTATTTAAGGGGGCTCCCATGCAACAAAAGTAATTTTTTTGCATGTGTTTATAGATAATGGTACGGAACCCTTCATGCGCGCGTCCGAGTCGCACTTGGCCGGTTTTTTAATATTGGGTAATTATCATAGTTATCTCATAACTTTACTGCTGTGCGTTAGACGGGGTTGTTACACAGTGTTTTATTATAGTTAGAATCAAAATCAATTGCAGTCGCATCGGTTGCTTAGGTTAGACTAAGCCGCGGAGCATAAATTATAGATCAAGAAAAGGCGCGACATATTTCAACTGGTTTTTACATGCCCAGATTATTTTCGCTATTCTTGTTCTTTGTAGACGGAACCTGACTAGTACCTAGGTATATAGTAATTTATAGTTTTAGTATTAATAGTGCACGGCTGTATAACGGCCTTTGGGGAGCCGAAGGATATAGGAGACAGGCAGCCGCTTTAAGTGGCGTTCTTTGTTCAGGCTGTTGTTGTTGATGATGATGATGATGACAGTATAAAACTGCCCCAAAGTACACCAGAATCGAGTTCACACTAACACGTACAGTTAGAATCCCATTACACTTGAAACTGTAATGCTACGTTTAACTGTTAAACGTTTTTTTTATATTTTGTGTAGGGTACTTGAGTTAGCTATTCATACTTGAAGTGATTCAAATGTAGGTATATATAATTAAAGTAAGTAAGTAGGTCTAGCACGAATATTTACGCGCGCGTAAGTATAACGTTAACGTAAGCCAATTGTATGGCATTTGATCAGCGCCCCATATAACTGCCTTACGTTAACGTTACACTTACGCGCGAGTAAATATTCATGCAAGGCCTCCTGTTTCTTAACGTGCAACGCTCAAGATTGCACACTCGCGGCGCAGTTGATGAGAACGCGCAATTGAAATATATTTACCGGTACCCGCAGTGAAGTATTGCTGATCCAGCCAAAGAGGGAGATAATCGACTGATGTCGGCTTCCTACGTCGTCTCTTTCACTCATAGGAAATAATAGAGCACCTATGATAGGCTACCATATACTTTTATAATACCTATAGAACTCTTAGAGTAATTAATACACAGAGAGCATAGTAATTACTCTGAGATGGAACTTGCTTGCTTTTTGCCGGGCTAGTGCTCCTTGTGGACAGACCCACCGACGCTCTGTGAGGCCGAAACAAGCTGATTACATTCCTCCCTGTGCTTGTACATTGTGCAATACCTTTATTAGTGAATTGATAGACAGTAGACACCTAATTAATATGATAGCTGACGTACTGCACCCTTAATTTGAGGCTAATTTGGGTACTTTTGCAATAGTTACCTATTCTTATTTATGTCTTGTATGTCATTTTTATTGGTATTTGTATTTGTATGAACGATGAATATTACAGGTGAAGAACTGAAAAATCACATATTTTCAACTGACTCCAAATAAGGAGGAGGAAACCTATCCATTCGGTTGTGTTTTTTATATTCGTTATTTATTTATTATTCTATAATAAAATTATTATCTCCGTCATTTGTATTCTGATTAAAATTCTATTTTCATTTGAAGAGACATACTTCCAGATTGATTCCATAAAACTATTATAAAAATAGATTCGGTTTGAATTTTAAATCAAAATAACTGAAAAAAATGTGGTATTATAATGTCATCCACTTGTATTATGAAGTTAAACCGATCAAAGTACCTAATAATTATCTTTATTAATATTTGCACATATTAAACCCTTATGACTGCCCTATAAAGCGCATTTAAAACACCGTCAAAGTGGTAAATTGCACGCGTAGAAATCATGGATAGTTTCATCAAGTAGGTAGATATTTTACAATATGCCGCATAGCATTTTCAACCTTTATCTTCATCACATGAGCGAGAACGATATCTCATAAAGCGATCACTTTTCTTCCTATAGGCACTTACTGAGGCCTCGTTTCTGTCTTTGAACTATCTCAATTCGCACTTGCTTTGTTCGCTACAATTTATTTTTGTATTGAGCAAGATTTGAGCTTTATTTTTAGTTCATAATGTTTGATAATAAGACCTAAAGTTAGTCTCTGAAATGATTTTACACAGAAATTAGGCATTAAGGTGTACTTTTACTGATTTAAATAACGACTTATTTACCATTGTATATGTTATAAATTAAAATACACATCTTAGGACAACTTAGGATTTTCAATCATCAAATCATCCTGTGGGGTGATTACGTAACTTTGACAGCAATGCAACAGGAGAAATTTCATTCCGAATATGAAAATTTTCATAGTAACTATGTACATAAACTGGGTATTGAAACTGTCAAATCCATACATTTTTGTGTTTCTATTGGTTGCAATCAAGTTACATAATCGCCTAGCTGGTCATCATAGTTTTATTCCTCAGTAATTTCACTAGCTACAAAGAAAAAGCCCTTAAAATTACAACGGGGTGCGGAATTTTTGGGCGCAGGTTCAATTTGAAACCTAATAATATTTACTTACTTCGATTTTCAAAGGTAAATATAAATTTTGTGCTTGTTTAATATGAAGCGGTATCCAAGCACAACATTTGTGTTATATAGCTGGAAATCTGAATATGCCCCGCTGATCATGATCAACATAATTCAACATTGCATTCAACAACGCACATGAGTCAAAATTCGATTTCAACCCACATTTACACGCATAAGTAGGTAAAACGCTTTGACCATGTACTTAGTCAAAGGAAAAAATGATACATGCAAGAATGCAGGTTTTATTTACTCAAATAGGTTTTGGTATTCATAATTACTTTGTAACGTTATCTATAATTTTAAATGCCTAATATCATCTACACTTGTAAAAGTGCTGAAATATCCTATTTACAATTAAATATTTGACTTTTGACTATTTTTTTTTCATATCCGACCACCTTAATAAAAATGACTACCTAAGCGAAAGCGAACGCAAAAAAGAAGAAGACAGGCGTTTACCTATATAATTATAGGAACTATGTATCAGGGATTGATATGAAATATATATAGGTTTAGGTAGGTATATATGTGTAAATTAGTATATTGAGATGTAAGAATTAAATTAACATTGCAAATAAAAAAAGCTGTTTTCGTATCTATCGAGCAATATAAACTTGCTCCAGAGAAACTTTGTAGTCTTTCTGTTCTGTCTGCAAAGACGAAGTTTGGGTACTGCTTTAAAGGTCACCAGCAAACTTTGTCAGTGTCGGCATATTAGATAATTCAGTTTACCTACGTATTTACGTAAGTTCGGTTCCGGCAGGAGAAGCTCTGAGAATTTGTAATATAATTAAAGCACGCTGAAAGTTGCATGCTCACACAGTGTCTCACAATCACACATAAATCATACTAATTAAAATACTTACAGTTGGTCATGTGATGGTCACTAGGTGGTAGGACTTTTCTGCAAAGTTCGTCTAGGTACGTACCACCGCTTTCCCAGTTATTCTGCCGTCAAGCAGTAGTGTGTAGCATTACTGTGTTCCGGCTTGAAGGGCATTGTAGCTAATGAAATTACTGGGCAGATGAGACTTTATGACCAGATTACACAGTGTAGTAATTTGATTGCTAGACTTTGTGATGTCTAAGGATGACGTGCGCAGTGCAGTGTCACGCGAAACTTTATCATTTTAAAGTTCCGCGTGACACTGCAACTGTTGTGGTTGGCCGTGTCACTTAACATCAGGTGAACGACCAGCTCGTCACGTCATTCATTCTCATAAAACGAACAACAAGATAAACATGTGGTGTGTGGTCTCGGTTCGCGAATAGGACCACTCCAAGAAAATTTCTATGTATTTTTTACTACCACCCTATCTCTTCCCGAGGATGCCACGTGCTGGCTAAAAGAGTATCCAGGGAATGGGTAGCATATTCCTCGGTAGTTATATCTGGTGCGATCACCAAGCCACCTACCACGCGTGATCACTATGGCACATCCCTCCCTATGATATGATATGATATGAGCGTCCAAAGGGGCGTTTTGAAGGGTACGTCTATATTCAGCAGTGAAAATCATTCGGCTGTGATACTGATACTACTGTACTTTCTTTTACTTTCTAACACGGGGAATGTTTTTATTCTAAATCCTCAGGCCGCATCGTTTTTATGTAGTTGCTTATTTATTATCTTTTCTATAACCACGAAATACAACAGAAATTGAATTGAAATTTAAATAACACTGAAATTGAACTGATATTGACTTTAGACATAATTAAATAATATCTAAACTCGTACGTTCACAGCTAACGTTTTATATTATGAATGTCTAGGCTAGGGTTTGGCCAGAATCTCAATTGCTTACTATCAGCCATGGGAGGACCCATTAAACTAGTAATTGAAGAACAGACAAGGCCTCCATAACCGATAATCATCATCATCATCATCATCATCATCATCATCATCATCATCAACAGCCTGAAGACGTCCACTGCTAAAGAGGCCCCGTACAGCACCACCTTGAGCGGCTGCTCGTTTCCTGCATCCATCGGCTCCCCGCGATTTTCACCAGATCGTCGGTCGACCTAGTTAGTGGGGGGTCGGCCTACTCTGCGTTTTCCGGTTCGTGGTCGCCACTCGACAACCTTTCTTCCCCATCGGTTGTCAGCCGATGATGGCTAGAAATATAATCATAGCTAAAGCTGCTACGATCATTATTTCTGCTAGTTTCTTTAGAAGTAATTAATCTTGCGACTGTCCTCCAAGACGTACTGTTCATTTACACTTCTTCTGAAAGAAGTTCCGTAATGACCTAACTAATCAGTCTACAGTATATCTACAGAGTGAATTTTTAAACATAAAATAGAGCTAGGAGTTTTGGAGGGAATGCGGAAAAGTTCACGTCATTGCATTGTATTATTTCTCAATACTTGTGCTTTTTCCAGTATTCAAAATTGGTGGTATTAAACGCATTAAGTGCTGAATTACGAGGATGAGTGTAGGCAAGTGATATAATGTGGTGAAACGTCGTTTTTAGTGTTGCTTCCGAAATTCCAACAACTTTACTAGAATATTACTTAGACTGGCCTATGACTAAGACTTGACTTCACGTGAAATTTTCTATAACGATTCAAAATTACAATACTTGACACTGGCTAAATACACTATGTGTGGAGACAAAATATTTATAAGTAAAAAAATATAGCTATAATAACTGGGTGGAAAAATTATTGGATCGGATATTAGTAATCAATGATTGGTTAGCAATAAGATTACTAGACTGTGAAGATTAGGTGACAAAGTCTCATTTGCTCATTAATTTCACTAGCTACAGTGCATATTTGGGCTAGATGGCGCTGTGTGAAATGTCCACACATATTTATATGTATAGCTTAGTATTTCACAGTAAGGCGATTGAAGTGAGTTCAACCCCTTTTTAAAGGATATTTTTTCACTACAATAATACCTATTACTCACAAAAAATTTAAACATACCTATTTACATGAATACCTACAGTCATTGACTTTTATAATCTTTTCCAACAGGTTTAGTTTTAATAATACAATTAACATTTCATAATTTATTCAAAGTATCATACGCGTTAACAGTCTGAAGACGTCCACTAGACCTCCCCTACCGAATGCCTCTTTTAGGGGCTACTCTTTTCGTGCATCCATCTTGCTAATTCTCAGAGCTATATCGGTTAATTAGTTCTGCGGATCGTCTCATTACGATCTTGTCTCGCAGGAAAACACCAAGCATAGCTCATTCACAGTTAGTATTTACTATCTTTACTTTATCATGTTATTATTTTCTTTTATTCAACACAACTGAAACTTACAGCAGGATAGAATAATAAAGAAATAAAATGGTATATTGTATATAATAAAAATTATAAATAAAATGTACATTCATAATTTCACATCCTTTGACTGTATTCAAACTTTCACATTACACCATTTCTGTATCAATGTGTTCCATGTTCGTTATTTTCAAAATGTATACCAACAAAAATGTAAAAAGCCCACGTCAACAACTACCAATACCAAAGCGCGTCGATGGCAACATTTTCGCACGTTATTGTTACCATCAGCCGTGAAATTAATTGCTTGTTTACTCACATTTTAATTCAAGGCGTATATACAGGTTAATGAAATGCATTGGGAAAATATTGTTTCAGGAGCTGCATTTTATGATAGCCTTTGACGACATCAGCAATTAAAATTATATATTATGAGAGCCGTGAAATGTTGAAATTATTTTTGTAGTTGAGTTTGTCCTTCTGAGCTATTTTAAAAAACGTTACACTATATTATCTTACTTGAGGAGATGTTTACCATGTTTCTTATTTATTTGTTTCATGTTCTTTTAATCATAGTGGTGATGTGGCAAGGGCCATTATTATGATTATTTTTTATTGATTCGTTTTTAAAGGTTTTTGGTTCAAGACTACTAATATTTCAGCAGGCTGTTACTAATGAGCACTCAATCACCTTACGTAACTTGTCATCATCATCGTCACCATCAACAGCCTGAAGACGCTCACTGCTGAACAGTGAACATAGGCCTCTTCCAGAAAGCACCGTAGTACATTAAAATTCAAATAATCACAGATTCTGGAAAAAGTTCAAAAGAACCGACATTACGGTTTTTTTTATGAGATTGAATAACGTGACGAGCTGGTTTTCACCTGATATAGGCCGCCCATGTTGCAACGCCACTCCGGTTATTTTCTAAAGCTCCCTACGACAACGCCTGACCACAATATGATATATGTCACAGTGTTTTGTTTTATTAACGAAGTGTCTAACTTGCCACTCGCCAGCGCGCAGCTTGTTATACTGTTAATTAAAATCTTCAAATTGCGGCCCTTGTCCATTAACTTTCTGTTAGTTAACCTTTAACAAAGCAACTGTGTTCATATTGAAGTATCCTATTGTTAATGTTCTGCTTGCACGGATGGGGAAGCTGGGATTGCAACTGAGTATTCGCATTATGTTGCATTTGTTTAATATAGTTTTAGTGAAATTTAGTGACACTGCAACTGTTATGGGTGACCGTGTCGCTTAACATCAGGTGACGTTCTCTTTCCCACTACGTAAGTGACGATGCGGTCTAGGATGTGACGCGCTTGCCTAGAAAAACTGTTAGCTATTGTGGTGGAAAACCAAGACCAACAAACAACATTTAATAAATATGGATTTATCCTGAAATTCTCGAAAATATAATCTACAAAATCAAAGTATAACATATTAGGTATGAAGCTGGGAAGGTCAGTATTATTCGGTCGTGTTCTGCGGTTCAGTGTCTCTACAATCGATGGCAGGCTGCGACGTATGTGGCATGTGGCTGACGAAAAAACATAAAAGGTTTGATAGACGTCAGACCGATCACGATAACCCGTACCTTGTACCAACTTGCAATGATGTAGCTGCTATAAAATACAGCTTCGCTTCACCTGCGTTGAAATTTATTTACAACCGTCTCCTTAAATCTTACTTTTTTATAAAATTAGAGGCATGAACGACAAAAATAAATTGTTTAGGTAGTCGTGGCGACATCTATAGAACCTGTGTTAGATTGGAAAACTATTATTGATGAGGGTAATTTTAAGGGCTTTAGTTTTAGTATAGATGCAAACTTTTAAAACCTATTTTATACATTGGAGTCCAATGAACGCTGCAAAATAGTAGCAGCAATTTTGATAATCAAACTTACTCCACAAAATAGATATCCGGTGACATTTCATCACATGAACGTCAACATAACAATATACCAAGCAGATGCAGCTTTTGAAAGGACTGTGTAACCTAATCTGGCTGTGAGAAATTTAGTTTTTCCACACACGCATAATTATTTGATTGCACATAATAAAAAGAGAAGCAAAGAGGTTCGTCGCGACCGAAACCGGATAACACAGCGTATAGGCTGGCCCGCCACTAGGCGGATCGACGTTATGGGTAAACAAGGAGCAGATAGATGCAGTGGGCGAGCAGTCGCTAAAGATGGCGCTCAACGATGATGAATTAAAAGAGAATAGATTTGCCAATCGCTGCTCTACGCATAATAATTGTTTGTTGGCTGGTCAAGGGTTATAAATGTATATCTGGGCACTGAATTTACTTAGTACTTATATAATATCTGGTTAAACCATGCTATCAAAAATAAAATAACCATTAATGCTAAACAAAAATATCGGGAACTCAAAAATGATTCTAATCACGGTAAATATCCCGTAAGTACTCTTAAAAACGTGGTAAACAACCGTGAAAGTCTAAAACAGTGTTTTAAAAATATCGTATTAATCCCAACTAGCTTTCATACATAAAAAACAAGATAACAAGAAAAAAACCGTTGAGTTAAAAATACCGGTTAAATAAATAAACCGGTATTTCAAAGCCATATGATACCGCTACGTTCACACCACTTCCAGTCCTTGGTTTGATATCTCTCGACAGAATTTCACACATTTTGCGCATATTAAGTGCACTCCAGATTTTGGTAACCACAACGTTTGAGCTGCACAATAAACCACGTCGTAGGGTGCTGAATATTAGTTTCGTACATGCCGTTGCATAAAACGGACTGGTAACAGAGTTATTTGCATTAATGAGACGTAAAATGTTTTTATCCACTAAAACGAAGCTACTATAAAATAAGATCCTTAAAAAGAGAGTTAACTTAGGTATAACCAAACTTTATCATGTTGAGAGGTTCTTGGTACTTTTTTTTATGAAAATGAATGACGTGACGAGATGGTTGTTCACGAGTAGGTTTTTTTTTCTCTAATGTGTGCGTTCACCTAATGTTAAAAGCACATAACTCACCCTATTACATAGGTCCAGAACCGAACTCCCTATACTAAGCTCGGTAAAAAGTCAAGCAAATATTGTTTATGATAATAGAGCACGAACTTTTTTTTTTATGTCATTTTTACGTCAATTTTACGTTAGTTCTGTCAGTACCAGCATACCATATGAAAAGTATCACCCGATCAAATCGGGTAAATGAAGAAGCAGACCCAAGAAGAAAAAAACATCAAGTTATGCATGAAGAAATTATTATAATATCTTTGACTGAATATGGTATATGTAGTACCTATGTGTAGGCAAATTTTGGCAGTAAAGTCACAGAATAGATATATACTACTGTAGTAAACTATATTAGCCAATCTGTACGTAGTATGTACCAAGGACTGCTCGCTCGGTCATTATGTCTGAGTAACCGAAATTTTTCTTAACTAACGAGTGTTTAACCGGTAGAGCGTCGGCTTCGGCGTGCAACAATACATTGCAACAAAACAAGTTCACCTGACACGTCTCGACTTAAAACCTGGCGTCTTAACCCGTGAGGGAAATCTATGATAATACATAAACCACAGGTAGAGTCCACGTGAAACGTTTAGGCGACTGTGAAGTGCGCTGCAAGCCCCCCCCACATGCTGCGCACACCACTTACCTCTTCCCACGCATATCTAAATTTTGATACTGCGCAGCGTTTCACGCGGACTTCTCAGCCGCCATTGAGTGCGGCGCAGATTCTACTCACAGGAGCTACCTACCTTCTACACTCTAACAGACACAAAGCTGTGGCTGTAGAAGCCCTTCATAAACACTAAAGTTCTGCTTGCCCACTACAGTGCGTGTGGTGTAGCTTGGTGTACTAATCCCGTCTGTCCTAAAGTTAAAGAGATCCTAAGTTCGCACTTATCCCGCTATGACGTACCTACTGCAACGCAATTTGAGAGATAAGTGCGAATATAAAAGAGGTCAAACTTAGGTGCAGACAGGCATATGATACAACTTATGTTATGTAACAAATGTGGTAGATAACCTTGTTCCTGCTTTATTTCAATTGATGGTGGCATTTTTTGCAACTAAGTAAGTATTCTATGTTACTTTGAAACTGCGTAGAATTTAATAAATTGTTGAACATATATGAGAGGTGTCCCATTTATATTTATTTCGACTCTAATATATTAATAATAATAATAATAAATATGTGTGGACATTTCACACAGCGCCATCTAGCCCCAAACTAGGCATAGCTTGTACTATGGGAACCAGATTACTGATGTAATACTTAGATACTTTTTTTGTTTGTAAATACATACATAGAATACAATATAACACCCAGGTATTATACAGGTACTAGGTACTATTTGTATCTCACGATTAGCATGGCGGGCATAAGTGGTCTGTTCGCGATTGGCCCTCTTTCTGATTTTGCCCGTTAGTACGGATATGCTAAAATCTTAAGCAAAAAAAAATAAAAATCGGGAAATATTTTATACGTTGTGTGGCAATACTGATATCCAACTCTTTGTTAGACAAAAATATTTTAAAATACCTTAAATAACATATATTAATGCCCAATAACTTGTGGAATAGCAACATGAGCTTCCGTGTTCGGTATTTCTCGTAATTTCAGCGAAGTTCTATCACGCAAGGTGGCATTTTCTGGTATATTTTCACAAGTACGTCCAAGCAACGACTGATTTAGAGTTTGACAGCTGAGATCCAATCACACCCAAAGTGGTGTGTACGGTTTTGCTTTAGTTTTTTTTCTTATTAGGGGTCTGGATACAAAGTCTTTGGTTAAGACGCGGCCGCCCATAAAAGTTGCAGTGTCACTTTAAAATAGTAAAGTTCCACGTGACACTATTTTTATTTTTCACGTGTTATTATTACAAATAAAATAACAGTGTATGCCCAACAAACATACACATAATATGATGAACTGGTAATTTTGAAAAATACTATACGAATTAAAAACCTCTAAAATCAGTCATTTAGTGCTTTGTTATTTTCATAAGCGCCACGCGGGAGTTCAGACTGAATTGATGTTTAAGTCTACAACGTCAAGGTCAATGTTTCTTTGAACGAATTTCGACCTGCTTCTCTGGCTCTACCCTCCGTCTTAAGAGAAGCGTATATCCCACTTTTGTCCATACAAAAAGTTTCAACGCTTTTCTACCCCTTAATTTTATCCGATTTTTATGATTTTTTATACGTTGACTACCCAGTATAAAAACGTATGCTCTTCTTTCTATAGTTTTTTTTTACAATATCTTCGTATTTGTAGCCACCTAAACTTACGAATTTTTGGCGTCTAAACTATCACGAATAAAACCAGTTGCAACTCGAACACGAAACATATTTTCTATAAATCAAGACGTGCATCGTCTAGATAGATTATAGTCTATATAATCTATCTAGACGATGGACATTATAAATCAAAAGTTTTTGTTAAGTTTTAGAGGGTGAAAACCATTGGGGTTCGAAGTGCTAAAATGTAGGTAAATTCACTCATGAGCTCTATTGTCTCTATCATGCATTTGGAGAGCAGAGCGACGGCAATAACATTTTCAAATGTCAGGACGGTCCTGTTAAAGCCACATTGAGCATGCTCTACAAATAGTCCGTACATTTGATGGTACTGTGAACCTCGACAAACTTGGATGAGAAGCTGAACGCTTTATCGCTACTAATTATTCCAGTATAGTTTGTCTTACGAACGTATTCAGAACTTATACCATTCTGAGTTTCAACGGCACCCACAGAAAAGTGTTAAACGAGTTCTCTCTAAGGGTAGGCAACGCACCGGCAATGCCCTTGGTGTTGCAGATGTCCATAGGGGGCGGTGACCACTTACCATCAGGTGGGCCGCCTGTTTGTTTGTCACTCATTACATAAAAAAAAACAGAGCATTGAAACTAATGACCCTTCGCACTTTTTTTGGTCTTCGCACTCATAATAAAAATAAATGTATAAATATTCTTTATTTATTTAAACAACAAAAAAGGTACACATAACTTGAGAATTGGACTTGTTACATAACAACTAATTATGTAACATCACTTCAATTAAAGTAGGAACAAGTTAAAAATCCAGTCAAGTGCGAGTCTGACTCGCGCACGCAGGGTTCTCTCTACCATTATTTATAAAAACAACTAAAAAACACGTTTGAGAGCTCCTTTAAATATTTATTTTATTCTCATCATCATCATCATTAACAGCCTGAAGACGTCCACTGCTGAACATAGGCCTCCCCCCAGGGAGCGGCTCTTAGAGCGGCTGCTCGCCTCCTGCATCCATCGGCTCCCCGCGGCTATCACCAGGCTTTATTTTATTCTATTTTTTAGTATTTGTTCATAGCGGCAACAGAAATACACCATCTGAGAAATTTTTAACTGTCTAATAACTATCACGGTTCATGAGATACAGCCTGGTGACAGACGTACAGACAGGCAGCGGAGCCTTAGAAACAGGGTCCGTTTTACCCTTTGGGTATGGGCTACGGATTCCTAAAAACCAGCCGCAACATCGTCAAGAGGCGAGAAAATAATATTTACTAAAAAAAGAATGTCACTATATTTTCTTATCAGTACGAAATGATGCAACTCGGTCGAGTATCGGTTCGTTTAATAGATGGTTCGTCGCCGCAGAAATTGTCTAACTTCCTCGTGCCGGTTTTTAAACACAGAGTACCTATAATATGAGAAAGATGTAGCAAGTATTCTAGTATATATGTTTTTACAATCACATCAAATCCATTCCAATTGAGGAGCAAGGTAGGCAGGCCCCTCCACAAGGTGGTCCGACGATCTGGTGAAAACCGCGGGGAGCCGATGGATGCAGGAGGCGAGCAGCTGCTCGAGGTGGTGCTCTCTGGGGGAGGCCCATGTTCAGTAGTGGACGTCTTCAGGCTGATGATGATGATGATGATGTTGATGATGACAATGGTTATGATGATGATTATGATGATGATGATGATTATTACAATTTTAAAAGTCAAGGAATGTTTTGTTAAAATTGTGGAATTTATCAAATTCACAGGCTTCGAGTAATTTTATTTTCAATGTTTTTCAACATACATTTTTGGCCGGCCACCTTTAATAATAGGAGTACTTATTTAAATGATAAAATTTTAAAACTCCTTTGCCTAATAAAATACCTCTGCAAAATAATAAATGATGGAGTTCCAAGGTAATATCATTTAGAGTGTCTGAGCTCATACTGCTGCTTAACGACAGGAAAACGGCTAGCTCGTCACCTCTTTCATTAATACAAAAGAAACATTATACACTTGAGAACCTTCTCCTTTTACTAGGTGGTAGAACTTTTCTGCAAAGTTCGTCTAGGTAGGTACCACCGCTTTGCCAGTTATTCTGCCGCCAAGCAGTAGTGTGCAAGCACTACTGTGTTCCGGTTTGACGGGCATTGTAGCTAGAGAAATTACTGGACAAATGAGACTTTTTCTTTTTCTCGTGTCAAGTGGCAAGTGGTCAGCCCTGGCGTCAGAATTTGGCAAATCAGACTTAAGACCTGATCACACAGTGCAGTAATCTGATTACTAGGCTGTGTGATGTTTAGGATGACGTGGGCAGTGCAGTGTCACGCGAAACTTTATTATTTTAAAGTTCCGAGTGACACTGTAACTGTTATGGGCGGCCGTATTGCTTAGCATCAGGTGAACGACAAGCTCGACACGTCATTTATTCTCATAAAAAGAAAAGTCGGTTGCAAAAGGATATAGCTTACATATATACACTTCCCTATTTCTCTCGACGCGACGGGTTAACTAACAAGCTAGGGGTGAGAAGTTATGTTAGTCTTTGCCACCTTTTATAAAGTCATAGTAAAATTATACAGGCTGTTGTAGCGTAACACGTGCACCCTTTCGAGGGAATTTCCAGTTCAGTGGCAATCTCTGCGTTATAGATAATAAATTTAGTTATATACTATAATAAACAAGCGTATTAAAGCTTATAGTAATCTCGGTAGCGGTAACATATTTGAGCCGTTTGGTTTTGAGATCCTGGGTCCATAGGGACCGGGAGCTCATCGCGTTTTTCAAAGTCTGAGAGTGAGAGTGATTGGTCGATGCGACGCGTGACCATAATGCTGGTTCTTATTTGGCTCAACGCATCAGCTAACATGCTCAACATGTTCCCAGTATGCAGCCCCATATTGCCAATCTCTACCAATTAAATCGCATGTTGTGTACCTTTTGAAAGGAATTTAGCAGGAATTTAGTCTCACTTCACTTTACCTACTATGGCATCCCTTTGACGAACTAAAGCGAAATTGATATGAGGCGATAGGAATCTATACTGGGTATAATTGAATTCATTAGCATCCTTTGAAACTAGGTAACCGGTCACGTGTGGACCAATATTTATAGATTAATCTAACGATTTGGTATTGATCTTAACTCCAAAAATGGGATGCCTGGCTTAATCAACTGCTTCAGTACAAAATTAATTCAAAATAATTAAGTACGGTTTTTAATTACTACATACAACGTAATAAAAACTTTTAATAGTATCAAAATTATTCGTGGCGAACGCCAGGTTTATAATTTTCAATAAAAAAGTTTTTCATTTGCACTCCATTATTTAATCTTCAATAAATTATGTACTATTCATTATATTGTGCTTACTTGGATTCTGCTGCATCCATATATATGCCACCGTCTTATTGTAAGAACCGTTAGTTTATAAAAAACGCGGTTATTTATAAACTGTCGATTTATTGCAAACGGTCACAGTAAAACGGTCGATATTTCGGTTATTTATAATCGGCATCACTTTGTTTTTCGTAATTGTGTACTTCTAGTGTGGTCAAAACTAACCTAACACCCCTCCTCACTTCGCTCGTCGTCGTAACCTACTGGTTAGCCACTAGACTACACTAGACACACCAAAAATTGGTGCATTAAAATGGGTTTGTTCACAATTGAACGCTACTGAAACCCGTATTTTATAAACTCTCTGCTAGGCACCGACTGTTTATAAATAATCGAAATAATCATCAGTGTTATTGGAAGACAGATTGTCAGTTTGCAATAAATCGACAGTTTATAAATAACCGGTTTAAATTTCATTTTTTTATAAATAAACTGTTTTTACAATAACTCAGTGACATATACACATCTGCATTTATAGAGTTTGGAATGAAATTATAGTTATATATACGGTCGCATACATACATGTATTGATTATATAGGATATAACTAAATAGACCTTTCCGCTAGGTTTTTATTGCGTTTTAAAATTGCGCTGTGAGAGTTGGTTTATTAAAAAAAGCAAAACCTCAGCCTAGAAGCTTGAGTTTCTCTGAGATCCTTAGCAAACTTAATACTTGGATCCCTCGAGGTTTAAGACACCGAGCTCTTTGCGCCTAATTATATTCATGAATCCGTGGAAGTAAAGGGAACTCTTTATAGAAAACCTATGAATTTAACAGACATATTTTTCCTGTTTGATAATCAGCAAACTTGCTATTCATTCTAATGGGAACAAATGAATCTATTTTGTACCTAATTTCCAGGAAAGTATTGAATAATATTAAATTGTTTTTTGTTCTATTCTATAAGTGGACGATAGCAATACTTACTAGGTTAGGTAAGGTATAATTGTAATAATTTTAAAAGACAAATCTAAAGTTCAAACAAAAAAGTTAACTTTAAGTTCGTTTCACAAGGCGGGTCATCACATCGTTTAATGCCTGTTAGTGGCATGATTCCAAGCCAAGCGGTTTTGCTCTAAATTTATTCGCTTCCAATCTTTTAGTCTGTGGCCGTAGCTAGGACAACGTTTTTACTGCGCGCTCTAAAATACCGCCTAGCAGCTTTAACGCGGATGAAGATCTCAATTATTGTTTCTCTAATCTGTGTTTTTTTTATGAGAACGTTTGACGTGACGAGCTAGTCGTTCGCCTGATGTTAAGCAATACGGCCGCCCATAACAGTGATAAAGGTCTGTGTTTGTTCTAATCTATGATAAAAATACACAGTTCTTGAATAGATATAACTATCAGATTTAATTGTAATCCATAAAGTCTGTGGCTACACCAAATTTATTTTCATTTCTTTACCATGGTTTGTCTGAAGGTCTGAAGTTTACATTGTTTAGACTCTAAACAGTCCTTAATACGCCCACTCAGTTTTGGTACTGAACTGATTGAACGAATGTAAAAAACCTTCTCGTTCTCTGCCATATCCATTTCCATAAATCATTAAGTTCATTGATATTGGCTGGATGTCCGATCGGAGAATATAGGACGCATAAACCTCGATTCTAGTAACTTTGGCATGAGATCGTTAAGCTTGTTTCATACACAGAAGATGTTACTTTACATAATAATGTTATGTTGGAATATTTTACAAAAATCAGCTAAATTGCGGAAGTATGAATAAAGCTCATTTTTCGAAGTAATAAGTAAGTACTAGTGTATCATTTAAAACTGTATTACACAGTTGGGTTATACCACGTGCATTATTACAAAACATTTTGCCTTCTACAAACATTCAACCAAGTTCTACATTTGCATCTAATCTAAGTAGTGCTAAAATCGTCATTCAATCTCTGTGTAGGTACCTAATGTTGGACTGAAAAAATAAATGATAACCTTAGGTCTTTGAGGCGCGTGTCTTACTCGCACATGGTTGCTTTTTTAATCAACGCTCGCATTGGGTTATTTCAGCTATTATAAATCGTCTATTTTCATGCTTTTCTGTTGTAGAACAAGCAAGTTTACGGAACAAAGACCAACTAATTCACTGTTTTTTATAATGTCTCACTATTTTAATTGGCATGATGAGTACTATTAAAAATGAACAAGTAAATATTACTTTCATGAAGAATATTAAAAATGAATGCAATAATTGAGAAAATAAGTACATGCCAAAGAGATTCTATGTAAAGCTACCACAGCTTAGTAATGAGGTGCTATGAACGACCTTGCACTGACGTCACTGGCCGTTTGAGCTACCTCTTTCTATTCCAGTTTTTAAAATGCTTGTAACTTTGTCATTTTTTGATACATTTAATTTATGTTTTCACAATTGTGTATCTTTTGAGGATTATTATTATTTTATGCAATAAAAATAGCAAGACACAAGCCTATTATTCGACCCCGTATACTGGTCATATAATATTTTTTTTAGAACTTCATGTTACTGTAAGCATTATGTTGAAAGAGTTATGAGACGGTTTGCGAATATGACTACCACATCTCCCTTGGTTGCCGTAAGAACCAGAAGGGGGTATCCAAATAATGGGCAGGAGCATTCTCGTCAATCACATTAAAATACATTAAAATACATTAAAATACATTAAAATACATTAAAATACATTAAAATACATTAAAATACATTAAAATACATTAAAATACATTAAAATACATTAAAATACATTAAAATACATTAAAATACATTAAAATACATTAAAATACATTAAAATACATTAAAATACATTAACATACATTAAAATACATTAAAATACATTAAAATACATGAAAATACATTAAAATACATTAAAATACATTAAAATACGTTAAAATTACTTAAAACACATTAAAACACATGATTTGAGAGTTTCTATTTAAGTATTCAGGGTTATATTTACCTACCGGTTTGAAGAGCATTGTAGCTAGTGAAATTACTGGGCAAATGACACTTTATGCCCTGATTACACAGTATAGTAATCTGATTACTAGACAGTGTGATGTCTCAGGATGACGTGCGCAGTGCAGTGTCACGCGGAACTTTATTATTTTAATGTTCCGAGTGACACTGCAACTGTTATGGGTGGCCGTGTCGCTTAACATTAGGTGAACGACTAGCTCGTCACGTCATTCATTCTCGTAAAAAAAAACAAATCAAAATTTTTTAAATATCCAAATATGAAATGTTTCTAGTAAATAAAATGGAGCGGGAGCCACTATGAAATAAGCAATAGCATCGACAAAGGTTGGTTTTAAAAACCTTTTATTTAATCATTTCCGAAGAAGCTGTAAGTGCACTCGCATAGCGGAAGGCGCGCCAGCTTGCTCTGTTTCAATTTACTTTGTGCTGGCCACTTGGGGAAACCGCGAACAGAGTCAAGACCGCAAATAATAATAATCTAATATAAATACGAGAGTGACAACGATAAGAATTAATTTTTAGTTAGCATTCATGTTTCTACATCAATTAGCTGAGACCATAGAATTGACAGCATTTCAACTTTTTCACCCCCTACCAGTTTTATCGAAGGTTACTTGAAATAACAGTATTTTTTAATTTTGTTTTCCTGCAGTTTTTAATGTTGTAGATTTTTTTAGGAAAAAACCATTGCCTTTGTTTTGGATGCTTTTTTTTGGCAGCCGTTGTAGACTTGGCTACACAAATTAGGTTGATTATCATTGAGCCTCACTTTGTTTTTTAACAATAACTTGAGAATATAAAATTTTGATGCTTTTTATAATTATGAACTTTTTAGAGGAAAATTCGGACAGCGAAGGAATGGAACACCTTACCAGCGTCATTGTTTCCTGACAAATATAATCTGGGAGTTTTTAAGGCTAGAGTGAACCGGTATCTTCTAGGCAAGCATGCTCCATCGTCGACCGCGTCATCACTTCCCATCAGGTGAGACCGTGGTCAAATGTTAGCCTATCGATGATAAAAAAAAATTGAATCGCGAAATAGGTTACGAATTTTGGTACCTTCCAAAAGTAAGATATTGTTGTTAATTGAAATCAAAATTTTCCTAAAATGTACCTATGTATACTCAGTCCATGGTGTGGACTAATACTACAGCATTTATAAAAAAAACACATAATAGAAATGCTCAAAGATAACTCATTCTTTGCCGAAATATCTAATATCACACGACACTCTTCGTTGTACATATTTTTTCATTTAATTTGTTTGCGTTATATTGTTACGTATCGACATGTAATAATTTCATGATATCGATTTAATAGTAATTGGTTCATATTATTGTTTAAGTTAATAATGAATCATCATGAAAACCAAAACGTTTCCTGCTAGCCAAATCAGTTTGGCAACCTAGTTTGGCCCCGAGGACACACCCTAAATATTTAGAACCCTCATACATAACATTAATCGGCTACCAACCAACATTTAGCATAAATATAATCCGTTAAAGCTATGAGGAAAATGCTAATCGATGTATGTTGGGTCGTAAACACTATCACGCAGCTAGCTAAATCTGCTTCCTTTAACTGTATTACCGTTATCAGGATCTTTATTCTCTATTGGTTCCTTACTTAGAAACTACGCGAATTCCTTGTCTTACATAAGAAATCTGCAAAAGTGTATTCTCTCTCTATGAAACGAAAACAAAACCACGCGACATTAATTTGGAATGAGACGTTTTATTTTAAAATAAAATTAGTTCCACTTCTGTTACTAGATGGCGTATAAACGACGTATTTCAAACATGGTAGTAATTTCAAACCACAGAATACAAGAAATGTCAAATTAAGTTGAGTGGATCACAGAGTACGTGGTCGATTTGTCGATAAAAAGCCATTAGAGTAGGTATATATGCCTTCCATAAAATAAGGATAGGATACTAAACTCGATACATAATTATCCTAATAATAACAGAACAAAAAACCTCCATTTTAACGCCATCTATTGGGTTTTTATATAATTACATCTCTTTTTTTCTTAATAAAACGCCTCATTGGCGCGAATGGAACTGTCAAAAATCACATGTTTTACCGAGATGCGTTCCGAAACATCAACACATCAAAAGATATGACCACTTAAATCAATATATTTTTTAAAGATAGCTTTTACGTAAAGTGAAGGTATATCTAACGCTGTAACAAGATTTGAACAAGACACGATAACGACGTGGTTTCGTATCGTGTGGAATCTGTGTTTCCATAGAGAATAACCACCCTGAACGAAACCGATGCTTTTATCTCTCCTCCTCATCTTATTCGAACGATGCCGCCAAGTCGAGCGAAAACTCTGTCGTAAACTCTTAGTGTTAACTTTACGAAAATAGCCCGGCTTTTCCAAGATTTGTTGCATAATGTAAACAAAAAGTTTGACAATATCATAACTTGCGACCGTTGCGCGCCGTTCGCTTGTTTCAGTTGCCGCGACGTATCGGCTTAGGTAGATATAGCTAACCGTTATAGCGGTTCCGTGGATCGCATGCGTTCCTGCTCGTACAAAGTTCAAACATCTGAAAAGAATAGTAGGGTGATACGGAAAAATCGATTTGAAGGTCAGGGTATGTTAACACGAGTAAACCCTCTGGAGATTTGACGGTTTTTGAAGGTTTTGTTACATGTTAGTCTGGCAGCGAACTTGTAAAAGCTTTTACTTGTTGGCTTTTAAAAACGGGACGAAACCCACGCCACGTAACTCACTAGCCGCGTCTTACTCGTCTTAATCGTAAATGATAAACAAGAACTAATTTAATTAAATTATTTTTCCCGTGGTTATGCTCATTGATTTTAAACACACATCTGATTATAATTTAACAGGAATAATAGGCATGTTTTTGCTGTTTTCTTGTATAGATCACAGATTAAGAAAGTAATTTGTCTATGTATGCGAAAGAATGGACAATCTGGAGCTCTTCAAGTCGCGAATAGGTATATTCTAGGCAAGCAAGTACCATTGTAGACCGCGTCGCCACTTTCCATCAGGTGAGATTGCGGTCATGTTGCCTATTAAGGTATGAAAAAAATGCCTTACATGACAATTACATACTTTATGTAACTGTCACATTTCAATGGCTCAGCTGATTCGTCTAATATCGGGTCGTATTCAGCTTTTTATATCTATAGCCCAAAACCTTTCAAACTTCAAAATTAACCTTAACAGTGATATTATAGAGTTTACAATTTATTTCAACTTCGATAATTGCTGGCATAAGATCAAAGATCTTGAACTTCTGAAACCATTCCCAGGAGTGAAGCTGTCAAGTCTCACGCGACAGTTGGCACTAAGTTCCGTAATATTAATTCCATTTCTAACAGTGACTTAAAATAAGAACCTAAGTCATCTTTAATCCAAATTAAACCGTTTATTTTATTGATGTGGCTTCTTTATTTTTTACGTGCTATGCGTCTTTTTACTTATGGTTCACAAAAAACCAGCAGGGAATGTGTTTTTTATATTGACCATTTTACCCATGAGTGTAACCACTAGATGCAGCTAGTTTGAAGAAGGAACGAAACGAAACTGCGTAGCAGACTCTACCAATAAAACTGTCAAGTCACGTAACAGTTCATTTCATATTTCTTTTTCTTCTTCTTCTTTAATGGCTTTCTATCGCTTTTTTGCAATAATTCTGCCAATGTCAAGTGGGTAAAAATTGTACGGTTATGTCAAGTCAAAGTCATATTTTGTCAGTCAGTCAAAACGCCAACAGTAAAATGGTGGATATTCTATTGAAGGCTCTAAAAACGGCCATTGAAGCAAAAACGAAAATGCATGTTTCTATAATCTTGAAATCATTTGCCAACACTCGTGCACGTTCACGAACACTTAACGGATAATAATCCACCCATATTAGACATTAAAATTCAGAATACACAGGTTTTAAAAAATAAATTCAAAGTTCGCAACCGCCATTATCGGAGTTTCTTCAAAGACCATCCAGTTCATTTCTAAGGCTGAGTTGCACCATAATCACAGTTAAAGTTAGTGTCAAATTTTGACATTAGCCCGCCCTGCGGAGCGTGGACGGTGACAGTTAGCAGCTAAAGTTAGCGTTAAAGTAAGCTGGTGCAACTCAGCCTAAGGGTGCACCAGCTTACTTTAGCAATAACAATAATAGGCATTTCAGTCAAATTATCGGTTAGGCAAAAAATTCGTTGCACCATCTGATAATTGTTAAATTACGTCATAACTTTAACTGCTATCTGTAACCGCCTACGCTTCCCGGTTATCGTTATTGTTTATGTTAAATATCTGTGAAACGCATAGAATATAATCGCGGAATCAAGTATTCTAAAGACAAAAGTCTGTCTGTCAATTATGATGGTGCAACACATGCTAGCTTAACTCCATGGTTAAGGTCAAAGTAATAGTTAATTTAAATAGTAACAGTAACTTTAACTGTGATTATCGCAACTCAGCATAAGCATGGGGTCCCATCAGATACAAACGAAAAATTGCCCGAACGTGAAATCGTGTCGTGAGCGTTACTAGTTAGTGTCCAGGGTATTCATTTGGCCTAATACTTTGCCAACACGCAATAAATGTCGCTTGATAATCATGCGTTATGAAATAAAATAATTCCCAAAATCACCCGAGCCATTCCGTTGTATGGGATGAGGCATCTGTACTGTAGGTATTATATTATCTGGGGCATAAGTAAGTCACGCGTTGCCCGTATTTAACACTTTAAGCCCATCTATATTGTAATGACTCAATTCAATTTTCAAAGGTCTTTATTATTCTCAGATACTCAGATACTCAGATACTCATTTATTCATAAATAAGATTATACGTCACACATGAAAACAAGTAAGAGGTACATTTTGTACAACTATTTAAAAAAAAAGACAATCGTAATATTCATAATTCAATCAAACATCGGTAATAAAATATAAATAAATCAAATATAAATAAATCAGTAGGGGTAAAAATAAGAAGTTAATAATTTGAATATACTATAAGATTGATAAATATCAAAAATAATTTGCGTCATTTATTGTCATAAGCACTTGGCTTGGTTCTTACGAATTCGTCAAACGTGTAGAAGGTTTTGTCCACAAGCCAGCGCTTCAGTCTCATTTTGAAACTGTTAAGGCTAGGAGCTGAGGTGATACTATCGGGCAGCTTGTTGTATACCGTCGGCCCCATGACATAAGTCAACTTCCCAGATTTAGCAAGCGTATGGCGCACACAAGACAGTTTCCCGGCGCTGCGGGTGTAGTGTGTATGTCGGTCACCATTCCTTGGATACAAAGACAGGTTCGTTCTTACATATACTGCCACCTGGTATATTACAATACAGGGCAGCGTTAGCACCTTTAGTCTCTTGAAATGCGGCCTAGCGGAGGAGTCCCGCGGGATTCGTGCTATAGCGCGGACGGCCCACTTCTGCATGCGGAAGGCGCGTAACCAGTCGGCTGAGCGACCCCAGAGCTCTGCTCCATACTGCAGTACAGAGTGGACCGTCGCAAAATAGCACGAGCGCACAACCTCCTCCGGTAAGCATCTCGCTAACCTGCTCAGAGCAAAGCATGCGCTGCCCAGCTTTCCGCATGTTTTGTGAACATGAGCTTCCCAGGTGAGGGCCCTATCTAATTCGAAGCCCAAGAATGTAGTGCGCTCACATTGCTCAATTTTAAGACCACCTACTGAAACCCGCAAAGGTCTAGGTCTTCGGCCTCCCAGATTGAAATGGGTAAAGTGGGTTTTTGACAGGTTAAGAACTAGTCCGTTCTCACTGAACCACTTTGCCAGTTGGCTGGCCACACTATTTAATTCCTGTTCAAGTTGATCAACCGACGAAGCCGTGACTACTGCCGCTACGTCATCGGCGTACATAACAATTTTAGCTAAGTGTATTGCGTCTGGCAGGTCGTTCAGGAGCAGTGAAAACAAAATATTAGAGACAGATGATCCCTGTGCCACACCCATAGTCAATGGTAATGGATCCGACCTCTCGTTGCCTCCATCTCCAACAACCACCTGCCACCTGCCATTCAGCATGTCTTGTAACACGCCAAGTGCCGCGCCCTGAATTCCATAATGCCGAAGTTTAGTGGCGAGAATGTTGTGATTAACCACATCAAATGCTTTTGAGAGGTCACAGCACATTACTGCTACGTGCTGTTTCCTCTCACGAGCATCCATTACTAGACGAACCACCTGACGCGTTAGGCACGTAGTAGATCTGCCCTCGCGATAAGCGTACTGGCTATCCGATAGCGCGTTCCAAGTAGATAGGTAGTTGATTAATCGCGAGCTTAGTCCGTTTTCCAACACTTTAGCGATCGCTGGTATAATGGATACGGGCCTATACGAATCTATATCTTGGCGTTTCCCCTTACCCTTAAAAAGTGGTGAGACTTTGCTCAGCTTGAGAGGACGTGGGTAAACGCCATTCTTTAAATATAAATTAAACACGTCGGCCAACACAGGTGCCAAAGAAGCCGCTACCATGCTGAGAATTTTCATGGAGATTCCATACGCATCTTTAGACGGTTTAGGGGGGATTTTTTTAGTAATTATATAAAAAACTTCATCCGCTGTAAACGGGCGCATCCTTAGTGAACGATCTGCTGGCGCACGGGTCGCACTCAGGGTGCTCTGCACGCAGGCTGGGTCCGCCTGGGGCGCCCCGCACGCGCTCGCCGCAGATGCGAATCTAGCATTCATCTTATCAACTACTACTTTTTTTGATTGGAACGGTGCCCCGTCCGAATCAGTAATGATATCGGTGAAATCAATATTGCAACCGTTTAGTTTCCCCCTTTGCTGGTTAATAATTCCCCACATTGATTTAGAAGTATTTCTACTTTTCTCTAAAATTCTAGTAAAAAATTTAGAGCGTGCCTGTGTGATTAAGATGTCATATTTCATGTTCAAATCGTATACTAAGCTACTAATAAATTCATTGTCAATGTTTCTATTGTGAATATCAATTATATCAAATAATAATAATCGGAAATCCTGGATGTCATTTGATACCCATGACGGGTTAGTAATTTTATTGTTTACTTTTTTTAATGGGAAGCATACAAGAAACTTGTTGCTGATGACGTTTATTACAGCCATTGTTACATTGTCTGGACTATTACAATAACGTTCCTTTATGCCTTCCCAGTCTACATTAGCCACCGACTCCACAAAGTTATGGCGATTTATTGGTGAATAATCTCTCACTAGTTTCGACTTAGTAACAGTAGGGTAATTATTAACGACAATATCACCTCGGATCGCTAAGTGATCACTGAGGTGGGTGGCTACAGGCTTAACGGATTATTCTTTTAAATATATACAACATATACGCACTAGTGTACATTTATCCTAGTGATATAAAATACTGCACTAATAATTTATTACGCAAGCACACACAGGCTTATTGCAACTAATAAGAGAAAATTACAATAATATTAGAAGTGAGCATTCCATAAGGTTATATTTTTTATATAATTCTGGCTGTTTATGTAAGCTTTAGAATACAGCATTGTAATGACTACGCGGTTTCATTTAATAGTAAAGAGGATTAACATATTTATTTCAGTTTTTTTAAAAGTTTTTGGTCAGAATGCAGCCTATCCGTCATTTATCTGAACATAAATGGAATAAATCATGTATGTATGCAGCTAGTAGCTAGTAACTGTCAATGTAAAGTGATTAATCTTCGTGGTACCCTTACTATTGGTAAGTAAAATTGATTGTAAAGACTGAGTAATGCACTCACATACACATTTGTCCTGTGTGGTCACCACAAGGTCTTATAGCATAATCATACTTTGAAAAATGACATAAAAGTAAGAATATTGTAGTGTTGTTGACGCAGAGTAGTTTTGATGACGTTACGTTAAAACGTTCACTCAAATACAACTGTCATGTCATACCGTTAATCATGTTCACAGCGACGTGCGACAGTGATAACGCTATATAAAAATGTAGACGTCTCGTTCTCACGCAAGAATACTTTATAAGTTCATGGTACGAACTCAAACAATATTATTGTAACTTTGAAGCATTACTGTCACGAACCATATGGTTTGTGCATACTTTGTGATATGGCAGCTGGTGGACATTGTAACTTTTTTTTTACCTTTGTGTGAGGGATAGCAGGAATAAGTAGTTGATTTATCGGTTTTGGGACTAACTGGTTAATTAATAATAAAAATGTCCAAAATTTGAATGTATCATGGTCTAATGACTGTGTATAGTGTGAGTACCACACACACAGTTTAATCAGTTTAATATTTATAAATGTCCGAATATACATTTTTATTATGGGAATGAATGACGTGACGGGCTAGTCATTCACCTGATTTTAAGCAACACGGCCGCCCATAACAGTTGCAGAGTCACTCGGAACTTTAATATAATAAAGTTTCGCGTGACAGTGCAATGCGCACGTCATCCTGAGATATCACACAGTCTAGTTATCAGATGTGTAATCAGGTCATAAAGTCTCATTTGCCCACTAATTTCACTAGCTAAAATGCCCTTAATACCGGAACACAATAGTGCTTGCACACTACTGCTTGGCGGCAGAATAACTGGCAAAGCCGTGGTACCTACCTAGACGAACTGCAGAAAAGTCCTACCACCTAGTAAATAAATACATATCAGGATTCTAATAACTACAATAGTTATTGTAAATGCAATGCTTACCATTATGTAAACTTACATAAGTGTAAGCATAACGGAATAATTCAAGGTCTGTGGGTGTAAGCAGTTTTACCTGTTGTCTCCTGATATTAAGCGACAAGGTCGCCCACAACAGATAAGTACTACTCGGAACTCAAAAACAATATAAAGTTTCGCTTGACATTGCACGCAAAAACATTTCAGCACTGTCTAATAAAATTAATAGATCATGAGATTAGGTCATAAACTCTCATTTTTCCATTAATTTCACTAGCTACAACATCCTTCAAACCGGAACACAGTGCTTGGCGGCAGAATAAATGGCAAAGTGGTGACCTATTTAGAACTTTGCAGAAAAGTCCTACCACCTAGTATTACCATAGTATATCATTGTTAGCTCTTGCGCAGCTATACTGGTATTACATAAAATATCTTCAAGCAATTTCCTATTCTGATAATACATTTACGTTACGAGTTACACCTATTGTGTTCGTTTGATTATCTCCGCATCGAGGCGAGATCTTGCTGAGCGAATAATAATACGTAGCCTAGCGCCCATCCATCTATTCTATTATAATTATAAAATTTAACCCAGGAATCTAGTACCACTTTGTAGTAATTAATATTCCATAACGACAGTGCTGAGACCAAAACCACTATGGCTGATTGTATATTCTGTATAACTTGCTGTAGAATACTATATGAAGATCTATAACATATTATAGTACAGACGAGTTGGTGGCCAAACGAAACCTCGCATGTACTAGGTATAATGGGTTAAATAACCGGCCAAATGAGTCGGACTAGTGCACGAAGGGTTCCGTATCATTATCTATAAAACGAGCAATAAAATTACGTTCATTGTATGGGATTAGGAGCCCCCTTAAATATTTAATTCAATCTAATTTTTAGTACTTGTTGTTATAGCGGCAACAGAAATACATCATCTGTGAAAATTACAACTTTCTAACTATTACGGTTCATGAGATACAGACTGGTAACAGGGGGACAGACAGACAGACGGATAACGGAGCCTTAGTAATAGGGTTCGCTTTAGCTTTTGGCTACGGAACCCAAAAAAATGACTTCACTTATTAAGCTAAGCCCAGCTTCGTAGAAACAGCTGAATTGACAGTAAACTGAATTATCTGCCGCAGAATCAACCTTGATGAGGCAGACTTATTCTGGAACGAGAAAAGTCTAATTGACAAACGCAGCGTAGGATGCCCTACATCTGAAATAAGAAAGTGAAAGCGAATCGTTGAATGAGGAAAACCACCAATTGATAGCGAACTTGGTAACATGATCATGGTGATGATACTTTTTATGGGCATAGAGCGCAGAGTATATAATTGTAGTAATTAGTTAAAACAAGGGTTGTAATAATAATACAAATACTACAATAATATACTAAGTACCGAGCTACACTAGCTATAACAAGAAAAGCATTTGGACCATAAATACGTGATGATCTAAGTTTGTCTATGTTGTTGTTTATCTGTTTAGTCCAAATACTGCAGCCCACTGCCGGTAGGTAGCGTACCAAACATGCTGGCAGCATTGCCTCGTTGAATTGCAATGCTGATGCGTTGTGCCAAATGAGAGCTAGCACTTTGGTTACCCGTTGCATCGAAGATTAGATCTACATTACGCCAAAAATACCATTTGCCTGCAAATGTCTCAAGATGTAGCCTTATTTTTTCTACATTTTTCGCATACAAATACATACTAGTAAAGAAAATTCTACTTAGTATTGGGTTTGCCTATGTACTCCTTATATTCTTGTGTAAAAAATCATTTGTAGTAATATAATCTATACGCTACGTCTTCTGGATCGCGTGGGAGGCATAGGCCGGCCCCCCACTAGGTGGACCGATCTGGTGAAAGCCGCGGGGAGCTGATGGATGCAGGAGGCGAGTGGCCGCTCAAGGTGGCGCTCTTTGGGGGGCATTTCTGTCGATTTCAATTCCAGTTTATGTTACTCTACTTAAATGGGTTCAAATATATATATATTTATTATTATAATGTCTATTCAATTATAAAATTAATATTCCATTTAGACTTAATAAAAAAATCTATTACCCATCCATCCATTCTGTTTTGTTTTCCTTATAGCACTCAAAAGCTTATCTTTCTATTATTATAATTGTAGCTCTTCTTAAGTCAACGTTACACGGTCAGTGTTATGAAGAATTTAATGTAGAAATTAAAGAATGAATTATTGCAGGTATCTTTATGCAGACAATTTATAATTTTTTTATTTATTTAAATCTTTATTGCACTAAAAGTACAAAAGGAGGACTTAATGCTAAAGCATTTTCTACCAGTCATTCCACAATTAAAAACGTTTTTTTCTAGTTTTGAAACCGCTAAATCGAGTCTGTGAACGCAATAAGGGATGGTAAAAAGGTACAAATAATTGATCATCTCGATACCTGAATTATTATATAAGGGCTTAGTAAAAAGTTTAATTACTTACCGAAGCCATACTTAACAGATTGATCATAACCGTTACTTTATCATTCAACTACCTAAACTAAATGTTTACTACCACTAACCCACCGCACTCACATTTTTAAGCTGTTAACGTCTATCAATGTTATTTTTAACAATGACTAAGTAAATTAAAAGCGACATTATAGTTACTGATATCAATAAACACTTTACATAATTCAATTACGGTTAATTACACCAATTCAATTACATTACGACATCACGTAAGTTAATAAATAACAGTAATCACTTTGAAGCTACAATTTGGGGTTAGGAAAGTACGCGGGACAATTTCGCGCGGAAATTAAAGGACTGTGGCAACGAGCGCCTCGAACTGCCTTCATTTGTTTACTGCGTAAGACAATTTCGCCGACTGGGCGGCAAAGTTTCCGCGCATGCGTAAACGCACAACACATTGAATATTCCAAAAGGATGTCTGCCTATATCTGACGAATTTTAATTAAGTGCCAAAGTCCTATGTTAATTGCATGTTGTAGGCAGCTAATGCCTAATTTACGCGGGGCGAGTTACTTCACAGAGGTAATAAAATTTTAGTCGGCGAAGACGCGGTGTGCCATGAACCACTGGGCAGGCGTAAACGGGCCAAGTTTGGATGGTAAGACAGTTTGACAGTTTGGCGAGCGCTGGGCTGGTGTAAATTAGTCTTATCAGTGCCAAATTGCTTTAAGTATAAGTTTGATACGAAACATGTTCTGTTAACATCAGTAAAGTGTCAGTTTAAGCGGGCGTAATATGTTTTGAATTTGCTCTCGCTGGCTGGAATTGGAGTGTCATGCGTTCGTATGCATAATTTGCATAATAATAGATGTACAATTAAAATCATACCAACGTGGTGTGAATAACTTGAGCGCCAAACATATTATGCATCCATATTAGATTATCATGGTTTACGTGTAACAGATTATAGGTTTAGGAAAGAGTTTTAAGAGTTTGACTATATAAGAGAGACCATATAAACTTCTTTTTACGTAATAATCTATTACTAAATTGTAGGTACGTAAAATGAATGAGTGTGTTTGGGTGTATGTGTCTGTGTGCTTTTTAACGAAATCACTATCCATATATTTCACGTTGTTCCGTCCAAGGTTGTCTGGAAGAGATTGCTTTTAGCGATAAGACCGCCCATTAATGTATTTTGTTCATTTAATTTTTAATGATTAGTGATGCGCTGTTTCAGTAAATAGTTTGTCTATCAATCTAAAATAAATATCTACCTATGTATTCAGGCGCAAAATTAGAAGTTATCCGCATAGCACAGTGGTCTCTTCCAGATAACCTTCGTAGCGCCGCGTAGATACTTGTAATTTTTTTATAATCTGTGTTTTACATTTATATGAGAGAGCATAGAAACTTTTTTCTTTTTTTGGCCAATGCATGTTAGGGTATCCCACACTTGCATTGCTTATTATAAAATACTATCGGAATTATTTACGTACGATTAGGAGGTATTTTGACGATGAGAGAATGGGCTAATGCTTAATGGTTTTTTTTTTTAAATGGTTGAAATGGAAAGGTGCTACCAAAAAGAGGTCACGTAAAATCTTTTATTAATACTGATTTAATGAGTTAGGTACCGGAAAAAACCTACTAAATTCTATGGGCAATTTGTGTATAATTTTCATAATCACAACGAAAAGGTTTTACTCAATGTTTGAAATCTTACATAATTTTATTTTATTACAAATAGAACAAAAATCCTAATAGGAACTAAGCACCGTGCAAATCAACGAACTATGTAAGCTACGTGTCCCTACGCCTCGTAGTGCAGCTACGTATAGCTACGGCCGCTACGGGCGCTACGTATAGCTACGGGCATCACAAAAATTTAAAAAGGCGTCTTTAACTACGACAGCTTGGCTACCACAAGCTAATACAAAACCATCATGTTTATGGCATTATTATTTCAAGGTTACAATAATATTGTTCGAATTCGTACCATGAACTTATAAAGTATACCTGCGTGTGAACGAGACGTCTACATTTTCATATGGCGTTATCACTGTCACACGTCAGTAAAGGTATGACGTGATAGTTGTATTTGAGTGAACGCGTTAACGTGACGTCATCAAAACTGCTCCGGCTCTGCAACATTAAAGTATTCTTACTTTTATGTCATTTGTCAATGTATGATTGAAGTAATATTGAAGTAATAATGCTATAAGACGTCGTGGCTG
Source organism: Ennomos erosarius (assembly GCA_963580505.1). NCBI lineage: Eukaryota > Metazoa > Arthropoda > Insecta > Lepidoptera > Geometridae > Ennomos > Ennomos erosarius. The sequence continues at coordinate 3,754,687 of OY756977.1, forward strand.
CCCCCCAGATCTCTTCCCGTGCAGCCTGCACTATACGGTGCAGTTGCCATAACGTAAAAGCCGGCTGCGATCATCAAGCCGCCTGACGCCACCAAAACTCCCCTCTCCCCTACGATATGCGCTCAAAGTGGCATTTAATGTAGGTATGTACACATACTTATTAAAAACCATATAACTTTATATATTTAATATTTAACATACTTACCACAGACATTGCTACAGATAATAGGTACCTATCTACGTACCTAATATATTATACTACTTACTATAAACTTATTTTTACCTTAGCTACTACATACTTAAAAGTTAGTAAGCTGAGATATGTTATGAATACATACATTATCATCATGTAGTTAATACTTAATAATAATATCCTAGCTAGTACAGCACTACATTGCAGGTTGTAAAAGCTTTACGGTAGATGGCGCTAATCATAACTTCATAACCAAGCCTTATTTTGCACCATTATGACCGTTGTAGTTGTACAAGTAGTTACTATACATTCCGGTAGGGAGAAGCACTTGTACTGCTAGGATTTTTTTGTAATGCTATTATAATATCTGTGGTGAAAGCCAAAATGCAAAGAACAAATTACGTATCAACTGTTTGCAGTAATTATTGTGCAATGTATTCAGTTAATATGGGTATAATATTGCAATATTAAATTATTTTGTTCTTTCACTAATGCTTTTAAGCAATGTTAAAGAACTTTAGACAGGTAAAAAAAACCTTTGAATTTATTAGGTAGGTACTTACTTACTTCATACAATTACAATTGAAATCATGTTATGAGAAAAGTGTAAGTCGAATTTTTGTTTCACTTTTTTTTTCATTTATAATGTTTCAGACAAAACTAACCTTAGGGTCAGAATTTAGGCTGTCTGTGAGTTATATAGGTTGTTCCTATATATAAATGAGATCAGAATGCCCTGCCAGCATTTTGAGCACTTTTTCGTCGTATTACCACGCGTCACTAGCAATGCTTATCTTTAGTTCAAAATAAAAGCCAGCATTCGTCACCTGATGCCTCCACCAAACGTTTTTGAGTTTTTAATTTATTTATTTGAAATAGTTAAATACCTAATTAGTTACAGTTTCCACACCCAAAACATTTAAAAAAATCACAACACAGGACGATCTATTTGATCAAATGATTGTAATTAAAATAGTGTTGCATGCATAATAGCAGTCTTCTCAGCAAGACTAAGGTACAAAATATCCCCAGTTCACTTAGTTATGATGATTTTCTACTAACATGTTTTTGTTTATTGCCAAGCTAGAAAATAATAAATCGTAAAGTTTAATAAATAATCCAAGGAATGGGCAGCGTCATAGCAGCGCATTGTCTAGATAAAAGCGAATTTACTTTTGATATTACTCTTTTTGGTTCTTTTGTTCCATCTGTTGACTGTCCAGTAAATTTGTGCTATACATATAGAAAGTACCTAAATCCAATTTTGGCCGTAGGTTTAGTGTATAAGATTTTTAAACATTGTTAAATAAGGGCTGTGGATTTAGAAAAATAAATAAAATAAAATAATTAAGTAATTATATCAATAATTTGGGAGAAATAATTTTATGTATCAAATTATGGAAATAATATCTCATTTTGTTGCATGAAATGAGAAATTATTAGATAGGAAGTATTTGACAAATAACGCGCTTCAATACATCTAAAATAGCGTGATATCCAAAGTACGTCGTAGGAGATAGTTTCTATCTCTTTGTCCTATCATGGAGGGGTAAATAAGTGCAAACTTATAGGGGCTGTCAGATTTCAGTGCAGACGGGTAGTGTATACAAAAACAAAACCAAACCGCTAATATTTCAATATGTCAATAAATATAGAAACATGCCGATACGACGTGGTCAACAACTCACACGTGCCACGTGACACAATCAGTGGCAAATTGTCATGTGAAGCTCCACTTGTTAAACCTGTGCAGTGCAATATGCTGGTGGAACAATGAGACTAGACGTTTTATTTTAAAAAAAACTAGTTCCACGTGGATCACAGAGTACGTTGTCGATTTATCGATAGAAAGCCATTAGAGTATATGCCTTCCATAAAATAAGGATAGAATACTAAACTCGATAAATAATTGTCTTAACAATGACAGAACGTAAAACCCCCGTTTTAACGCCATCTATCAATCAAATCAAATTACCAGCTTTTTTAATAAAACGCCTCGTATAAAATTTCAATCATGGACAAGTAAAAAAAAAACACAAAAATACGGACAAAAAAATGCGACAAAAAAAACGGAAAAGTGGACACGTTCCCATCCCCTTACATAAAGTACGACATAATACGCCAACTCAGTTTCAAAACAGTTTTAAAACGCTGTTTGAATTCTCAAATTCTGTTTGCGAGAAATTTAGTGGAAATTCACACTCAGTTAAATTGCGAGCTTCCTGCACAAGTGCACATGTAAAGCACGAGAGTAACTAAATTTTACAAAATGACAAAATTAATAAAGTTGTTCCGCTGAAAATGTTTTACGTACGTCGTGAATAGACTTTGCAGACTACAGACGTTGAATATTTTCGACAACGTAAAAAGTTACTTCGTTTGGAAATAAATTTCATGCTCTTCTCTATAAAATGTGAGGTTTTTCATTCATATTGTCTGCTTTTTATAACTCCGACATTCGCTGTTTGCATGCCATACGGCATTAACTTTTTTTTGAAAACTTTATCATGCAGGTATTCAAATTTATTTATTTATTTGTTTATTTATTTATTTATTTATGAGAAGATCAACAGCTAAATACATTTGTTATATTGTACAAGAGTTAAATTACAAAAAAGGCCAATAACAGAACTTCCTTATAATTTTACATTTAATAAATTATGCTCGTCTCTCCAGCGAACGTGTGTGTGTGTGAGGTGTGAAGTGTAGGGGTAAGTGTATGGGTTGTGTGCGAGTGGGGATGATAATCTTAAGAGATTATACTAGGAGATAATTTATGTTCATAGTGTAATATATATTATATTATAATATAAGTGAATATTAAAAGTGTGTGTGTGTGAAATGTTTGGATGTTTGAATTTCTATAGAGCTTTTGGATAACAAACAGAAACGGCCACCAAAAATAACACTTCCTATAAACTTTTGTTGATTTAAGTATATTAAAACGTACAATTTTTGTTCTTTACGAACACCTTCTTAAGCCTTCGCCGTTCACTACGTGGTTGTTTATTTATTTGTTTGTCGCGGTTTCCTGTACAGCTCGAACATGATTACCGGAATAAAAACTTTAGAGCTGTCGTACACGTTGTCTTGACTTCCGGCAGCAGTCACTTATTTCTATTCTGGACCCAACCGTGGCACCTCTTTCTATTAGTATGCAGTATGAAGGTTTGTCCTCAAAACTGAAGCGGGGCGTCACCTCAGAGGGTGCGATTCAGTCAAGGTCAACGCTTTTACTTCTCCACAGAAGTAAATCATGTATGACTTTCGTTGATTTTTCCATATTAGAACTTTATTCGATATTCCATTTTAGATGATAAAATTAAATTTTTCCTATTAAAGGCATGGAGCTAAATTATTTCATCCATGAATTAAGGTTTGAAATTACACTACAATGGTAAAAACAAACATGACATGTTGCAACTAGCATAAAATACGATTACCGCAAGTAAAAAACGACGCAATTATGTAAACAAACAAAATGGCGTCGGTCGCTATAAATAACTTAAGACGTCGTGAGATAGGCGATCTAAAGGCAACAGTCGCTATCAACGAACTCGAACCGTGCCAGACAAGGATCCACAGACGTCCAAGGTCGCGGCGGGCCGGTCCGCAATGCGGCCCGCGCCTTGCCGAGTGATAATAAAACCCTGATGAGCACGATGCTTCGCCGGGCTCTTGTTTTGGGGGTGCGTGCCTGTTGGAACTCGGGATCGATTTGTTATAAGTATGCAATTCAATTAAATGCTTGAACACACTTTCATTTGCCAACTTTCTTGTGTAAACAGCTCTGCACTGTAACTGTTACATTGTGTTTCTTAAGCTGACTTGAAAAGAGCGAGTTTCCATTCTATCTCATCAAAACATTTTTGTAAATTCATTCTTAATTTCTAAATGTCTTTTTAGTTATTAGTTCCTATTCATATTTATAATTTTTTGTAAGAAATATTTTAGAACATGGTATTTTGATAGGTTGTAAGATTTGGCTGGAACCATGAGGCTTCACTACTATAGCTACAAATATTATAGAAAAAAGCCTTAAAAAGTTACCTACCCAAAAGTTTTCTTTGCATAATAATTAAGTTATCTACCGTTTTTGGCTCGTATCGCAACCTTGAAGGAAACATTGGTGGATACAATTAAAAGTTCGGCTAAAAGTTCAGGCATGAACAAAATGGGAAAATTAAAACCAAGGCATCTTTATCCTGGTAACACTGTACGCTTTTTGTCAAACCGCTTAATTGTAATGAGAAGGGAAAACAGTTTTCTTGGAGACATGATAAAGTCTCATTTTCCCCCGTAACTTTACTATCTAAAGTGCCGTTCGAACTGAGACACAGTTGCACTTGCACACCTACTGCTTGGCAGCAGAATAACTACCACAAAGCGGTGGTACCTAGCTAGACGGACTTTGCAGAAAAGTTTTACCACATAGTAAATCTACGTTATAAGCGCTCTACCACCTCTCACACCTTTACACCCATTAAGAAAGGGCTGTTTTATTATGACGGTGCAAATTCGTAAACCCACCAAACTGTTGCGCGTATTCAACAAGCAGTTCAGAAATAAGATAATGAACCCGAATAACCTTAAACCGATAGTTAAGACCCGTCCACTGTGTACCACTATTTGGATGGGTGACGAATACAAAAAGTGGTATTTGCAAATAAGTGGTAGCTTGTTTGGACCGTGCGCAGTGCAGTGTCACGTGAAATTTTTATTTTAAAGTTCCGCGTGACACTGCAACTGTTATGGGCAGCCGTGTCGCTTAACACCAGGTGAACGACTAGCTGGTCACGTCATTCTTTCGCATAAAAAAAAAATGTTAAGCCGTCAGTCCCAGCCCAGCTGTTGTCGTGCGCTATTAGTCGTTAAGCCAAGTTGGAAGCCTTTCGGCGGCCTAAAGACTGATTCCAAAGCTGGCCATTTACACAACTAAATAAAAAAAGGCCTAAAAAATGTTGTTCTAAATCTTTTTCTGCACTCATAAAATGTTGGCTAAAACATAAAATAACTAATTACTATTGTAGAGTGCTATGCAAACTTAGTGGTGGCTGTGAAATCGGCGCCAAACGCTTTGAAGTAATAAAAATTAGATGTGCGTGGGGTGCGCGCAGCGTGCGGGGGGCTTACAGCGCACTTCACGGCCGCCATTAATTTGACTCGCACTCTACTACTGTACTAAGGTGATCATAAATATCTTGATTATAGTTTAGTGTAAAATCAATATTTATAAGTCTAAGGTAGGTAAAAACCGTTAGACAATGTGTACCTACAGATGGCTGGCGGCACCATGGCTGGCCCCCCGGTAAAGACGTGACGGTTCATGTGGCTTCTAATCAGGGTTGATACCTTTTTCGACTATTAATTAGGCATATATGTATGTAGCAAGCTCTCCTTTAAGAAATAAATGTGAGCTTGACTTTTTCAGCCACTTTACATATTATTGATTTATATTCGGAAACACAGACGCTTGTAAGAAAGACCACCAAGAAATTCTGATGAAAGGAAATGAGGAAAACGGTGGAACGGCATTATATATCAATGAATTTTATATATCAGTTGATTGAACTATAAGGGTTTATGTAATATTTTTAATTCATAATGAATAAATAATGCTTTTTTGGTGAACATATAAATGTGGAGCAGTGCTCATGGTCATGGCAAAGCCAAGGTAAAAAAACGTTGGTGTGATCACCACTTGGATTTATGACCGCTACAATGCGGTATTTATGACAGACCGCTATCTTGCTTGGAAGAGAAAATATGTCAGTTGCGGGTGATGTTGTTAGGCAAGAACCTACCCTACAGGTATCTTAAAAAAACATACAGCTCAGAACCACTCTCCAATCAATTAAAAAAAAATCCGTCTTTCTACACGAGGAAAAGACGATCAATTCTCTAAGTATTTCTCTAGAATAGACTTACTTGAGAACGTAGGTTGAAGTACACCGTGTTTGACTCTGATGCTATATTGTTGTAGTACTTGACTCCTGATTCTACAGTAGGACCTTCCAGTTCTTACCTGTGGACAAAAAAAAAACATATAAAAACGTATTTTTATTTCGGATGTTTATGCGTGACTGCGTGTATGGCGAAATACTTTTTATAATAGAAGAATAGAATAGAATAACATTTATTCAATAGGAACCGTGTTGCTTAACATCAGGTGAACGACTGGCTCGTTACGTCATTTAATAAAATAAATAAAATATTCTACAACTTTACGCTTATAAATATTGTCTACTTTATACACCGCTAAAAATAAAAAAACCAAAATGTTCATAGATGTTATAGATCGGTCATTAAAAAGACAAAGAGCTTTATCAATAGTACCTAAAGTTCTTTGAGTATTCGAATGAAAGTATCCAATTCAACCGTAGCACAATAAAAATATAACTTGTTGCACCATTTCTTTTGAAGGCGCACTTATGTTAAGCGGTCCCTACTTCCACAGGCAAAGCTTTACCCTAGCAAAAGATTTTCAACCTTAAAGCTATGGAGCGTTGAAATTTATGTATTTTCTGCTCGAATAGATTCACACTTCATTTCATAGTGGGTGAAATAAGCTCCTGTGAATATTTTCCATCGGTTTCATGCCACTGAAATGTTACTGACTAAACTTCCTCAACTTTAAGGAACTATAGAAATAAGTATATCGTGGGGAGCCGATGGAAGCAGGAGGCGAGCAGCCGCTCAAAGTGGTGCTCCCTGGGGGATCAGCAGTGGACGTCTTCAGGCTGTTGATGAGAAATAGGTAGGTACAGCAACGTGCCATCAGTGAACAATAAGGGGACAAAGCGGGAGAGATAGCTATATTTCTTCAATCATAGTCTGGTAGTCTTACTATCGACAGCAAGGCCATATAATTGTAAAAAAAAACGTATTTATAATCCCCCAGTACCTACACAGAAAGAAAAGAAATACTATCTTTCGAGTTTTATTTAGTTTTATTTTCACTTACACAGTTTAATATACAGTGGTCGCTGAGGCATAACAAGTGCTCGGACTAACGGGTTTATAGTACTTAGCCTTCTGTGGCAGTACAATGCAAATCACATTACACGCCAGTGAAGAAATCGAGGTTCACTCTTAGAATTACGTACTAGGCTTCAACAGTAAGACATAAAACAAGGCAAGTGCGAATCGGAGGATAGAGGCGAAAGTATTGTCAATATTTGTACCGAGCAATAGGCGCCGAGCGCAAACACTAATAGCAAAACAAGTACACTTTATGTCATCATCACACAGGTAAAAGCATTACATTTTATCCTAAAAGACATGAACAGTACCGAAAACATGATATGAATAGTATCAAAATGGCGTTGATATAAGGCGCCAGCGTACTCAATTTATTCCTTGTTCCGTGCTCCACTGATTCCTATTTAGACAATTTTTATTTAAAAATAATCCTTTGTCTGAGTTTAATAATTACATAGTAACAATACAAAACCTAGGCATAAGACGACTAACATCGACATAGTGGGGCGAGTGAGAAATACAATACTTTGTAGTATTTTATCAGGGGCCTTACCACAAACTAATACAAAATTATCATGGTTGTATTTACGATTTAACGTGACGTCATCAAAACTGCTCTTTATCTGTTTTTTTTTTTTTTTTTTTTTTTTTTTTTTTTTTTTTTTCATGAGAATGAATGACGTGACGAGCTGGTCGTTCACCTGATGTAAAGCAATACGGCCGCCCATAACAGTTGCAGTGTTACTCGGAACTTTAAAATAATAAAGTTTCGCGTGACACTGCACTGCGCACGTCATCCTGAGACATCACACAGTCTAGTAATCAGATTACTACACTGTGTAATCAGGTCATAAAGTCTCATTTGCCCAGTAATTTCACTAGCTACAATGCCCTTCAAACCGGAACACAGTAGTGCTTGCACACTACTGCTTGGCGGCAGAATAACTGGCAAAGCGGTGGTACCTACCTAGACGAACTTTGCAGAAAAGTCCTACTACCACATTCTTACTTATATTTCATTTTTCAATGCATGATTGAAGTAATAATGCTTATAAGAGGTTGTGGTAGGCCCCCAGATTGTTTTTCAATGGCGATGGCACCGAAACAAAACACTTTTACAAAAAACATTTATTTAACTACAGAGCTAGGTAGCAGCTCATTTTTTCTGCCTTCAACTATAGAATGAAAACATGATCTTTTATTAGCTCCCCTTTATAATTTTTTCTCAAACAATTCCTTTGCAGATATTTTTACTTTGTGTAATAGAACCTTAGAGTTAATTAAATAAGAAAAGCTGTTGGAATTATGTGTTGTAAACGATGAGAAGTAGGATTAAAATTAAAACAATACAGAAATAGAAAACTAAAAATTGTGATGAGCTACTAGAAGACTGTACAATAGGTTTTACAATCAGCAACTCGAAATACCAATAGGTAGGCCATATCACTCACAAGATTTTTTCAACCCATGGGGAAGAAAGCTACTCAGTGGCGACCACGCATCAGAAATCGCAGCGTAGACCTCTATATGGGTCGCTATTAGTGGTCCATTCTGCAAGCGAATATCTTGCCCACAGAGCTATGAAACAAATGACGCATCGCCTATGTTTTTTTTTGTGGAAGCTTTTTTTTTTGCTCTGTGATCTTGCCCATTGCCATTTCAAGTTGCTAACTCCAAGAGCTAAGTATGTTTGTGACTTAAGTGCTCCTGTGGATCTCCTCATTTCGGATTTTAGCCCGCAAGGAAACCCTGAGCATACTTCTCTCTAGTTCTTCTTTTGTTGTTAACCCTTTTGAATTTTATAAGTATTTTCAGGATCTTTTCCGTGATTAGAAATATCGGGATCATAGAAGTCATTCTAATCACGGTAAAGTTACCGTAAGTATTTGAAATGTAGTGAACAACCATGCAAGTTTAAATCAGTATTTTTTAATAAAAGGTCTTATATAGGTCTGTATTTTAAAATCAGTCTAAGAATAGCGATTTAATTTGACCGAGGCCATAGAGTCATTCTCGCAGTTTTATAGGCTCATTTATTTACCGTTCTGGTAACTCGGTCAATAGGATGCGGGGTCCTTGGTTTGAGGCCACTGCTGATGGTATCATTTATTCTCTTCCGCTTTTGTTAACGAACGGTTTATCACCGCAAATGCTTGATAACAACTATTTTAATGTCTCATTTTACATTCTACTGGACTCGTAATTATCTCCGTTTTCCCGAAAGATACATACATACATAGATACTACACACACAACACACACATACTTAATAAATTCAATAAATTCAAGACTTTAAATGAAAAGTATTTTCATTTAAAAAAATTTAGACAGTATAAATTAGACTTTAATCAAGAATTATTTAAGTTTTATAGGCAGCGAGCTAAAGAGCTTATCCATGTGGCTTATGATGACTATATTCGACGAACAGAGATGGATATAAGGAGGGATCCAAAGAACTTCTGGAAATTTGTTAGAGACCAGCGAGCTTCTAGACAAGCATTTACGGAGTTTGAATATGAGGGGGAAAACGTAACTGGGGCCGATGCGGCAAATGCATTTGCAAGCTATTTTAGTTCAGTGTTTCTGCCCCACGGCCCCACTTTCCGCAGTTGACGCTGAGCGTGAGGCATCAGACTCGTCCTGTTCGTCGCGGATCGCAATAGATGATGTTAACTCAGCCGACTTAACATTAGCAATCCGCCGCCTGAAACCCCACTCGTCTACCGGGCCCGATGGAGTTCCACCTTTTATTGTGAAAGACTGCTTAGCAGTATTTAAAAACCCACTGCTATATATATATATATATATAACTTGGCAATAGAGACAGGTAATTACCCAAAAATCTGGAAAATCTCAAGGGTCACTCCTATACCCAAGGATGGCTCAAGGTCGAATGTACAGAACTACAGACCCATAGCGGTATTATCAGCGTTTGGTAAAGTATTTGAGACGATTTTGAATCGGCACATCACCCTACAAGTTCAAAACCAGCTAGTGGAAAGTCAGCACGGATTTAGAACTGGGAAGTCTACTACGACAAATCAGATCACCTTTGTAGACTTTGCTGCGACTGAAATGGAACAAAATAAGCAAGTTGATGTGGCCTATTTTGATTTCAAAAAAGCGTTTGTTCGGGTACATAATGACGTCTTGCTGAAAAAGTTTTCGTCTATAGGATTCACGCCTAAACTACTCCAGCTTTTTTCTAGCTATTTTACCAACCGCTATCAATATGTACAACTGAATAGTTACCGATCTGACGCATATGAGACCAATTCTGGTGTTAGTCAGGGTAGCACACTTGGACCGACCCAGTTTCTGATAATGATAAATGACCTGCCTAAGGTCTTTGCAACGGCTGAATGTCTTATGTTTGCCGACGACTTAAAGTTATACATGGGTGTAGGCAGTTCGGATGACTGTGATACGCTGCAAAGGGACATCGACAGCGTTGTAAAGTGGGGTGAGTGCAACCACTTAGAGTTTAATAGCTCTAAGTGTAAAACAATCTCTTTTACGCGAGCACGTGCGCCTATCCAGTACAATTACCACATATCCGGTGCCCCCTTGGAGCGCGTCACGGAAATAAGAGACCTTGGGCTTACCTTAGATACGAAACTTACCTTCAATAACCACATCTTAGACATCTGTAATAGTGCGTGTAAATCTCTTGGTTTTGTCATGCGACAAACCGCTAGATTTCACGATAGAAACGCCATAGTTACATTATATTATTCGTTTGTCCGTAGTAAACTTGAATATGGTTCTCCAGTGTGGGATCCTTATGAAAAAAAAATATAAACTAATGCTAGAGCGCGTGCAAAGGAAGTTTACTCGTTATCTGTATAAAAAACTGTATAGGTATTATCCCTATTTATATCCGTCCTTGTTCGTCGCTGGTATGGTCGGCTTCAATACCCTGGAGATGAGGAGGTGGTGTGCCTTAATGGTGCATTACTACTTGCTCCTCAACAACAGGATCGACAACCCGACCGCTCTGGCCCGCTGCTCGTTGTTGGTGCCGGACCGAGTGCGGCTGAGGCGCGCGTGCGTCACACAGCGCGTGCTTATTGCTCCGTGGGTGCGCACGCAGACCGCACAGTTTGCTCCCACGGCCCAGGCCATAAGTCTGCTCAATGCTTTTATTGCTCAGAAACCAGAAGTTGATCTATTTTGTACCAATGTAAATGTATTTTTAGCCCTATGTATTCGTTTTTTAAGTGATCTGTAAGTTTTTAAGTGTTTAATATTTTAGTTTTTAGTGTTTACTGGTTTGTTGCACGTTTTGGTTTAAACTGTAAGTGTACAAACAATTAAAGATAAATAAATAAATAAATATAAATAGGTACCTCATTACCATCAGCCGCCTGAAGACGTCCACTACTGAATATAGGCCTCCCCCAGAGAGCAACACTTTAAGCGGCTGCTCGTCTTCTGCATCGATCGTCTCCCCACGGTTTTCACTAGATCATCCACCTATAGGGGGGCCGGCCAACGCTGCGTCTTCCGGTACGTGGTCGCCACTGGAAAACCTTTCATCCCCATCGATTGTCAGTTCTGCGAGCGATGTGGCCTGCCCATTGCCATTTCAACTTTCTAACTCTAAAGCTATATAGGTACCTATCACATGTAATATACCATATAGATATACGCAATATTATCATTCATACATTCGCACGAACACCAATAGAATTTACAACGCATTTGGATTAAAATTGTTCAGCTAACCACACTAATTCCTTTCATGCCAACGAATCACAATAGCTATGCGGAACGTTACCCGCACCAAATTTTGTTCACAGTACAGGACGTGCAGTGGTGAGCAAATTGTAAACATTAGCTAATCTAGCAAGGAAGTTGAGGGATAGATATCAGGCTTGGCTCTTAGCCAGAGAGATAAATGCCCATGCACCCAGTCCAAGTAAGCAAGGCCACAAAAGCAGACGTCCATTCTCTGGCGTAAATAAATCAAAAGCCAGTTAGGTATAACTTGGGTTAAAATAGCTGTTTTAATAGCTTAAAACGTTCTGAAGGGATCCATAGGGGGTTTTTAGTGGGTTCACGGGTGGTTTATTTGTACCTAACGCTACCCCCGTGCTTTTAGTGAAGTTCGAGGACATTTAAAAAGTATTGAACTACGTAGTAGGTAGTTTGAAATAAAAGTGGATTTTTAATTATCACGTTTCAGGTTATGACATCGTTCATGAGCATAGTAGTAAGAAAAAAGTCGGAAACCTCCACTCTACCCTAAAATTACGACATCCGGCGGTTATATTACCAACATGCCTATAATATACTGAAAAGGAAGGAAGATATTTAATTATTTTAACACAAATATTATTGTGAGTGCAATTCTAAATAATTAATAAATAAATTACTAGAAATAGTTCTTTAAATTGAAAATATTCTACCAATATTATACCTATATTTAAGTTATTCTGAAATGTTCACAATTATTTTTGCAGATTTTTTTTCTATACTATTATGTAATATTTACGTTTATGTACAAAAAGATACAAATTGCTTTAAGATACAATTGGCCGCCATGCTGTATCTTACGGCGATCCTTGTCTCCGAACTAAGTATAACTTGTAATTCACAAGATTAGGGGCCGTCTCCATCACCTGACATCCAACACCGCAACCTGTCATTTGCTGTCGTTGTTCTGGTCTGAGATAACACTTTCAAAAGTCATTAAAATATATTATAACTTTTGAGAACAATACACTACACTGATGTCAAAAACAGTCAAATCAATTATCAAATATAAATTTGCGTACCTAAACTTTAAATATTTCACAGGCATAGGCTTCATGATGATTTCTGTTAAATCAACACATTAATCAGCATGGAATCATTGACATGAAAATTATTTATCTGAAATCAACATTATATATAATCAGCATGAATTTATTTCCATGAAAATACGAGAACAGCTACTACTACAGAAACTACCAAAAACTGTTTATTTGCATATTGACTTTTGAAAATAAACCCACAATTTGAATTGTTTATTTGCCAATGCTTAATTGCTTTTTCTGTGTAATTAGCTATCGCACAGAGAGTTAATTACTATATTTTATATTATTATTCACGTTGGTTCTTATTTGGTGTAACCAAAGGTGTATAGGGCAAGTTTGCCGTGTGGCCCAGTATGAGAATACTTCCACCCATCTCTTCCCGTGGGTGCCGTAACCAGCTATGGGAATATCCAGGGAATGGACCGCAGCATTCTCGTCGGTCTTCATTATTATCTACTGCGATTACTTATATCAATAGCATCTATTCTTGAATAGGCATGATGACAATTTTTTTTACATATATTCCTCAAAAGATAAACATTTGTGAAAACAAAACTAAAATATCTCAAAAAACGACAAAGTTCAAGCCTTTTAAAAACCGGAATAGAGAAAGATAGCTCAAACGACCAGTGACGTCAGAGCAATGTCGTCATAGTACCTCATTGCTAAGCTGTGGTAGCTTTACATACAATCCCTTTGGCATGTGCCGTCACAGGTGGATTTTTCATAGTAACTGTGGAGGCGCTCTGTTTCGCGAGAAAGGGACAGGAGATGCCTCCTTTTATTTGCTTAGCATACTTATTATTGTTATTCGTTGTTGTGTACAGTTTGTGCAAATAAAGTGTTTCTTTCTTTCTTTCTTTCTTTCTTTCTTTCTTTCTCCTGTAGAAACTTTAAAAGCTTATTACTCCGTGATTTATTTACCGATGCTCAGAGTCGCCCAACGTGCTATGGAGAGAGCAATGCTCGGTGTTTCCCTGCGAGATAAGATCCGTAATGAGGAGATCCGCAGGAGAACTAAAGTGACCGGTGTAGCTCTTAGGATTAGCAAGTTGAAATGGCAATGGGCAGGCCACATCGCTCGTAGAACTGAAAACCGATGAGGAAGAAAGGTTCTCGAGTGGCGACCACGAACTGGAAGACGCAGCGTAGGCCGGCCCCCCACTAGGTGGACCGACGACCTGGTGAAAGCCGCGGGGAGCCGATGGATGCAGAAGGCGAGCAGCCGCTCTGAGTGGCGCTCCCGGGGGGAGGCCTATGTTCAGCAGTGGACGTCTTCAGGCTGTTAATGATGATGATGATGATGATGATGATGCCTATTGTCATAATGAACTAATAATAAAGTTGTTAATTACCCAATGTTTTATTAATATTAAATTTAATTTCAAATTTTAAAAGTTTTTTGCGTAGAATATTGATAATGCAATGGGTTTTTGGTGATACGAGCTAAATAATCAAACCGTTGGGAAAGCCTTTCACAAAGTATTACTGGGATTATATCAAATACTATTTTATTTTCAGGAATATATGCGAGTATCATGACTGACCTATTTACCTAGGTACCAAGATAGACTATTTAGGTTTCATTACCATGCTGCAATAAATAAATATCAGTAAAATAGATTATAAGCCTTCAATGGGCATCAATATTAAAATTTTATCTTCGATAATTATAATGACATCTTGAAATGCTTATACCAGGGATAATTTTTGTTCGTTACTATATACAATATCATCGCTGACGTTATAATAATACGCTATTCATTTAGATTTTGCTTGCGGCTACTGAGATTTACAGTACCTACTTCTTTTCCTCAACTCTAGAAAATGACGGATCCACAGCAATGATAAAATCATGGCTGAAACCGCATACCATAAAACGATGACTCAGCCTGTTTAGGCTGAAGACGTCTACTGCTGAACATAAGCCTCACAAAAAGAGCGAAGCTTTGACCGGCTGCTCGCCTCTTGCATTCATTGGCTCCCCGCGGCTTTCACCAGATCTTCAGTCCACCTAGTGGGAGACTGGCCTAGCGCCCACCATTAAGTGGACCAACGATATATAATACGATAACTTTAGTACAAAATAATACAACTACACAATCAGCCTAATTTTAAAGGATTTAGTTAGACAGTCTTTAAGATACTTCATAATTTTATTATATCCGTCTCTTATATTGCCGTCTATTTAAAAAAATAGCAAGTTTTAGGAGTTTTAGATCTGCCAACTTAAGCCCTTTTGAACAATGTGTTGTAATATATAACTAATAAGTCTTACGCCAACATTGCTGACTGACCTTGACATATTAATTCAAAAGCTAAAGAGCCAATGTGCGTGCAAAGGAAATAACTTTTCAGACTGTGCGTGCCACACTACCGCAGCGGAAGCTTTTGTTACGTTTGGTGGCGCGACGTGCAGATGAGGTTTAGTATACCTTCTTGTATAGTTCTCATTATCATTAACTACTGACTAAACTATACTGACTGTAAGTTTTTTAAAAACGCTAACAAATTCTAAGTACTTTTTAACCATTGGTTACCTTAACTATTGGTGAAAATGTCCGCCCTTACTCTAATCGAAGCAAGCGAGCGAAACGTTGCAGCTTGGAATAAATGATGTTCTATAACCGGCGGATGTCCAGCTATCTAGTTTTTCTCTTCTACAGGTCGCACTTCTGAACTGTCTCATGAAATATTGTAATAAATATATGGAATTTCATTGATGATTCAGTTTCTTGGTAATGTTCCGAAATGTGGAAAGCATGGGTGTTGAAAACGTAAAAAATAGTTGGATTGACTCCCGAGCTCACAGCGCCCTAGTTTTATGGTGAGCAGAAGTGACACGTATTCTGTAAAGGTTAATACTGTTTTCAAGGTTTTTGTTTTTTTTATTTTATAGCGGAATTACACTAGATATTCTTGTTTCATTTTGTATTTAAGATGAACTTCCGCGAGGTAACGCCTGATTTAATCAATTAATCATCCTCTGTTGAGTTTTTTTTTTGTTTTAGATTTTGTCTCCACACATAGTGAATTTAGCCAGTGTCAAGTATAGTTATTTTTCATCGTTGAAGAATATATCACGTAAGGTCAAGTCTTAGTCATAGTCATAGTCCAGTCTAAGTCAGGTAGTCTATGTCCAGTCTAAATCATCTTCTAGTAAAGTGGTGGCAACTTTACTAGAAGCTTCTATGGAATTTTGGAAGCAACACGAAAAACCAGGTTTCACCACATTATATCACTTGTCCACACTCATGCTCGTAATTCAGCACAATGCGTAAAACTCCACCAATTTTAAACATTAACACTGGAAAAAGCACAAGGTTTGAGAAATAATACAATGCAACGAAGTGAACTTTTCCGCGTTCCCGCCAAAACTCCCCTCGGTTGAGTTTAAAATGGACAAAGATAAAACAAAAGATGACACTGAGTATAGTTATTCCTCTGTTATTCAGTGTTTATTGGTAGGGGGGGTGGATGTCTGCCATTATATTGTGATAACCAGAGTGGGATAATATTTCGGGTTAATGATACATCTCTCATTTGACTACGGTAGTGCTTTAAGTTATTCTGTGGTTTGACTACATTTATCTGACAATAAGTCAGATTAAAATTGACCGAATTTAACTGACAATAAGTCATATGATATGTGGTCAATCGCTTTCCGCTGTATAAATAAATTGCCAAGCCACGTCTGTATTGGAAATTGGCTTTCAAGTAGCACTTCTGAGCTGAGTAGCGGACACATTGTTAACTTGAGTGCTAGTAGCTACCCAGGCCCCAGGCGACACTCGTCACAAAATGCAGTCGGCAGTAGCTCTGCCTTTAGCGTTGTAAATTGTAGGTTTGATTCGATTTAGCGTCCAATTGGTTCACATAGCAAAATGTCCAAATAATTGTATCGTAGTTAAAAGTTAGTGTCAGCATAGATTTCAATAGACAACATTTAAAAGTTTTGAGTTAACAATTAGTTAAAAAAAAAAAATATTTACACACGTTTTTATTTTATTACCCGACTACCGAAAAAGAGGGTTATGAGTTTGACTTGACTGTCTATGTATGTATGTTCATATGTTCCCTTGTATCTCCTAAATTACTTATTCTATTTCAAACAGCAAGGTGTCAATCGGTAGATCTTAACACTCTGCGTGTCATAGGCTATATAAAGTTACAATAAATTCAATATGACGGATTATAATAAAAAAATTCACGGACAAAAAAATATATTTTTTAGATAAACATGTCATGTTTGGTATGAAATGAAAGGTCTTTACGAGTACGTTTAGAATATGTATAATTTGTATATCTATGTATAACTAGCGCTCAATATAATCCTATAGATTTTTTAAATTTAAGTGATATGAGCGTAAATGTAATAATAATAATAATAAAAAAAAAACCGCTGACAACTGTAAACGTCTTCTTGTCTCATCCAATTTTATAAATTTATTTTAAATAGTTTACAACATTTTATTTACCATGAATCAAGCACAATATCTACAATCTACATTTTTACTATCGATTCCAACCATCGAATGGATTTCTACATGTAACGAAATTACGGCAAATTTTTTCACAATGACGTTATGACGTTGTCAACAAGAAACGTCAACAACAGTAAATTCTACCACAACTGAGATGATTACACGTTCGAAGGCAAAAACAGCGGGTAACGAATGCGCACGACCTCCACCACCGCCCACCCCGTCGTCTCCGAGCTCTTCATCGGACGACGAGTATGCTACTCCGCCCGACACCACCGCGTCGAGCGACGAGGGCGGGCCACCGTCACCTCCGCCGCCGCCACCACCTGCGCGACGTGGGCGACCACCGTTGCCGGCACGCTTCGGACCTGCGGGGCAATCTGCTCCGCGACCGGCCCCCGCTACCGGTGGTATAGTGCGCCGCATGCGATGGTCTCAAACTATGAACGAGAACTGCATGCGCGCCTATTATGGGGCTACAGAGGGGGGAAGCAGCCTGATTGCGTACCGAGATAGGATGCTGTCACTGTTTCAGAGCCTTGAGCCAGCCGTCGCCGTATCCGCACAACGACTGTCGGATCAGGTGCGGGCTATCCATCGGTGCAAGCTGTTGGACCAGCCTACGCTTGATCAGCTGCGCCTGGAGGCGCTGCCTATTCACACTACTTCTCCGTCGCCGCGGGTCCTGCCTGCCGCGCTGCCGGATCCAGGCCCAATTATGGGCCCGCCACCGGTGACGCCGCGGGGTGATCCCGCGATCGATGGGGAGGAAAGTGTGAGTGACAGCGTAAGTACCCAGGCGAATGAGCAATTGAGGAGGGCTTTGGAGGACGCGATTGAGCGGTATCGATCCACACCTACCTCTAGGCCGCGACTACCACGTTTGCCCACGAATAGACGAAACCTCGTGCTAATGGGAGCCCTGAACACTTTGCTAGTTCCGTACCTACGGACTAGCGAAGACTTAGTTGATACGCACTCGATCTTGTACTGTGGGGCCATCGCGGCGTGCCGTGTGGCTCGTGTCAAGTTTCCGGATACTGACCGAGCACCGTGGCCCGCCGACGGTGCTCCTGCGTGGCAGGTATGGATCGAGAAGCGTATCACTACATTCAGGACTCTCATAGCGAAGCTGGTCTGCTTCAGCCGGGGCAATCATCGCTCCCGAGTCATGCGTTTCGTGACCCAGGCCTTCACTGGGACCGGTATCAGGCCCCAGAACTATATGACCTGTGTTACGGAGCGCATTGACTACCTGAAGCAGAAAGTCTATGCGTGGGCAAGTCGTATTCGCCGCTACAGAGAGCGTGTGGATAGATACAAGCAGAATCGCCTTTTCCAAAGTGACCAAAGGAAGGTGTACCGAGACTGGGAGGGAACCGGCCAACGCGTGGTCGACGGACAGCTGCCGGATGCAAACGCCATGAACGAGTTCTGGCGTAACATCTGGTCGGTGCCCATCGAGCACACGGAGGGTGATTGGATGCGTGTTGTTGAGCATGGGTGTGAGTCGATTGAATCCATGGGGTCTATTACTATAGACCCCGAAGACGTAAGTGGTGCGATCCGTACGGCCCAGAACTGGAAAAGTCCTGGACCGGATGGACTGCACAACTTCTGGATTAAGTGGATTCGGTGCTCATACCCATGCTTGGCGATACAATTCCAAGAAGCCCTCAAAGCTGGTTCACTCCCAAGTTTCATGACAACTGGCGTCACCTTCCTGCTCCATAAGTCCGGTAGTACCATGGAAGCGAAAAATTACAGACCCATCACGTGCTTGCCTATGCTGTACAAGCTCCTTACATCATTCTGCGAACAAAAATTAACTCGCACATTGTTGCGAACAATATTTTTACAACAACAACTCTAAGATCCTTCTTAAGGTCATGCATGGGGCAGTGGAACACGGTTCTTCGTCAACCAGGTGGAGGGGGTAGTGTCTCTGGTCCGCAAGACCAAATAAGGATAGAGCGAGGCATATTCCAGGGCGACAGTCTGAGCCCCTTGTGGTTTTGCCTGGCGTTGAATCCTCTTAGTACTTTGCTGGAGGATTCGAAGCTGGGCTATCGGCTCCGGAGAGAGGGTGAGATCATTTCTCATCTACTGTACATGGATGACCTCAAGCTGTTCGCACCGCAACGCCTACAATTGATAGAGTTGTTAAAAATCACTGAAAATTTTAGCAACTCTATCAAGATGGAGTTCGGTGTGGATAAGTGTGCGGACATGCATGTACGGGGAGGGAAAGTTGTAAATTCTACGAATTTGCAACTTTCCGAGACAATGACTCTCAGATCCCTCTCTGAGGCCGAAACCTACAAGTATCTTGGTATGTCAGAGTCGTTGGGTGTTTCAGTAGGGGACGTTAAGCGGACGGTGAAGGAGCGCTTCTTCTACCGTCTGACAAAAGTACTCAACAGTCTTTTGTCGGGTGGCAACAAGGTGCGCGCCTTCAACGGCTGGGTGATGCCCTTATTGATATACTCCTTTGGCATGCTAAGATGGACTCAGACTGAGCTGGACGCCCTAGATAGAAAGGTCCGTCAACTGCTTACATCACATCGTATGCTGCACCTGCGCTCGTCTGTTATGAGACTGTATATTCCACGGAAATGGGGAGGTCGAGGCTTTTTAAATGCCAAAACCCTCCATAACCGTGAAGTGTGCAGTCTCCGGGAGTATTTCCTCAGCAACGAGTGCGGGATGCATCGCGATGTGGTGGCAGTTGACAAGAGCCTCACGCCGCTCTCCTTGGCAAATGAGAACTGGCGCAAACCGGTGGTACTTAGCACCGAAGACCGTAGGGACGTATGGAAAGGCAAGGAGCTGCACGGGCGGTTCTATCGGACCCTGACAGGGCCCGATAGAACCCTGCATGCGTCAGTGAACTGGCTGCGATTCGGCGACCTCTTTGGGGAAACCGAGGGTTTTGTCTGTGCAATTGCGGACGAAGTTATCAAGACGAATAACTACCGGAAATGTATAATGAAGGACGGTACGGTCGACATTTGTCGAGCATGCCGCCGTCCGGGGGAATCTCTCCGACATATTATTTCTGGTTGTTCTCATCTTGCTAACGGAGAGTACTTGCACAGACACAACCTAGTGGCCAGGATCATTCATCAACAACTTGCCCTTCAATACGGCCTTGTCGAGTCTGAGGTGCCGTACTACAAGTACACACCGGGGCCGGTTCTTGAAAATGGCCGTGCGTTGCTCTATTGGGACCGCTCTATCATCACGGACAGGACTATTGTAGCCAATAAGCCTGATATCGTGCTGGTAGACCGGTCCTAACGCCGGGCAGTGCTCGTTGACATCACCATTCCGCATGACGAGAACCTCGTGAAAGCTGAGAAGGACAAACTCAGCAAGTACCTTGACTTGGCTCACGAGGTAACCGCCATGTGGAATGTTGACTCAACAAGCATTGTTCCGATAGTCGTTTCGGCGAACGGTCTTATAGCGAAGAGCCTCGACCAACATCTCGAGAGGCTCTCGCTGGACGGCTGGATCAAGGGTCAGATTCAGAAGGCGGTACTTCTTGACACGGCACGTATTGTCAGGAGGTTCCTCACTCTGCAGCCCTGACCACCGGTGGCTTGGGCCCTGCCCCGCTGCCGGCGGGACACTAGGTTTAGGTTTTTTATAATATTTTTGTAATTTTAATTTTATAAGAAGTATTATAAAAAACATAAATTTAAGAAATATAAATAAATGAGTGAATAATAATAATAATAAATATGTGTGGACATTTCACACAGCGCCATCTAGCCCCAAACTAAGCATAGCTTGTACTATGAGAACTAGATAACGGATACAATACTTATATACTTTTTTGTTTTGTAAGATTTAGATAGAATCCAGAGTACAAAAAGTAGAAAGCCAATGTCTCGAAATCTTTTTTTAAGGAAGTTATATACTCAAATTATTAGGATTTCCACGTCGATTCTCGTTTAGCCTCACTTTATTTGTTTCCAATAGCGAAAATAAAAATCTAATGAAACTGCAGGTTTGATTCCCGCTACAGGACAAGTATAATTATATTTTGCATTAAAAAAAACGCGAGTACTTTTCGGTATCTGGGCATTGTGAGACCATGGCCCGCGTAGTTTCTGGGTTCCTAGATACAGGCAGTCCTAGTTAGAGTCCAGCAGGCCAACCTTAACGTCTTATAACATTATTACTTCAATCATACATTGACAAATGACATAAAAGTAAGAATACTGTAATGTTGCAGAGCCAGAGCAGTTTTGATGACGTCACGTCAAATCGTTCACTCAAATACAACCGTCATGTCATACCTTTACATCATATTGACACTGACGTGCGACAGTGATAACGCCACATAAAAATGTAGACGTCTCGTTCTCTCGCCGGATTACTTTATAACTTGATGGTACGAATTCGAACAATATTATTGTAATATTGAAGCATTACTGTCACAAACCATGATGGTTTTGTGGTAAGCCTGTTGAACCCTAAGCAAGTGACCGTTAAAAAAATGCTATTTATTTGGTGTTTGTTTTTACTTGCTATACTTACTATAGATTAATTTGAACATCTATTAAAATTATTTAAACTTTGTTTATGTTTACTAAAATGTGAGTTACGTAACTGTGCTTACACAAAAGACAAACATAGTCAGTATATAACCATGACCTAACTTTCGTATAAAAATAGAAATAATAAATAAGTTCATTTTTTGTTATAAGTTTTTATTTCATTGTTTTACTCCTTTTTATTTTATCAACTGTTTTATATTGTGTTGCCGCCCTTGCGTAACCGCCTTACGTAAATAAAACACAGACGCTACGGGCTACGCCAGCTACGGAGCTACGCCGTAGATGGTACCGTAGCACGCTGATGGATTTATGTTACAATAATATTATAGTAGAGTAGGTTTGAAATTTTTCTGCAAAAATCTCTGACGACCTTTTTACATAACCTCAGATATATATACACTTTGTATGTTAAATTAAAATAACCTTATCAAATTAAAAATTACAACCATGACACGGGGTCATGCAGCAGAGCAAGCTTTGTGAGCCAAGTTTGATCAACAAGACAGGTTACGTGAGTCAAGACGAGACAAATTGAGCCAGTCTTTGTTCACCAAGAAGTATAGATATCAAACTTGGTTGAATCATCTAAGATCTACTGCAGAGCCCATTTCAACAAACATACAGATTTCAAGTAACATAGCATAAAATTCTAAAAATGCTCTACGTTGAAACAAAACTATAAAATCACGCAACAGAAATCCAAGCAAAGCAGCTGTCTCAGAAGAAGAAAAAAGGTTTTGATCCGATAAAGTGCTGTTTGGTTGGATTCAGAACCAGGGGGCCTACCACAACCTCTTTTAGCATTATTACATCAATCATACTTTGAAAAATGTCATAAAAGTAAGAATACTGTAATGTTGTTGACGCAGAGCAGTTTCGATGACATCACGTTATATCGTTCACTCAAATACAACATGTTGACACCGACGTGCGACAGTGATAACGCTATATAAAAATGTAGACGTCTCGTTCTCACGCCAGAATACTTTATAAGTTCATGGTACGAATTCGAACAATATTATTGTAACCTTGAAGCATTATTGTCACGAACCATGATGGTTTTGTATTGGTTTGTGGTAAGGCCTCAGGACCAAACTAAACCTTGCAGTTGCAGCGGACGTTTCGCGAAACTTGCTTCGAAGGACCTGTTCAGCTATTCAAGCTACGGGATTACTTGCTGGAGCCAGCGAAGTTTCTGTCAGAAACTTACACCGTTCAATGGGACCTTAGAATTCGACTTCGATAGTTTAAAATAGTTTCGCTCATCACCGAGCGAGTAAAGCGCGAACAGAAATCCGAAAGTGAATTAACACTTGAAGAAACTTCAGTTCAATCTGGAATTGAAAATTATAGGAAACTCCAAAATGTAATTAATTTGTAAAGCCAAAATTTGAACCAGGACTGAGGTTCATACGCTACTTTTGCATTAAAATTCTGTTAATTAGCAGCAGGTGAAATATACTGCTCTAACATCAAATTCTAATTAAATTGATAGAATTAACATTGTGATCAGTTGAATTTTGGCCGGAAGCCCATGCAGCCAGTTGTGTACACACAGATTGACCTTGCAGCTGAAATTCTTTGACCTTACAATTTATATGCGAGTGTACCTTAAACACGTCACTTTCAAATTATCACTGATACATAAAAAAATAACATAGATACACAAAATGTGCTTTTGTTACAAGTTTTGACACAAATGTCAGTCGATTTTACTGTGGAAAATTACCGAAAAGTAATCTACGGATCACAATATCTCAAAAGATTTTAATGTACCGGGGAGAGTGTTGCTGCCCTATCTCTGGATATTTAGTTAGCTGGCTATTACGATACTTATGGGAACTATCTTCATTTTCCCTATATCTGAAGAGTGCCACCATCTTCTTTTATTTTTAGGTAATGCCAGTATTGACACTAACGTAATTTATTTGCGGTATATCTTAATTACGTATCTTAAATGAATATGTGTTTATGTATTACTTTCAAACCTGAGAACTTAAGTCACCGATATAGCTTTTAGAATTGGTAAGTTGAAGTGGCAGTGGGCAGATTACATCACTCGTAGAAGGTATTGGAAAGATTAAGGTTCTCGAGTGGCAATCACAAACCGGAAGACGCAGCATAGGCCTATTAGGTGGGCCGAAGGCTTGATCGAATTCGCGGGGAGAAATGCAGGACGGAAGCAGGCGCTCAATGGGATGCTCTGTGGTGGCTTACGATGAGCAGCGGCCATCAGATGTCTATTTATAATAATTACTTTTAAATCGTATAAATGGCAAGAAGGTAAATTAAAAAATTAAAGAATTACTGGTGTTAAGGAAATCAATCCAGTGAGGTTGTGTGATTTTCGCTTCGAGCGTTTAACCAATGGAGATGTAACATTTTTAATCCGCGAACATTATTTTCTGCCAATTTTTACGGGGGATTACGAGTAAATGGCGCATGTAAACGCACAACGCACACTATCTTATAATACGCACACAGTTATAACTATATTAAAGCGTCGTTCAGTGCTTACACGCACACTATGATCATGTATATGACCAAGTAGCGCCATATGACCAGCAGAGGGGACGCCTTGCCTTGCCATCTCCATAAATGCTTGAAGATTTTTCGCGACCAATGTGCTGGGGTCGCACTGCCGTGATATGGCAATAGTAAAGTATAGCCATAATCAAGAAAAAATGTACATGTACCTACAATTTATGGTCATAATTATTAGCAAATCAAGGTAGTGTGGGCACAGCGCGAGTGTGTATAAACCATTAATGTCAAGGTCAACTCTACACTCGCAATAAAGCGCTTAACATTTTTTCAAAACAATTTGTAACTAGCTTGATGTTAATGTGGAAGCTAAGATTTAACTGCCGATTAATAATTCCATGTTGTGATTTGATTAAAACATTTTCGATTTCGAGGTCGATATTACAATTGCAGGATAAATGTTAACGGGTATTTATTCAGCTAGTAGGTACTTAGAGCATCTATAAATGGAGATGTTGACGATATAATCCGCAAGCACCATTTTCTGTCAACTTCTATGGGGGACGAGGTAGACACGCATAGCCCACCCGCGAACCGCGCGTGTAAACGCACGCCGCACATTATCTTAAAACACGCACACTGTTATATAATCTAGCGTAGTTACGCATTCTACACGCACATTATGACATTGTAGATGACCAAGTAGCGGCATATAACCGGCAGAGGGGAACACCTTACCTTGCTACCTCCTTTTCTAAATGCTCTAAGAGTAGATACCAAGTGCAAACAGTATACATAAATATAGTAATTAAAATTCGTTAAGCGAACACAGCGCTTTGTGGTTTTATTTTTATCACACCATTTGACCCCTATATTAGGCTTTTCCTCCATAAAAAACCAAGTCAGATGCTAATGGGAAGATTTTCCATAATCACAAATAAATGTAAGAACATGCTCTATTATATTACAATAATGTAATGTTTGTTTACGGAAAGACATAATTGTATTGAATATTGCGTAAATCCAATCAACACAAAGCAATTGGTGCTCGCAATGTCCACAGATGGCAGTAGTACTAGTATTAACGCAGCAACTGAATATTGTATAAAAATACAGATTTCATAGCATGATATTACATGGCGTATTTTAATTTCCGTTGAGCATATGTTGGTTTGGCGGACGTGCGGCTGTTCTCGTATACAAATATCGCATATCTCAACTAATTCTCATGAAATGTGATGATAAATATATCTGGACAGTTCACAAAGCATTTAGCCCCAAACTAAGCAAAACTTGTACTATGGGAACCAGATAACTGATACAATACTTAGATACTTTTTGTTGATACATAATAATAATAATAATAATAATAATAATAATAATAATATAGCCTTTTATTCAGATCATAAGTGATTACAGTTAAACTAAAACTAAAGCTTTATACACAAACTTAGTCTAGTATTTGTTCCTTGCTTATTTTCTGCAGATCTGTTTGCCAGTCGGCGAAAGCCTCCTTCAACTTTTTCCATTCATGTCTATCCTGAGCTACTCTATTCCACATAACTCCAGCCAGTGTTCTGAGGTCGTCGTCCCACCTTTTCTGCGGTCTACCTCTTTTCCTCTTTCCTTCTCTAGGACACCATCGGGCACAATTTTACTCCATTTGTCTTGTCCTCTCATCATATTCCCTGCCCATCGCCATTTAAGTCTCCTCATTTTGGATGTAATATCTGAAACCTTAGTTTTTCTTCGGATGACACGGTGTTATAATCTGTCCGACTTTTTCACATTTAGCATACTCCTTTCCATTGCGTGTTGGCAGGTTGTGAGTTTGTTTGTCAGTTTCTGTGTTAAAGCCCATGTCTGGCAACCGTACGTAAGGACAGGTAGTACGCAGGTGTTGAACAATTTGCTTATTACATTTATGTGAAGCTTTTTATCCTCTTTCAAGCCCCAGTATCTCTTCCAGCCGTTGGTTATTCTTCTCTCTACTTCTTTACGTACTGGATCTTTTTGTGTCATTACTTATCCTAGATAATACTAGATATTGTATTCATCTGTATACTCAATTTGGCTGTTATCTAAATTGATGGTGTTTCTTTCCCCGTTTGTCATCACTCTCGTTTTATCTGTGTTTAATTTCAACCCAACCTTCTCGCTTTCCATCCATTTGATGACACATAGAATACAATATAAAACCCAGACACAGAACAAACATCGATATTCATCATACAAATATTTGTCCCGGGTGGGAATCGAACCCAAAACCATTCAGAACACGGAGCTACTGCCAACTGAGCATTACAGGCCAGTCAAATACCGACGCAACAAATACCGATCGTTCGATAATTATGTATTTTTTCACACTTTTTTTTTCTGAATACATACTGGAGGTACAGCGTAGCGTTCATAGCAAAGCTTGACTACATTTTATGCGCCACTTGAATGGATGACGGCTACAAAATCCAAGTAATATCGTAACACAACAGACGTTTAGCCAAGCCCTTAAAGCAGGTCAAAAATTCTTACTTTGTTTTTTTTTACTTTTTGTTTGAAATTAATTAATCAGTTAAATGACAAATTACATGAAATATTCATCGTATCAATCTTTGCAGCTGCTAATATTGTTCCTAGAATTCTAGGCTCTGTGGTTCGTACACTTAAATATTGACTGTATTAGAAGTGCCGCATATATGCACAATTACGTTAAATACGGGTAATAATGTTCGTGTTTTGTTATAATTAACTGCTATTCAGGCTAGCTTGATAACTTTTCTATAGAATCAGGTCATAACGTTGTCCATCATAATTTGCAATGTGAAGTGCATCATTAGACTAGAAAACAATATTTATTTTGACAGCGTCCGTGGTTTGGTGGTTGAGCTAACCCAAAAGCGGCGGGTTTGATTCCCGCGACAGGTTAAGTATACTTTTCAAATACTTGTTCTGGGTTTGGTTGTTGAGGGACCATAGTCCTCGTAGTTCCGGGTCCCTAGCTATCGAAGAATCCTAGCTAGGGCCGAGCACCTAACATATGATCGTTGGGCGTTATCTGTTCCTTTATTTCTAGTCCGAACACTTTTATAGACATCAAATAATGATAAATTTTTTGACTACTGAGGACTTTGTTATGCAGTGGCACTCTGTGAGGAAGCCTGTGTTCAGCAGTTGACGTCTTCAGGTTGATGTTGATAATGATGACGATGATGTGATGTGAAACCAAAAAAAAATCAGAGAGCCTTTTTTGAATTTAGTTCAAAAGGATCCCTTTTGAATGCGGAACCCGAAATTTCGCTATTAGTATTCGTACAGCGTCGTTTGATTTACCGAGGTACCAACCAAAAGGAGTTCTTTCTTCAATGCATAAGCGACGGGATAAAGTTGTTTATGGTGATTTTTTGTAATAAAAAAACATATTTATCAAAATATTATTATAAGCTACATACAATATACAGCGGTGTAAAAGAAGGGTCAAAGGGGTATCACGGTAGTTTTCTTACTTAGTTTTTCTTACTTAGATTTCCAATGTCCAAGGCTACGGTGGCTTCTTCCAATTGGAAGGACCATAATTATATGCTTGGTCGTAAAAAACACCACGATGACTGGAACACCACTGAAAATCAGTTGTTGGGGTCTTAGGACCTTGATTACATGCTGAGTCGGGACCTTTATCATGACGTCACGCAAAATTACATTTTATACGGTAGCATTATGTTTTCTATTGTTAAGTATATTATTTATGTTGTATGTTAGAATGTAATGTTGTGTGATGTCCTGAAATAAATGTATTTTCTTTCTTTCTTTCTTTCTTTCTTTATTTAGGTACATAGATTTAGGATGTACAAGATAGATCAACTATCTCAGTTTGAAAATGGGACCAGAATTGTAAGAAATTATGTGTGTAAAAACAGCTGTTATGATTATGATCTCAAATGTTTGTGACGAGTTAACTGTAGTGTTAACTTAATATTGTCCCTAAATATAGACCACAGTTTTTTAAATAAAGTTACAGGCTTTTAATTTACCGAGTCTCTTCCAACTTTATTATTATTTTTAACCCACCAAAATTATACCTACCTCAAAGACAGTCCACAATCGATAGAATCATCGTTGAATATTCATTTATAAATGGATAGATGGTTTAAAAAAGGAACACGATTAATGATGCATCAAAATTTCGGTAGTGAGAGACTTTGCGGAACACCTCTAGTACACCACAATATATTAATGATCATAAAACTCCGTTAGTTCATTTGCTTGAAACTTCAGTGTTGAGGAATATTTCGAAGTCTCAACAAACGCATTCATATAGACTGGTACCAAACTACTAGGCCCATTAAAATTCCATGTACATCGCTGCAGATGTCGTGCTGCCCGGCTGATTTACAATGCCGCCGATACCATAACGGGTTCTCTGTACGCCTGTTAGATATCGTTATCGCAGCGTTCGATGAGCAGAAAAAATACAAAAGGTTATTAAGTTAAAAACTATACAGGTTTATTTTTAAAACGGGATGATGATCTAAAAATTCTCTTCGTCGTGAAACAGATTGTTGTGATATGTGCTTATCTTGAAATGAAATTAAATGTTAATTTGATGTTGATGTTATTAAAAAAATATAGCAATCCCCCTGCAGGACAGTTCAGTAGACGGCTGATGTAGTGAATTATTATTATTCTTAGCCTTTATGTTTGAGGTTTCTTAAGCTTTCCATCAGTCTATGGTGTAAAAGCTTAGTTTGACAAAAATCCTTGCCACCATTATACAAAGTGTCGCTTAACTAAGTTTACATTTTCGCGTGCTAACTGTTGTGTGATTCGTAGTAATTACTAGACGACCTTCGTGGAACGACCTATTTGCCTAGATATTTTTATTGGAAGCTAGTGGAAGTTAGTGCTAATGATGCAATTATGAATAATAGATGATGTTTTGCATATGTGAGGCTGAAAATTTATATTGTTCATTTAAATAAGCTTTGTGCCGTCCAATAATCACGTTTTTAGCGACTTTTTAAGCCCCTGGTGATGCGTGGTGAGGTTTTGGATTGCCCCTCACAAGCCGCTTTCGATTTCCAATCAAACATTCAAAGTAAGAGTAAATACACGGGATATCTTACTACACCCCCCTTCTCCTGGTGATGTTTCGGGATCTTTTTCGCACCCCCTCCCCCCTTTTCGAATCTCACGTGATTTATGGACTATCCCTATATTGAGTTAGAATTTGCATTCAATTTTTCAATCTGTAAACTGTTTTTGCCATCCAACTCAATACTAAAAAGAAACTTGAAGATTCATGAATATGACGCTGGAAAATGAATTGCATAAGACGAACGGAGACTTCCATTCCTCTTTCGAGAATAGAAAAAATAAAACAAATTATATTCTACTTGGCCCGGCCTCTATATCAACCTCCTTTATTTGGAGTTCAAGGTCATTCTGAGCTTGGGTTTTGAAAGCTGATACTGTAGATGGAAGTGGAGGGAGCCGTAATACCTACTAAATATTCAACTTTTAATGGAGTTCTTTCATCTACACCACTAACTACTACAAGAGACCTTTGCCGCTTTCCCGAGCAGACAATAGCTGCAATCACTATAACGATGTAAAAAGGTGACTGAAAAATTCTGCAGACTAAAATACGTCGGCAGTGATAATTGAAGCAGGTACAGTCAACTGCAAATGATGCTAAAAAGCTCAATAGATTTAATTTTTTTATAGACAATAGGATGAGTAAATAGAAATACTGCTCTATATCCTAAAAAGCTATTCAGCCCTACGCTACTAACAAGCTACCCACTTTACAGCCGCTGTTAAGTTTGACTCACAGTCTACCTAAATAAATTTATTGTTTGTGCATTAAAGCATTTTCTGATCTATCTATCAATCTCTTTTTACTTAGAAGTTCAGCGATATCGTTTAATAGGCTTCACTACTCTAACAATCATCAACATAAATGTAGTATCTGTACTAGGAATATCATTGACTTTAGGTAATTTACTAGTTCTAGGTAATTATTAAATTTAAGTTAAGTCTTTCGTTGCGCGGGTGAACTAGTCCGATCTATTTCTGTTAGGTTAATTAATCAATAGGCCTAATTTCGAAGGCTATAGTTGACAGTATTTAAACTACTAAAAATTGTCTCGTCCGTTCGTGTGCCACTGCACTGCGCATCTCATCCTAAGACTTATTTTTATTTTTAGATTATGGTATTAGATCATAAAGTCACATTTGCCAAGTAATTTCAATACATACAATGCCTTTCAAACCGGAACACAATAGTGCTAGCACGCTACTGCTTGGCGGCAAAATTACTGGCAAGGCAGTGGTAGTGGTACCTACCTAGACAAACTTTGCAGAAAAGTTGTAATCTTACGTGGTAGTAAGTAGTAAAAGTTTAATGGATATAGAATATCAATACTATCAATGTCTAGTCAAACTTAAGCCCTCCATAATCTCGATCAAGTCAGTCAATCTGTTTTAATACAGTTGATACTTAAATAAATATTTACAAGATTTTATTGTATACAAATTCTCTAGTTATCAATGAAGTGAGACAGAAAACAGTAGTTAACTCGTTAATTAACTATGAATAATCACAAACAGACAACTCGCAACTTTCAGCCAATTACTATTTCAGTTGCAATTAAAGTTGTAAATAAAACTATCGGTTGAAGTTCCCGTTGCTCACTAATTGGAAGGATTCAATTCCAAACACATCTAAAGGTTCGAGTTTCTATCTATAGCAATTAGTGGAAAATTAATACGATTGTTACCAGCAAAAATAGAAGGGATTTTTTCACCTGAGGGGCGACCACAGCGTCTTATAGCATTATTGTTTCAATATTACTTCAATCATACATTGATAAATGACATATAAGTAAGAATACTTTAATGTTGCAGAGCCAGGAGGGTCACCACAAGGTCTTATAGCATTATTAATGCAATTATACTTTGAAAAATGACATAAAAGTAAGAATATTGTAATGTTGTTGATGCAGAGCAGTTTTGATGACGTCACGTTAAATCTTTCACCCAAATACATCATGTTGACACCGGGTGCGGCGACGTGCGACAGTGAACGCTATATAAAAATGTAGAGGTCTCGTTCTCACGCAGGAATACTTTATAAGTTCATGGTACGAATTCAAACAATATTATTGTAACCTTGAAGCATTACTGTCTCGAACCATGATACGCAAACCGTGTATACTTTGTGGTAGGTCAGCAGAGCAGTTTTGATGATGTGACGTGAAATCGTTCACTCAAATACAACTGTCACGTCATACCTTTACATCATGTTGACACTGACGTGCGACAGTGATAACGCCACAAGCAGATTACTTTATACGTTCATGGTACGAATTTGAACAATATTATTGTAACCTTGAAATAATAATCCCACGAAACATGATGGTTTTGTATTAGCTTGTGGTAGCCCAGCGGTTTATGATGATGGGTTTACGTCGCCGCGTCTTCTTGACCTTTTCAATACCTCAACTCAGCAATACAAGAAGTGACATTTTTGTTAATTTAATCCTAATTGCAAATCCAACGACTAATGGGATACAAAGTGGCTTTCAACCTTTTGAACACAGAAATAATGCGTGTACTTTTTCATAATAATATAAAAAAAAAAAAGAAATTTCTGCATGAAATATAACAACAACGTCATCTATTCCCAAACTATGCTTAGCTTGTGCTATGGGAACCAGATAAGGATACAACGAGATTTTTTGTTTGCAAACAATACAATCTAACACCCAGACACAGAACAAACATCTATGTTCATAACACAAAGTGTTGGTCCTGGGTAGGAATCGAACTCACAGCCCTCAGTTCAGAAAGCAGGGCTAATACCAACTTAGCTATCAGGCCCGTCATTTCAGAATTACAAATGGAACACGCTAAAGAGTATCTTAGATTAAGCTAAGCAGGCGATACTGCTATAAAAATCATATTCTATGCGTTCTGTAATCGGCCATTTGATGGTTTAGAAAACCCGTAGCAAACAAACTTAGTAGTCTGTCGTATTTGTAATTGGATTTCAATATAACGATTAATAAACAAAAAACGATTGAGGTCAATAGCTTCGTATTTCATTGAACCGATATTTTCTACTGCTATTTTATTTGATTTATTCGATTGTTTGTGCAATTTTAATAACCAACGTTTGTTGTCACTGTGCTAACTTGGGACCGAATCTCGGCAATCAAGTCATCATCATTATCGTCAGCCTGAACTCGTCCACTGCCAAACATATGCCCCATAGAGCGCCATTTTGAGTAGCTGCTTGCCTCCTGCATCCATCCAACTATTGGCTTTGGCGACAGTCCACCTAATGGGGGGCATACCCTGCGTGTTTCGGTTCGTGGTCGCCACTAGGAAACCATTCTTCCCCATCGGTTGGCAGTTCTATGAGTGATGTGGTCTGCCTACCGCCACTTTACTTTGCTAATTCTAAGAGCTATAACGATCGGTCGGTCGAGTACATAATAAAGTCGTTTATTATGTACCCGACCATTTTATTATGGTTTTTTTTCTTATTCGTGTTTTTTTTTATCATCAATAGGCTTTAGACCGTTTCTGCTGAATGCTTACGCTTTCTTTTAGGTACTCTATTATTACAAGGTGTATAAGCTGTTATAGATTGTTATTCATAATACTTATAATTCCTTTAAACTCTTGACTCTGATTCTTCTAAGTTTATTGATTTTGGCGCTTACAAAGTTACAACATATATAGTGCCAAATTATTTTCTCTAATTGTTTGTTTTAAACTGAAACATTGAATCTTACCAACAAGGTTTTAGCTGCAGTTTAGAACAGCTACTTACCTGAAACCAAAAACAATTAAAATTAAATAAAAGAACAATGCAGATATAGTAGAAAATAAGTACTACATAGATTTATGATTTAAATAGTAAATTATTCCTCGCTCACTAAAATCAACAGATTAATTTTAATGTAAAAAAATCCCGTACATGATTCAATTTTGTGCTTTAATACAAAAATAAGCGATGTATTATAATTACAAAACAACATTTTAAAAAACTGTTAATCAATATTCCAGGTTTATAAAATGACTACGTGGTACCCTGATCGTGGCTTCAATCTCACACACATACGTTTATAAATTTTTATTAGGTATTATGATTGATATTATGATTAACAGTATGTTAATTGGTTTTATAAAGTGTTTCTTGCACTAGAAGTGTCAAAAGTAGCGGCAGGCCCTATCTAAGCTCAGAGTATTACAAAGTGCTCTAGAAGCGCTCTCCACTAACGGAGCGGACGTGCCAGCTTAGTGATAGAACCATTATAACACTGTAGTGGTTAATTTCTCACGGGTCTTATGCTTTAATGCTTAGCTGAAGATTATAAAACATGATTGCTTATAAAAAATAGTAAAAATAAAACATATAAAAACTACAGCTAAAACGTTATTAACAGAATTTACAATATAAACACGCCATCCAACTCACCACCGCGTGGCAAGGTTCCCAGAATACTGGCAGGATAGTAAGAAAGGAAAAAATAGTTAGACATATTGAAAACTCTTTACAAAAAAAAAAAATAATGCTGTGGCTATTTGTAGCCACTATGTGTCTATCGTTCTATATACGTATAACATTACAAAGTCATCGTCATCAATAGCCTAAAGATGTCCACTGCTGAACATAGGCCTGCCCCAGAGAGTGCATCCATCGTTACTCCGCGGTTTTCCCCAGATCGTCGGTCCACCTTGAAGGGAAAATTACAATGTGCATCTTAATGTAAAATATTGCAAGGCTATACTAAAACTTACGGGAGGTTGAAAAATAAAGAAATTCTCTTACCTCTTGTAGTTTGTAGACGTAGTCGTCTACAAACTACAAGACGTCAATAACCGACTTATTCTATACATCCGATGATCATAAACTGTCTTTAAAATAAAGTTTCGGACAAATAAATACTGTAGGTCGATAGGTTATTGCCATCTATTTAAATAAGATAATAGGCATGATGACTATTAAAAATGAACAAGTAAATATTACTTTCATATAGAAGTATAAAAATGAATGCAATAATTGAAAAAATAAATAAACCGGAAAAAAATCACGGAGTAATAAGCTTTTAAAGTTTCTCGCGAAACAGAGCGCCCCCACAGTTACAATGAAAAATCTACTCGTGACGTCACATGCCAAAGAGATTGTATGAAAAGCTACCACAACTTAGTAATGAGGTACTATAACGACCTTCCTCTGACGTCACAGGCCGCTTGAGCTACCTCTTTCTATTCCGGTTTTTAAAATGCTTGTAATTTGGTCATTTCTTGAGATATTTATTTTTTGTGTTTTGAGAAATATTATTAACTTATTAAAAAAAAAGTTTTAGTCATCATGCCTATTGTAATATCCCGCCCAAGACCCGCTCTGTATGCGGTAGTTAAAGTTTGTTAACTTTGACGCATGCACCGCAATCAAGTGGAACATTAAGACCACTTTCATTACTAAACTGCGGGTAGAACTGACATTAAAAATTTTTTAACGGCCTGTATGTCTTTATCACTCAAACTACTACAATCATAAATACTATACTGTGTACTAGAAGCTAAACTACCTACTACAAAGAACATATTCGACTCGAACATGTATACTAGCCACGATGGCATAGACAGTCAAAATGCTTCAGCCCACTAACGGCAGGTAGCGTACCCAACATGATGGCAGCAATGCTTGCTGGTTCACGGAGCCAAACATGTGCTAGCATTTTAGTCACGCGTCTCATCGACCAGGCCCTTTGATAAACTTTGGAATACGTGATGAGCTCCCGGTCCCGATCTTTAAAACATAAATAGTGATATGTTCTGAATTTTAGTATCTAATCTTTTTTCTAGACTTTCATGATTAATAATTTGTTTAGATATTTAAAGGTCTCGAGGTGGCCCCTTATAAGAAGTTCAAAACATAACCAAATACAAACTTTAGCCCCTATAAATACATTTTTACTATTTTTTAACTTGTTAATAAAATTGAATATTATATTTTTTTCATTTCGTAACCTACGTTTTCCTTTCTGCTACTTTCTTCTACTGACATGTTTATGTGAGCTGCGCTACGTCTGAATTGAAGGTCATGGAGTTGCGACTTTAGTTGTTGAAGTCTACGACGTAGACACTCTACATGGATAACACTCTACGCGTAGCAACCAATTTTATCTGTATAAATTGTGTGCGTACGTGTTTTTTTCAACTCACAGAGCAAAAAAGAACGCTTCAGGTGAGAAGCGTCATTTGTTTAAATGCTCTGTGGCTCAACTTAATGATTTTATTATACATGTTACTATGACCTTTCTGGCAAATACTGCTTCTTATAACAGTCACCTATTCAAGTGGATACAATGAATAAATAAATAACACCCAAAGCTCACATACATAGATCCTGGACCCTAACTGAGATTCCCTGTGTCTAGGAACCCAGGAACTACGAGGACCATGCTCCCACAACACCCACCAGACAGAACAGTTATTTCCGCTTTGTTTTCTGTGCACAAATACTTGTCCTGTCGCGGGAATCAAACCCGGGTTATGAGCCTACCTGCTGAACCTGCAGAGGCTGGCAATAAAACTTTACTTTTATTATCGAATAAGAATACTTGACAGTTTCATTATGAGCACTAGCTCTACTGAAGTCACTATGCACTATCCCGTTTAATTTCGGTATAAACCAACAAAGTAGCAAGCCATGCTACTTGCCAGCGGAGATGAAAACAGCGCACAAAGAAAATATCCAATAAAGTCTCTTTAGAGGCAAACTTAGTTCATGCTTCAAGTCTCTTTTAGCTGAGGACCAAAACAATCAAGTCGCGCGCGTTGAACTAAAAAGTAAAGTTAGAAAAAGAAACACCAAATTACAAAACCATTTTATTAAACAAGTACCTGAGCGACATGTGTGGAACTGTTGAAGATGTTCATCACAGTTAGAATGTGTCAAAGGTACTAGACCAAGAAATTTTCTATTAGATAAATTTAATATAAATAAACTAGATACTGGTGCGTTCATAAGCATTTTAGCATCACCTGCGTGTGATACCGCTATGTATTTATATCAGATTTTTAAAACAAGTAGTTAATATAGGGTAATTAAGTTAGGGTAAGATGGGTCTGACATACCAATGTGGTAAAAGTCTCTAAATAAATATTGAATAATAAAAAAAAGTACCTATGCAATCCTTATCATTTTAAAAGCAACTCTGTTCTTTATTAAAAGTCTGACACAATCGTGATGAGCTGCTAGTACATATAATAAGTGAGTTAGTTTGGCAATTTTGTGCGGGGATGTGTTATAAACTTACCACAACCTCTTATAGCATTATTACTTCAATCATACATTGAAAATGACATAAAAGTAAGAATACTGTAATGTTGTTGACGCAGAGCAGTTTTGATGACGTCACGTTAAATCGTTCACTCAAATACTTCATGTTGACACCGACGTGCGAGAGTGATAACGCTATATAAAAATGTAGACGTCTCGTTCTCACGCAGTATACTTTAACAGTTCATGGTACGAATTCGAACAATATTATTGTAACCTTGAAGCATTACTGTCACGAACCATGATGGTTTTGTATTAGTTTGTGGTAAAGCCCCTGCATCCATCACGATTTTGACTTATCGGACCACTTAGTTCTGACTTACGTGATATTAAGTTTAAATTTTGTAACACACAATAAATATTGTAGCCGCAGAAAGCCGATGGATGCAGGAAGCGAGCAGCCACTCAAAGTTGGCCTCACTGGGGAAGGCCTATATTCAGTAGTGGACGTCTTCAGGCTGTGGATGATGATGGTGATAAAATGTAGAAAACAAAATTATATAAGTAAGCATTTATAGTACTTATAGAATTTTGCGCATAACAATTTCTGATGAGAATATTTTTCCTTGTTTCACGCTTTAGAACCAAATTTTTAGTACCTAAATTAATTTTTAGTTATTAGCTTGCTTAAAAAATATGACTTTAATAAAGTACGACTACTTTTATTTTAAAATATTTCCCGCAAGCTGAGCGCTATACGCCAAAATCCACATGAACCCCATAATGAATTCATTCAGTTGTGCGTAAAATCTAGGACTGGTTTGTTTGAGTTCAACTTTCTCGTGAATCCAACTTTTCAAACTGTAATATAAATTGTATAATAACGACCAACGATCATATACATAGATCCGGGGTTCCCTGTATCTAGGGACCCAGGAACTACGAGGACCATGGCTCCACCACACCCAGACACAAAACAAGTATTTGTGCTTTGTCCTGTCACGGGAATCGAACCCACCACGTCCGGATTACGAGCCGATCTGCTCAACCACCGCATTACAGAAGCTGTCAATTACGATGAGAAGATTGTAATTAAGTATGTTTGTGAAACGTAATTATTTAACTTTAACCGACTCGTTAACCCGCTCGTCCAAATGATGTATTTAATTACGTTACATGTTGTCACGCTATCTACACTGGCCAGGGCATATTGAAAATGCACTGAGCGCTTGAATTTCCGGGTCAGTAGGCTTTGTTAATGTTCTACATGTTTTAAGCGGTCTGCGCCATTTTATAGCGTTCATAGCGAACCTTGAACAGGGGGGCTACCACAAGGTCTTATAGCATTATTACTTCAATCATACTTTGTAAAATGACATAAAAGTATGAATATTGTAATGTTGTTGACGCAGAGCAGTTTTAATGACGTCACGTTAAATCTTTCACTCAAATACAACTGTCATGTCATACCGTTAATCATGTTGACAGCGACGTGCGACAGTGATAACGCTATATAAAAATGTAGACGTCTCGTTCTCGCGCAAGAATACTTTATAAGTTCATGGTATGAATTCGAACATTATTATTGTAACCTTGAAGCATTACTGTCACGAACCATGATGGTTTGTATATACTTTGTGGTAGGGCAGCAGATATTCTTAACCGATCAGTAAAACGCTAGCTGCGGTCTTTATAAGTGTAAGTGGCCGATATTGTGTTAACGACGCCTTTTCTTTTCTGAACTATGGAATGGCAACCGGAAGCACGGTGAATGATCCTTCTTGCTAGGAATCGCATATCGCAGTCGGAAAACCGCTTTGAATGGCGTCGAATGGTGGAGCGTAATCTTCTTCTTCTTCTCATGTAGGCAAGTGGTTAGCCAGAATTTCTAGGCCACGTAAAGGCTTCTGACTTGGCTTGACGACTATTGTCTTACGACAACAGCCGCGACCAACGGCTTAACGTGCCCTCCGAAGCACGGTAGCGCTCAGTTCTCTAAATACCAACTCTTTGCTGTAGCGGTCACCCATCATAGTAGTTAACGCACTTGATAGTGAAAAAAGGCGCGATCTTGATTTTAAACGAGCTTAAGAGTGACCCGCTTTCAAATATCTAATATCATTATGTCAACGGTACCCTAACGTATGCACACTGTGCCCATACATTCGGCACATAGGGTATATCATATTAGAGCTGATCGCCAAGGTTCCTAAATCAACAGGAGAATGTCGCCGTAGTCGAAATCAGCCTGGATGAGTATTGACGACAGTAAAGTTTGGTGTGACATCACATCATCAGCTTTTTGCTTCTACTGGCCTCCACCATAGCGCCCCACTACGCCGCTTGCATCTATCGGCCGTACCGACGGTTTTGTCCAGCATAGTGATTCAAGAGACCTCAGCGCTGAGGCTCAGCGCGGAGGCTCAGCGCTGAGGCCTCGATTCAACCAACTTTTATTTGAAAATAGAACGGAAATAGCGTCATCGTTTCTGCAAAAGGCATGAGCTAGGGGAGAGCTTTCCGTTCTATTTTCAAATAAAAGTTGGTTGAATCGAGGCCTCAGCGCTGAGGTCTCCTGAATCGCTATGCAGGTCGTCAGTTCAACTAGTGGGACACCGGCCTACTTTATTCATTTATAGTATTTTAATATGGGTTGTATTTCAATTTTGCACTCGCTCTTGTTTATACTGAATCACTACGGCAGCACTCGAAAGAATGAAACTGCGTGCCATTTGCCACAAAAGTTAATAATAATACATTGAGTTTTCCTCGCATGTGTGATGAAAAACGTCGTATAAAACCACGTACATTAATCATTACACTCTCAGCTTTCTTATCATGCTTGCTTGCTGCTCACGTGCCTCATACGACCTTGAGTGAATGATCAACAAAACACTTGTGTTAGGTGGAAGCGAGGGTTTGTAAGGATGAAGGCAGAGAAAACAAAAAAGGCAAAAGAAGGGGAAGATAAGGAGGATGGTGGAAAGGAGAGGAGGGTGAGTAAGGGTGCACAATTAATTTACTCATGCAAGGCTAGGGCGGGTCAGCTAGTCGTAAGTAAAAGCCTCGCAGCCATTGAAATCTGCCAATATTAAGTAACAGCTTTTCAAGTGTCAACAGCGAATACTGTTTCCAGGAAAGCCGGCGCTTTATTGATCTTGTCACCAAAATGTCTCATTTTCTAACACCCCATCTTTCTGTTTCGTTCATCTTTGTTATAGTTTTTAACCATCAGTAACCTAAACTACTGATCAAGAAACCCACCGTAATCTACGTAGTTCTTTATTCAGAAACGATTTTTTTAGTTAATCAAAGTATTTATGATCAGTCGTTTTCTTAAATCAAAATATAACTGGAGCAAAATAATTATATAGATGATAATACAATCCAAGTAGTATGAAGTCTAAATCCCTTTTTTAAAGGATCCATAAGAGAAATAAAATCAAAAATATTAATTTTAGATCATAGTTATATCTTGGCCAGTTCTAATACATAGAA
Source organism: Ennomos erosarius (assembly GCA_963580505.1). Classification (NCBI taxonomy): domain Eukaryota; kingdom Metazoa; phylum Arthropoda; class Insecta; order Lepidoptera; family Geometridae; genus Ennomos; species Ennomos erosarius. Next base: position 3,794,991 of record OY756977.1, read on the forward strand.
GCATGCCGCACTGCAACTATACTCTATTCTATAGAGTTATTACTGTTCGCAAAATCGTAAAAACCAATCTAGCCGACGGGGGCAATTCCTTCACAAAGGACGTGGGTAGATACTTACATAATCGTTAGGGTCAAGGCCGCCGTCCGACCTAGTAAGGTTGTGCCGCTTGTTTATGTATTGTGAGCAGCAGATAGGAGTTTTGGTAGTCTTCATTAACATGCAAGATTACCTAACCAACGGTTAGGTTGAAAATATAAGTTCCTTGATTTCATTCCAGTTTTTAGTACTTGTTGTTAGCGGTAACAGAAATACATCATCTGTGAAAATGTCAACTGTTTAACTATCACGTTTAATAAGATAAAGCCATGGTGACAGGTAGACAGACGGACAGCGGAGCCTTAGTAATATGATTCTCTTTACTCTTTGGGTACGGAACCTTAAAAACGGTTGTGATGCCAACAATGCCGTTAAGTTATGATACATATCAGTGAGCATTGAAAATGTGTCCTGTTCGTACTTGTTAGGCATTACGCGTCTGCGAGCGGCAGATGCGCTACAGCAAGGTTGCTAGATTCATCGTAATAAGGGGTTGGACTATGATATACAGCAATGCACAAACTAAGTAGAGGATACAACAGCAATGTCATTTTATTTGTGTTTTATTCAAATCTTTAGATTTGCTGATGCAAGGAACTTATACGTTCTTCTTCTTCTTTAATGGCTTTCTATCGCTTTTTGCAATAATTCTGCCAATGTCAAGTGAGTATATTTTGTACGGTTATGTCAAGTCAAAGTCATATTTTGTCAGTCAAAACGCCAACAGTAAAATGGTGGATATTTTACTGAAGGCTTTAAAAAAGGCCGTTGAAGCAAAACCGAAAATGCATGTTTCTCTAATCTTGAAACCATTTGCCAACACTCGTGCACGTTCTCGAACACTTAACGGATAATAATCCACCCTTATTACACATTAAACTTCAGAATACACAGGTTTTGAAAAATAAATTCAAAATTCGCAACAGCCATTGTCGGAGTTTCTTCAAAGACCCCAACTTATACGTTGTTAAGCCCAAGTTAAGCCTGACGCCTGGTATGTCATTTTTGACAGATTTAATTTTGGCAGTTCGCATTTTGACAGATGACATTTCACATTCATGTGTATTGTGTGCCGTAGGACGACTTGATATTTATGTTCGAGAAGTGTACCAGTTTACCCACATAGCAAAAAAAAACTGCTTCGTCTAGATGCGAAGCGACCGTCATATGTTTCAAAGCTCCGTGAGTTTACCTATCACTTTGAACGGGTTTCGTACTCGATATCAACGTTAGCTGTTTTACTATACAGTTTTACAAGTAGTCAATTTCCAAATAGGCCATGAGCCCTTGCATACAGATGAATCATTACGGATCATACTGACCCTTTACCCTAGTGCGGTCGACGAGCCAGCCGTCTCAATTTCAGGGTAATGGGGTCGAATGAGGCTAAGCTACCTGCAGAGAGTGTCTTTTGTTTCCATTCTGGTAGGCCTTGTCACCTTTGCGAAAGATCTACTTTGTTTAAGATATAGGAATAATAAAGGATAATAAATATATCTGCTCCTTCGCTAAAAATACAATATTATTGAAAACTATACTTGCACCTATTATAAATAATAATAATAATAATAATAATAACGCAGGGGCGGCTTTGTGGCGAGCCGTCGGTGAGTGGCGACACCGCGTACCCTGATTCCATGGGGCTAAGTGAGACCCCTAACCCCTGGCTTGCCTTAACTGGCTGTCCAGGGGTGGAAGTCGCAAGAGCTAAGAACCTAAGCTCCAGGGTGGAAGTGTTAAAGGGCATAACGCCGCGAGTAGCGTTCAGTGAAAGTGCAGCACACCTCTCGACACCCTAAGCCACCCACACCAATGTTGCTTCCTCGGCACCAATATGCGGTAGCCACTACAGGAGGCCCATTTAGTGGGTGGCAAGTCATCACCTGCCTCAAACATTTTGATATGAGACAAAATTGGCAGGTGCCGTTCTCTCATTCCATAACCCAATATCACCATCCATCCAAAAGTTCACCATAATAGCCCAGATATTTTTACCTTAATATTATACAAAATAGTTATATCCATATGCCAACATGTAAGAAAGAAATATGTAAAACACGGTCACACTGTCTCTGGTCCTCGCTGAAATGCAAACCATCGACGTCAGGTCCAGGGATAGTGTGACCGTGTTATAGTTATCTTTGTATCCAAAAAGGCCTCTTGGTGTTAGCTTCGGCCCCACCAATGCCTCTCAAATGTCCGGGCTAGACCCGAGAATGGAAATGGATAAGAAAATAATAATAATAATAATAACGAGAACCTCGTGAAGGCTGAGAAGGACAAACTCAGCAAGTACCTTGACTTGGCTCACGAGGTTACCGCCATGTGGAATGTTGACTCAACAAGCATTGTCCCGATAGTCGTTTCAGCGAACGGTCTTATAGCGAAGAGCCTCGACCAACACCTCGAGAGGCTCGCGCTAGACGGCTGGATCAAGGGTCAGATTCAGAAGGCGGTACTCCTTGACACGGCACGTATTGTCAGGAGGTTCCTCACTCTGCAGCCCTGACCACCGGTAGCTTGGGCCCAGCCCCGCTGCCAGCGGCACTCTAGGTTTAGGTTTTTTTATAGTATTTTTGTAATGTATTTTTATATAAGTATTATAAAAAAACAAAAACTTAAGAAAGTCAAATAAATGAATGAATAATAATAATAATAATAATAATAATAATAATATTTATTTATTTACCACCAAAGCTAGAATTGCACAATCACAAAAGTATGGTTAACAATGAGCAGATAATTTACGTATCAAGATCCTGCTACCCCCTCACTAATAAACAGTGCATAAAAGTGGAACAGCTATTCAGTGTTTTCTTTTGTTTTACTTTGCCTATTTCAAACTCGATAGAGATTAACTAAACACTATCGCTACACCATGTTTTAAGAGTGCTGTATAGTATCTTACAGAAACCCCATTTTGTGAGTTGATAATACTCTGAATAGATTTATTCCTGAATGACTAAATACTACTGTATTGCCACACTAAAGTAGATCAGTATAATAATATAATATTTACAGGACATTTTCCATGCCCCTATTTCAATTACTGCAATAGGAAAGACAATAACAAAATGTTCTCTTTTATTCCATTCAATTCAATATGCGCATCATTCCAAATAATTATCTTTTGTTAATACATAAATAAATTCAACCCTTAATGAACGCCTAAAATATTTCAGCCCAAAACACCTTTTAAATATATGCGTCAGAAGTTTATTTTCAACACCTTTTCAAATAGTATAAGAGCTAGTGTTCATGATCAACTCGTGGTTTTTGCTTGATTGTGAAGCGTAGTTGCCATGGTATTTTGGTGCACGATATTTTCAAAATATTGATTATGATAAGCAACTGCTTCCTCTTGAAAGTTAAAAAGAAATGGTAGGCAATTAGACTCGGCTCCGAGGGGTCATATGGGAATAAACCTTTGAAATGTATTTATTTATATTATCACTTAAATGTTTCTGAAGTACATATACAAGAATAAACATTGGCTCCCGGTCTTCTGCTGCGAAACACCGTCGCACCGGTGAGAATTTACTTCCGAAAACACGCTACGGCTTAATTAAGTGAATAGCTCGCGAGCCTTTTGTCGCTGCTGCCAACTTTTCTCGTCACAATGTCATGAATATTTAGAACACTTTGACGAGCACACGTCACAAAAAGCCTGTACAAGTGATTTAATACAGGGTTTTGGATTGTTATTGGATAATAGATCAATTCACCGTAGAAGTAAAAACTTCATCGAATTCATAAATTCTCTTTAAAAATTGATTGACCAATAATTATAAAGTAGAAGTCTATAACGAACTAAAATAGTGACTACAATGTTCTAAAAAGCTGTACAACAATCCAAAAATCATGCACCTGTACTTTTTTTTACGAGAATGAATAGGTATTATTAGGTCTATGGCAACACAGTGCTTTTGTTAAGCAGCCACGCTATGATGCTATGAGATATAGAACCAAAAAGTCTCATATACTTAGTAGATACACAGATAACCTCCTAACTGTGAGTAGATACAACAAAACATAATTTATAACTATTACGAATGAGGAGATCCGCAGGAGAACTAAAGTGAGCTCTTAGGATTGGCAAGTTGAAATGGCAATGGGCAGGCCACATCGCTCGTAGAACTGACAACCGATGGGGATGAAAGGTTCTCGAGTGGCGACCACGAACTGGAAGACGCAGCGTAGGCCGGCCCCCCACTAGGTGGACCGACGACCTGGTGAAAGCCGCGGGGAGCCGATGGATGCAGGAGGCGAGCAGCCGCTCTAAGTGGCGCTCCCTGGGGGAGGCCTATGTTCAGCAGTGGACGTCTTCAGGCTGTTAGTGATGATGATGAATGGATAGTCAAAGGAATTAGCATTGCAACACACCGGAGCAACGTTGGATACGATAACTACCGGAAGTGGGCTCGAGCATATGGACTGTCAACGCGGATAGTAGTCCCAATGTCTTTGTAGCAAACAGTATGTAGCAGTTGTTAGTATTATTATAGTAGTGAGAGTATTCATATTTTTGATATATGTAATAGGGTCTCGAAAATTTTCAAAATTGTGAAGTTAATCAATTTACAAATGACTACGAGCACACATCGCTCGCAGAACTGACAACCAATAAGGAAGACAGGTTCTCGAGTGGCGACCATGAACCGGAACATGCAGCTTTTTCCAGCCCCCCACTAGGTGGATCGACGATTTGGTGAAAGCTGCGGGGAGCCAGTAGACGCAATCGCTCTTGTTGGCGCTCTCTGGGGGAGATCCATTATCAGCAGTGGGCGGCTTCAGGATGTTAAGGATGATGATGAAATAAGCCTGCAATGCACTCTGTAGAGGTAGATACCTCAGTTTTAAGTAGTTATGCTCTGGGATAGCGCATACAGGCGTGTTAACAAACAAAAGCTGCGGAATCCGATTACGTTGATTAAGCCATCAAGCAAATCCCGCAGGGAAGGAGGTAGGTGTTTACATAACACGAGTGTCCTAGATAAATCGTTAGCCTGTCCCAATTGAACTCTCCAATAGGTAGCGTAACTAGACTTTCAGGTAAGATGCAAGCAAACACTAGTTAGAGAAATAGTACAAGGCTTTATCACATATTATATACCAACACAACATTTACATCACATTGATACCTATGTTACCAATGAGTGTTGTACAATGTATGTAGTATGTATTGTTTTTTGTGTGTCAATTTATCGATTGTCTCCATAAGTTTTTATCTTTATAAATTTCTAAATTATACTGTTACTATGACATAATAATTAATCCTTAATCTATTGGGAGAAGCCACTGATTCCTGAAATTCAGTTTAAAAATTAACACACTTGCACAGAATACCTATCTCATAAGGAACGTAAGAGGCTAGATCCTGCGACACAGGCACGCCTAGTGCGGGATCTAAGGCTCCAATAATTATGTTATACTTATATAAGTTGTACCTACCTTGTAATTTGTAATACACATTATATATACTTATACTTATCCGTACTATATCTTGTAAGTGTACCTACTTGTGCTAAATAAATAAATAAATAAATAAATAAATAAATTTGGGAATCTATGGATTCATTAGAACAATGTAAAAATATTTATGTCAATAAACTATTTGTTTGTATGTATTTATTATTTGTCTAATACTAATGAAGAATTTAATCCGTCAAGCCCCAGGTGGAACTACGATCTGGTCATAACAGCGCGGGGAACTTGCCACCATAATTAGGTATAATTTTAAAACATAATTTAGACCTTTTGCTTTCTAAATACTTGTATTTTCATCTACGTTGAAACCCAAAATAGGAATCCTTTCTTCCCTATTGATTGTCAGTTCTACAAGTGATGTGGTCTATCACAGAGCTATGAAACAAATGACACTTCGCCTATATATAGAGACGAAATCAATCATATTATTGCTGCCGAACTTCGGTACGGGGTACTCCTCTGTGTCAGTTTGACATTATAGGTTAATTTCGCTAGTTTCCGACCACTTAGTGGAGTTGTCAAGTTTAGGTTGCATAATAAAATGTACCAGTATCATTTTTTGACTTGATGCTACTAAGCTACGTTTCAAATATTATACTCTATATTTTTATCAGATTATCAATCATTTTTTAAAATAACCCACCTTTTTTTAAATATCTAAACCAAAGGCTAATAGTAACTATTTTGCTAGTTTTCGATCACTAAATTATGTTTACGACCACTTTTTCGCTAGTTTCCTACCACTATAAATTGAAAGACGTAGGTGCCTGACTGCCTGTGGTAAATAAATGATAGAAACAATGATCAGAAAGGCTTCTTTAGATCCTCTGTCTTGTATTTTCATGATTTCTCCAGCTTTGAGGCACTTACTCATATAAAAAAAGCATGACCTTTTTTCTTACTGAGACCGCCAAAAATTATTTAAGGATATGGCTGAAAAATTCAACTATAACAAAAAAAATATTGGCTAACGTAGTTTATAAACATAGTTATGTTTACAAAGTAAATACGCTACTTTTTTTTGTAATAAAGGCAGCCCATATTACACCCTGGGCGAGAAATATTCAATGATGGTTCGATCAGTTGGTCACGCCTATTTTGCGACCACCAGCATTAATCGTTTTTTTTTATCGTGTCTGGTTTAATTAGTTAAACTTACAAAGTAATCGACTATTTATGTACTTTTATATGTAAATAAATACGTATTTATAATGTTTTTGATATAGTTTGCTTTTGCGGTCGAATAGCATTTTTCTGCAGCTGGATTAGTTTTCGACCACGAGTGATTTTGGGTATCTGTAGTTTTTATACCAGATGGTGGATAAACGTGGTCGAAAACTGGCAGTTAAAATGTATGTGCTTTTAAGCTTCAAAGCTTTAAAATAGAATTGGGGATTTTTCGTATAATATTTGTTACAAAACTGAACCTATTTGGACATAATTGTGTAGGCATAATATATTTTAGAGATGTGTTCACCGCAAGCTTTTTATTTTTGGTATTTTTTCATCAAATGTACATTAAACGGTCGGATATAGGAAGTGGTCGCAAAACCGGCGAACTTACCCTATGGCAGAAGTACCGATAGTGATGTAATGCGTTGGTTAACCTTATAATTATCGATACATCGATAGTTTCTATTATGCCATCCGGAAATTGGTTACAATATGTTTTAAATGTTTTCAATTTATTTTGTGGTTAAATTGACTTCTACTAATTTAACTTTTAATATCTTTTATGTTTATTAGGTTTCCTGCAGATCCTAATATAAAAGATAAATAGATATTCGCAACTGGACAGTGCAATTGGTTTCCTCAAAAACATGATACGGTTTGCATTTACTCTCATTATTTTGAAGCTGAATGTTTTATGAAAATGTCTAACCATATACGTTTATATTTTGACGCTATTCCCACATTGAAACTCTATCCTATTTTTAACGAGGTACTAGGTGGACCGATGACCTGGTGAAAACCGCGGAGAGCCGGTGGATGCAGGAGGCGAGCAGCCGTTCAAAGTGGCGCTCTCTGGGGGAGGCTTATGTTCAGCTGTGGACATCTACGGGCTGATGATGATGACTATAATTTCTCTTATCCGCATTATTTGATGAGGACATTATAATGATGTGGCGTGCTCGCCCATGAAAGAGTTTTCATGTAGCCTCCATGGAGCTATTAAAAAAAGAAGGAGGGAATCCCGTCTGATCCGAAACTGAAGCTCCCTTAGGAAGCCGGAACGCTTCGTACGTACGAGCGGAACACGCACACGCTCACATCATATGCAGCCGGTCGCCCTACTTTCAGCTGACACACATATGTAATATGTCCGCCATTTTGGGCTTCAGTTCGATGTCAATCAAAACTCAATCCTTCTTTTATTTATTTCATCCATGGTAGCCTCATAGAAAACCATTGCTCTTGGTTGCTAAGGACAACTGATCTCGTTGATTCTACGTAAGAATCTACGTCTTAGTCGATATTGCATGAAAAAATTCACTTGCTTTTTATTTTGTAAATAGCTGTAAATTAAAATATTCATCGCATCGGTGAGCTGAAAAATTACCTTTATTTACTGCCAAACTAAGGACCTCCTTCTATTAAATAAGTGTTTACCGACAACACCTCAATGATACTCAATATTATTTTTATTTTTCCCAAAAATTCATCTGATATTTGTATTTTCAGATGAATTCTATCAAAAAGAAACATGACGCAACAAATGAATCATCAGCAAAACGTGTTACCTATATATTTGGAGTTTTAATATATTTTTTCGTTTTATAACTTGTTATGTTTCTTCTATTTCAAACTTTAGTTTATAGATATAATTATACTATCACACATCATCAGCCGGCAGACGTCCACTGCTAAACACTGCCTCCCCCATAAAACCTCACTTTGGACGCCATCGGATTTGCTTCTTTATAACCATAAACTGACGATAAACTACCTCTATACTTATTTATTTATATTTATTTATTTATTTTAGATTTATACCGGTATGTTTATCGGCTGGCCATTGTCGACCCAGAATAGAGTATAATAGAATAAAATAACACTATTACACATAGAAATACGCACAAAAGGCACAAAAGATATAGGTAGGTACTAAAGTGTACCTAATGATACAATCAGGTAAGAGGTACCTTACCGCGTACTTAACTCATATCAAACTATCGATAAAAGTATATCGACTCCACCCACAGCACGTTTTGCTGACAGCAGTGGCACTAATGACAAGACAATTGCTATATATATCATCTGCGCAGGTAAACCATAGGTTTCATTGTAATACCTGACACGCTTGAATTGTATGAGAAGTGTCGAAAAGGCGCCTCTATGTAGAGGGGAAGCGTTTTTTTTTTTGCTCTGTGTGGTCTATCCATGTGTAGATTATATTAAACCTTTATTGAAACGTAGCGACAGTAAAGTGATTACTATAATATGTTTTTTTTTATTTGAATAGATGACTTGACGAGCCAGTCGTTCACTCGGAACTTTAAAATAATAAAGTATTGCATGACACTGCACTGCGCACGTCATCCTGAGACATCACGCAGTCTAGTAATTGGATTACTAAGCTGTGAGATCAGGTCATAAAGTCTCATTTGCCCAGTAATTTCACTAGCTACAATGTCCTTCGAACCAGAACACAGTGCTTGCACACTTCTGCTTGGCGGCAGAATAACTGGCAAAGCGGTGGTACCTACCTAGACGAACTTTGCAGAAAAGTTATACCACCTAGCTAAACTAAGCTTATGCAATTCAACACCACTTGTTAAGCATTGGATGTTCTTGTTCGAATCAAATCGATTGTATGATTGCATCGAAGGTGTGGAGAAATCACGATCGCGATAAAATGTTAAGTGGAAAGGAACGTTGCTGGTATATTAAGCGAGAATATTAACTTCAGTGGGCAACCATGTCTTATAGCATTATTACTTCAATCATACATTGACAAATGTCATAAAAGTAAGAATACTGTAATGTTTATTTTTTCTTAGATTTTGGCTCCACACGTCGTGTATTTAGCCAGTGTCAAGTATTGTAATTTTTATCGTTAAAGAATATATCACGTAAAGTCAAGTCTTAGTCTTAGTCATAGTCATAGTCCTGTCTAAGTCAGGTAGTCGTAGTCCAGTCTAAGTCATGCTCCAGTAAAGTGGTGGCAACTTTACTAGAAGTTTCTATGGAATTTTGGAAGCAAAACGAAAACTCACGTTTCACCACATTATATCACTTGCCCTCGCTCATGCTCGTAATTCAGCACTTAATGCGTAAAACGCCACCAATTTTAAACATTAATACTGGAAAAAGCAGAAGTTTTGAGAAATAATACAATGCAACGACGTGTCAGCCAGAGCAGTTTTGATGACGTCACGTTAAATCGTTCACTCAAATACAATTGTCATGTCATACCGTTAATCATGTTGAATTCGAACATGCCTTTACATCATGTTGACCAGTGTCAACGTGATGACTGACGTGCGTCAGTGATAACGCCATATAAAAATATAGACGGAGTTTTGGCGGAACCGCGGAAAAGTTGACGTCGTTGCATTGTATTATTTCTCAAAACTTGTGCTTTTTCTAGTGTTAATGTTTAAAATTGGTGGCGTTTTACGCATTAAGTGCTGAATTACGAGCATGAGTGTAGGCAAGTTATATAATGTGGTGAAACGTGGGTTTTCGTGTTGCTTCCGAAATTCCGTAGAAGCTTCTAGTAAAGTCGCCACTACTTTACTGGAGCATGACTTAGACTGGACTTTGACTTAGACTTGACTTAACGTGAAATATTCATAACACTGAAAAATTATAATACTTGATACTGGCTATATACTATCTGTGCAGCCAATATATAAGAAGAAAAAAAATGTAGACGTCTCGTTGACACGCAGGAATACTTTATAAGTTCATGATACGAATTCGAACAATATTATTGTAACCTTGAAATAATAATGACATGAAACATGATGGTTTTGTATTAGTTTGTGGTAAGCCTGCTGACCAAAGTTTATGGATATCTTGAATCACACGACTAATGTACAAATATAAAAACGCCAAATCAGAAAACTTCGGTCTGTTTCTTCAAAACTAATATGTAATGAATAATTATCAGTGCTGTCTATTAAAACCTTGACAAAAATGTAAATAATCCGGTTATGGGTCATGTCTTCGTCTTCTTTCCAAGCGTTCCTGCACGTTTGGGACAATTTTCTCATGCACTAACTGCCTATACTACTGAGAGATATTATATGATTATATTGTAGCCACATATGGGATGGTTCCGCAAAATACCAGCTTGCTGCTCTGGACTTTAATGAACGTCGCGCCAAAAAACTCATCAATGACGAGGTCCTGGTTGTGGGAAAACTGCAGAGCTTGGAGCACCGATGGAGGGTGGCCTGTCTTTCGGCTTTGTACCGGTTGTACCACGGGGAGTGCGCACAAGAGCTGCACGAGCTAATCCCACCATCTCCATTCCGACACAGAACTACGGGGCGTGAGGAGTCGTTTCAACCCTATGTAATAGATATCCCAACATGCTGCACCAAGCATTTCACTGAGCCCTTCATTATTCGGACTGCTAGGGAATGGAATTTGCTTTCGTCAGTCTTGTTTCCTGTCAAATATAACCTGGGTCTTTTTAAGACAAGATTGAATAGGTACCACCTTGGGCTGCATCGTCGCTTTCCAGTGAGATGTAGCCAAACGCAGGCTGATTCTACATAAAAAAATTAAAAATCTAATGTTTTATATTATGAGCTTTTAAGAGAATAATTTCAAAATCGTTTAGGAATTTTGCTACTTTCCAAAAAATTCAATGTTGACAATTGCTCGTAAACGGTGCACTGGTTCTGAGTTTTCTTTTCTGTTTGATCGCTATCATGATCGGGTATTACACCGACTTAAATTTTTTTGTATTTTAATTTTCGTATAGGTACATAGTTTCAGAATGATCATAACTAAAGTTTAATTTACTAGTTTGGTCTTTAAATCAAAATACTTAGAATGATAATACTAACGAAGTATTTTTTTAAGTATAATTTTAAACCAAGAAAGAGAGATCTGCAAAACTGGGAAACTCTAGAATTGGGATCTGTTGAAATGGGAATCTGTAACAGAAATCTGTAGAATCGGGAACAATTCAATAAAATGAAACTGTCAAACGAGTGACGTTCAACCTTGCATTCCGTCGTTCACAAAGCCTGGTACCCACGAACACCGTCCATCATCCATAACCATTGGCCTGTCCTAAAATGAGGTCAATATTTGGGACAATCGCGATATTACTTCCCATTGGTCGTATTCATCCGTACTGGAACTGTATAGGTTGAAAAATACTGCATGTTTTAATGTAGAGTTTGTATATACTAGCGCGCCTAGTACAGGCGGTAAAGAAAATTGTCTTTCCCGCTTCATGTCACTTTTTTCATACTTGTTTATTTGTAAAGTGAAGTAAAACACGGGGCAGATGATTTTGCTTAACCAGTACTAGGCTGGAGGTAAAGTTCTCTAAATACTGGTGGCAAAGGACTCAAAGGAACCAGGCCATAGGAGACATCCTACGCTGTGTATTTAGCACTAGAAACGTAATTTTATAACTATTTTTCAATTTCATTAATAATTAATTTGTTGTAGAAATATTAAGCTAAGCGGACGCTTATATAGGGAGGGTATTATGATAAAAGATTTTAATATGTCGAGGAGAATTCTGACTATTCCGGCTCTGACGATATCCGCTGGAAGATATGGTACGATTCTTAACCACACAAAATAAAGCCATAGAGCCCATAGAGGGCAACTTTGAGCGTCTGCTGGCCTCTTGCATCCATGTTAACATGTTATGTATAACATGTTTTGACGGAAATCCGAATGCGCCAAAGATTTTAATCATAGAAAAAATGTTTGTTTGTTTGTTTGTCTCGTAGAATAAAGGCCGTAGACCTAAGTACGTAGTATGACGTAGTATTATGCAACCGCTGATGAAATGTAAACACCAGCTGTGTCTTCGGCGAGGGGTGCGGGACAAACAAGGCATTTTCCCGGGCGGTGCGTGAAGCCAATTGACTTTTCAACTGACTTCGAAAAAGGAGGAATCTCTGTTCGGTTCACAAAGTAAAAAAAAAAACACTCATCGCCAGGTGCAAAGCGCCATTTGTTTCAATACTTTGTGGTTCAGTTGTATATTTTGTAATGCATGTTTTTTAACTCGAACATTTGTTTTTTTTTATTGGGCAGACTTTCAGGGCTTGACATAGTGAATAATGACTAAACTCCTATTAAAAAAACAGATTTAAAAACCTTTTTAAAAGCATATATATGCACATACTTACTCGGTTGTTTTTTAGATTGCACTGAAACCTTTAAAAACCGTGTTTTGATCGTTTTTTTTGTGTCCAAGAGAGATGATTTGGAGATGGGAGTTCAAAATAATATGCTGCTGTATTAGAAGCACAATACATTGAGTAGGATCAGTTTGGTATGATCCCTTGGGAACATGTTTTGACCCACCCAAAAATTTAAGCACGATTACATGAGCTGCTGTGTAAAGAGTCTCGTATAGATTTGAAATCTTTGGTCAGGTCACTGACCACTGATATGTCTCTATTGACTGGTAGTTCTGTGAATGGTTGACTCTTCTTTAGAACTAAGTATCAGTACCCAAAGCTTTTTTTGGAGAATCCCCCGCCAATCAAATATCGCCGACAACAAAAAACTCTTGACCTTATAGAACTTGTACAAAAATTTTCATCACAGTTCGTTGAAAAATGACTACGCGAGTACATGAAAAATGCGACCTGTACGCGAGTACTTTTATCCAGACAGACGAAAGCAAATTTCGACAAGTTGAAGTAGAGACTTACGCTCACTTTACTATGCTCTGGCGATATTTAATCTGTGAACCAATTCCCATTTTTCATCTAGTATACTTTATCATTACAGGTACAGAAGGTACGCTCTATTTTCTTTTTAAAACAGTTCACTATTGGTTGAGTGTACGTCATAATTATCGTATATATCGTACACATATTAAAGCTCGCTTAAAGTCGCCTTCAAAAGGTAGACAAAAATCAGCCAGCCGTAACGTTGTCATTAAAATGCAAAATTCATGAGCCTTTGACTTCCATTTTTATCGCTGTTTATTTATATAAAATACTGGAAATATACGAACCTATGTAAAAGTGTTGTCAAAGTTTTAGCCATAGACAGATAACTAAGCTTTTTTTTCATGAGGGTAGGTTTTAGAGTTTGATGATTTTACTCTAGAGGATGTGGAATAAATGGTTTCGTATTTTGGCTGGCTAAAACATAGACCATTTCAAAGGGTAAAAGGGGTAAATCGTGCCATAAAGGGTAACGCATTGGCAGCACCCTTTATGTCGCCACGACGGTGACTACTTACCATGAGGCGGGCTATCAATTTTCTGTCCATGTTATAAATTGATATAGAATCAAATGGGACAGTGATTAATTTTTGGGATCAGATGGCAATTATTTAAAATTGGATCCGTTTAGTGATATCGGTTGGGAGCTACCAAGCTACCCAAAAAACAATACAAATCTCTACAGAATCCTACAGAATCATTGAAGTAATACCTCTTGTTTCACTTCAATGATTCTGTAGGTACTACAGACATCAAAATCAAATTAAATGATAATAGTACCATGTCGTTTCACAGACTTTGGCAAAACGTAGAAATTTGAGCGTTTGAACTATAACGAGTTGAGTTCGTGGAACTAATAATAAATAGCACGATCAGATTAACTGGATGACATAGTTTTTAATACCTATCACTTAGAAATTTATAGTAGTAATACCTATCTGTTTTAAAAGGGGCTTAAATTATGCTGACTTCAATTGCGTAATTTTTTTACTGAGAACATTTATCTTGGACTTTTGGATTTTGCTGAATCTAAGTAAAATTTCTATGGGACCAACCAAAAAGTAACATCCTTTTAAACGAAACAAGAAAATGAGGTTGTACTGTTATTATTTTTTGTATAATTTTGCTTTTAAGTATATACCTACCATTTCTTACATCAGTAAACTTAAAGGCGCTTCTAAAAAACTTGGATGGATAACCACAAAATTTTTACAAAAAATAAATTCTGAAACTTTCATAGACATTGGCCGATACCAATTCACTACTTTCACAATTCATAAGACGCGCTGTTCAGTAAACGTGAATTCGCTTTTTCGACAATGTGGAACAGTACTTGTGTGGTCATAAAAAACTCGGGCTCCTAGGTGTGAGTACAAATGAGACGCCGCTGGATCGATAGTCGGAGGCCGATGCGGTAGACCTTCTACGGATTTCGCAAACAACTTACTATTTCAAAGTGAGCCGAACATGAAAGTTTTTACGTCGGTTATGTTCAATGTCGTACGGCCCGCAGCGGCAAATTGGTCAGTATACTAAACTCGCGGTTTGCACGCAGAGTAATGGCACGCCCTCGAACTGGATTGCGAAACGGTTTTAAAATAAAGCCTATTTACCTGTGATTAAAACCCGAAAAAATATATAAACCTACAATTTGAACCATTATCCAAACTTAAACCACCCCTAATAGTTTTTATCCCTATAAGTCAGGGTCAGTGCAACGCGACTCTTTTTTTCTGAATTCCTCGAAAGGAGCTAGAAATTCAGAACTCTATTTCACATTATATATATTAATATCTTTTTCAATACAAAGGCTTAAAATCCTTAAATATCTAAATGATTTATGAGTGAAATCGTATGCACTTATGTTTAATTTGTAAATGATTACCGTTTTCCCTTTATCATTAAAATGTACTACTTTAATAGGTACAAACAATCCACCTAACTGTTACTACTACTACAAACTTTGACCTGTATACTGGCTGCTAAAAGCACGGGAGCCGATGGATGCAAGAGGCAAGCCACTGCTGAAATTATTTTTAAAGTGTCTAAATAAGAGTTTGTATACATTACTTAGTACAATAATTATTATTTTGTATTCGTAAAATTGCACAAGATAACGAGTGAGAATTGCAATGGGCAAGTGTATATATTTTCTAGGCAAGCGTGTACCGTCGTAGACAACACCGTCATTCATCAGTTGAGACCGTAAGCCTATTCAGTAATAAAAAAATTAAGTGGTCTTTTTAGACAAGAACTTAGTTTAGATTTAACTAAATTTTACAGTATTCTTTTTTATTAAGTTATGTCCATTAAAATTATAAAGTGGAATTAAAATTATAATTCAGGTAAAAACATAAGCCAGCTTTGTGTGTACTGTGTATTCTATAATATTAAAATTTATAAAATTGCTTTAGTACAGCTGGTCTATAAATATTATTAAAATTATTTCATAAAATTTAAAATTGCTACAAAAGCGCAGCACTTTCTGTGAAACAAATTTACTCAAAAATGCTGTAAATATATGAAACATTTATAACATTTATGTTAAAATAAACAGAGCTGCATAAATCAAGTTTTTTATCCTCACACAATCAAAAAGTTGGTTTCGATCTAACGCGAGATGAATAGCAAATGTACTTACGTAATATAATTTGAAAAGTTTGTGTCCCCGAAATAAAGTTCTTCGTGCCGAAGAAACTGGGTTATTGCCTAGAGGCGAAACGATATGAACAAATCATTGACGAAAACTAAAAATCTATATTAATTTTCTTTTTAAATATTGACAAAATAAGTGAACAAATGGTAAGATTTGAGGATAAAATGCGCCTTGTACAAAACTCCAAGGTCAGATTTTTAAACTTGGCATGTAGAATACTGTTGTTCGTCGTTAACGTTCAGTGACGTTAACGTTTAGCTTTTGTTTACAGAATTCAAGAAATACTGAAACACCATCATTCATATGGAGGCCTATGTTCAGCAGTGGACGTCTTCGGGCTGTTAATGATGATGATGATGATCATTCATATTTGAGTGAAAATAAATATTTTGAAACCTGTAGAGTACATGTAGAGTGCGAATAAATTTAGTTTTAGAATATTTACTATGCAGGTAACTAGGTGGAGATGTATTAGAGGCTCACCTTTTCCTCGGGCGCTTCCTCGGGCGACGGCGCTCGCCTTCCAGCTCGTTCTCCAAGCCACGGCGCCGCGGACCTGGGTTAGCTCGCCGACGCTCCATCTTACGGTCCTGCTGACCTTCGCGCGACGGCTCCACTACGGCGACATGCGGCAGACAATCATCTTCTTCTATTGGTTTAGGTGACTGCGGTGCGCCCATCCGAAGATGACGTTGACGCCACCACAGCACCCACGAGCTGATGTTGTCGCGAATCTTGCTTGTTATGGAGCCGTCGGCGATTAATCCTCCTTGCGGCGGCAGGGTGGCAATCTATTATCAATCTTCCTCTCAAAAAACCGGTACAATGTATACCTAGCCTAACTTATCTCTATCGGAAGGCAGCGTGGCAGTGAAGCGGTCGTGAAGCGATGTTGTGAAGGCAGCAATATTTACGCTTATTATCACATCTCGACGGATCCATCTCGTTCGAGTCCCGATCACAAGCAACAAGCGTCGAGTCTCTACTTTTAAACTAAACTTAAACTTTAATTGGCAGGAATGTAAACGGCAGTATACGTTTGATTAACTACATGTTTTTTTTTAGGTATCGTTCGGATGGCGAGCTGTAGTCATGGTGACAGCGTCGTCGTCGGCGTCCGCGGGTGGAGACATGACGGTGCGCGCGGGATGGTCAGCGGTGCAAGCGTGCCGCGAAGATGGCTTCACTCAACAGATGTCGAGTTGTGTGTTACGTAACGAGTTCGTACCAGGCGCGCGGGCGTGAGAACGCGGCGGTGGCTGGCGCGCGAGTGACTGCCGGCTCTGACTCCGACTGCCTGCGGGACTGCTGCCACCCTGTCACCCGTTTGCCACCCTCATCGCCTTCCCATCTATTCGCTTCTTCGTTCCTGTACCTGTCCCTCCAAACCTCTTCCATTTATCATGTTTGGTCCAACAATTGCATTACCGTCACACTCGATTCAAGTATTTTTCAGAGTGTAGGAGTTGAACAATTTGGCGTGAAGACGGGAGGTTGTCTCAAAGTTTTTGCGTTGTGTTAGACCAGACAGTGTGTGAACTCAAGGTCACGCGGGAACATTGGCTTCGATTTAGTTTACGAGATAGCTTAGCGCCTGATGTGAAAGCTATTGAGCGCATTGCGTAATGTACTCGTAACTATGTTTTTCATTGAAAAGCCACAGCTTTCTTTTTAGTTAACGTACTATGTCAATTTATGTATGAAATTTATGAGTTTTATATTGCAGAATACCAAAAATAATACTAATAATGTTAATTTGTTCCCGATGTGTATTGCTTACAACTGTGAAATAAATAGTATATATTCTGCAGGTGGTCGGTTGTGCCAAAAATATTTTTGACAAGAATCGGGATGAATACCGCAGCACTTGTGGTTTACCATTTGTGGCTTTCTCTTACCATGCCAGCATTCCGTGGCCTACATTGTTCTCAACCTATCACAGTCCTATAATAATGTACCCTTGATGGTTAAACTTGAACCTAATTGTCCCACTAGTACCATTAATGGAACAACTGGTATAGTGGCTTATTGTCTCTGGAGCAGAAGTACCATTGATGTTTGAAATGTGCATGACGATCTTGTCGCTCGCCTGGTGTTAAGCGATACGGCTGCCCATCACAGTTTTAGTGTCACTTAGTACGACACTATATAGGTGCTGGTAGTACCGACAATTGGTATCTAACGTTTTTAATTTAACAATTTAGGTTACTTATATGAATAACATTTTTAACATGTTGATAAGAAGCATATAAACTAAATTAAATCTTCCACGTCTCAAAATGTTTCATAATTCAACGTGAAGAATTGAATGAATATATATTTCTGTATACAGCAAGCTAATATACGAAAATCCCACCAACAGCAACGGCCAACGAGAAACCTGTACTTGAGCTTAGTATGAAATTTTTGAGTGAAAATATTTGGCTAAGTTAATCTGCTTACACGATTACTCTATTTCTCTCGGCTTTGCACACGTATAAGTATAAGATCTATTTCTGCAGTCCCCTGGGGATTTGGGCTAGAGGATTTAAGCGAAGTCTTCAGCTGAATAGAGTAGCGAGTGCTGTACAGTCCCGCGGGGGACTAAGCTTTGGGATTTACGTGGATGTAGCGGTGTTGTAACAGTTTCTTATAAAAATTAATTCATGTATAATTGTAACAATTTTGAGGAAGGTACTTTTAGTATTTCAATTATTTTTTTTGCCATTTCATTCTGCGCTTGTGCTATGGAAAACTGATACATACTTAAATATTTTTTCATCACAGTTGCTCGTAAAATGGGTCGTATCCTCATCGCTTTTAGAATGAAAATCCAAGAAATTTCGGACGTGTGCAATGACCAACTTCCCACACTTGTATCATAATGTACTATTGTGTTTCTAAATACTTAATACAATAATTATAACACCCAAACAGAGAAAAAAACAGTGAAGTCCACCACACAAATGTTTGCTCAGGGTGGAAATCGAACCCACAACCTAAAGTTAAGAAGGCAGAGCTACTACCAACTGAGCTATCAGGCCAGTCTTCAAAACGTATTCGTATGAAATAGCCGTTTACTAGATCTAATTTGTATCAAAGTATCCTATTTATATCACTGTATTGTAAAAACCATTTGTTTATAAATGAACGGATATAAAACCGGTTATTTATAAACTGTCCGTTTATTACAAACTGACAATTTGTCTTACATTAAAAAGTTTTGTTTTTTGACTTTTTTTAAATAGGCGCTGCCCAGCGGTGAGTTTATAAATAAACGGTTTTTAAGTATAGTTTAATTATAAACAAACCCGTATTAATGCACCAATTTTTGTTGTTATTTATTGATTTTTTAGAGTCACTAGTAGCTAATCGAAGTAGTGTAGCTGTGGTTACGAAGACAAGCGAAGCGAGGAAGAGTGTTAGGTTAGTTTTGACCACACTAAAAGTACACAATTACAATAAAACGAAGTGATGCCGATTAATTATAAAAAACCGAAAAATTGACCTACAATAAATCTACAGTTTATAAATAACCGCGTTTTTTATAAACAAACGATTCTTACAAAAAACGGTGACACGGATACGTGCATTTCTTAAAAAACCCCGATCATTTACTTACTTCTCTATTACTTTTCTACTACTAATCTTCGACAATGATATAGTAACGCCAGAAATCGGATTGTTTGTTTGTGTAAAAAACGAGTGTAGCATTTTCACTTTTACTTCCGGAAAATAAAAAGCTCTTTAACGAAACGGAATAAACAGTATTGTATATGTACTCTGGTATATTAACTCTATTCAGATTTTTTTAGCAAGACCTAATCAAGATTAAAATGTCACGAACACAGAAATAATGAAGAAAATTATAATAAATATTACTTACTATTCAAACTCGAGGGTGGTTTAATGTAATTACAGTTAGAAATATAATGGATGGTGCCGATTATGTGTTGCGTTCTCTACGAAATTATAGTATAGTCGTCTTTTTCATTTTCACTTCAACAGAAGAGTACCACATTACATTGAGTTTAGTTTTAGAGGTATCGTGCGTAGTAATAATTTTTGGATAAATTTAGAATCAAGGACAGTATTTTCCAATTGTTTTCAGTAGTCAAGGTTGGCTTAAACCACAATTAACCTACCAGAAAGGTCTAGTTTCGCACATGCAGTCTATTAATCACGATAAAACAATTGTGTACCTACTAATCTAAAATATCTCAGGGGGGTCACCACAACGTCGTATAGCATCATTACTTCAATCATACTTTAAAAATTTACATAAAAGTAAGAATATTGTAATGTTATTGACGCAGAGCAGTTTTGATGACATCTTGTCATACCGTTAATCATGTTGACACCGACGTGCGACAGCGATAACGCTATATAAAAAAGTAGACGTCTCGTTCTCGCACCAGAATACTTTATAAGTTCATGGTATGAATTCTAATAATATTATTGTAACTTTGAAGTATTACCGTCACGTACCATGATGGTTTTGTATTAGTTTGTGGTAGGGCTGCAGGGCAGACCACAATAAAAATACAATATCCTACAGTTAAAACTATTTATGTAATTGAATTGCGATTTTATTGTGGTAGATATCATCATCATCATCATCATCAACGTCCACTACTGAACATAGGCCTCCCTCGAGAGAGCGCCACTTTGAGCGGCTGCTTGCCTCTTGCATCCATCGGCTCCCCATGGTAGATATAATTATTAACCTAAGAAATTAATACTTTTTTCTTGCAAATAAAATCATATAAAGAAATGACCGGATATAATATTTCTTTAATATGCATATTTCACCTAATCCACGAAAACCCGTTTTTGAAATTAATAATTTTCTATTTTATTTTCTGACTCAGGTAATTTACACTCAAAACAATACACTTGTGATTATGATATGCAATTTTCAACTTTGAACAAAGCCCTCTAGAGAACCCGACAAAAACATGGCTAAGTTAGTTGGGATTCGCATAAGTAGCACCTTTGACGACGTTATCCCATCGTGCCCCGCTTATGGTGAACCTTGACTTGTTCTTGACCTCCCATTGGCCTTGATAATGGCGGGCGGTGTCGGCGCGACACAGAGGTTGCGAGGACTAAATATGGACGAAGACAACAATGAGGCGTCACAGAATATAAATATAACGTGTCCAAACAGAGACAATTATTTTAAACTTCATATTTTATTATAATATATATTATTAGATTTTGCTAAAAACCAGGAAGAAACTTAAACTTACATAGAGATGGAATACTCTAGAATAAAATAAGTAAATAGGCGAACTTTATGCTAAGTAGCATTTGGTTCCAGTTTATCTTTGTGTAAACCACGTTAACCACTGGGAGCCGATGGATGCAGGAGGCGAGCAGCCGCTCGAAGTGGTGCTCTTTGAGGGCGCTAATATGAGGCAGTGGACGTTTTCAGGCTGATCACGATGATGATCATTTCAAAATGTCAGGAAAGTGTGATTCAAACTCAATGGCAGCTATGAAGCGCACTGCAACTACTGAAAGCCTCTCACATGCTACGCTCATCGCTTACCTCTGCCTGCGCACATCAAATCGTTGCTACACAGCGATTCGAGCCGACTTCACATCCGTCATTTAGTTTGCATCGCACTCTACCTAGCTGTTTAATGTTATATGTTATATCACACATGATACTCAACAGGTTGGAACTTATGAGTTAAAAACAAATCCATTGACGGAACAAATATTCACAACGAACGATCTTGCTAAACACATCGAGTAAGGAAATAGTCATTTAATGTCAGTCGATAGATAGACAGATATCAGTGGTCTAAAGCCTTATCCGACTTATAAGATCTGTGACTATCCGTAAGATGCCTTTAATTTGCAATTAAGACCCAACGCGACTGTCGTGTAACTCATCTCTCACTTTTGATGTGAATGAATGACGTGGCGCTAGTCGTTCGCCTGATGCAGCTCATAACAGTTTTAGTATCACTGCAAAGTTTCACTTGACAATGCACTTTGCAGTGCGCGCGTCATTCTGAGACATCACTGCACAGTGTAGTAGGTAATCTAGACTGTGAGAGAAGGATAATTTTCTAGTAATTTTAATATTTTGAACTTACTTGATCTTAATACAAAATTTTAATTTTAAAAACCATAATTAAAACACATGACAAAAACAAAACATATAAAAACTACTGCTAAAACATTATTTACAAAATTTACAAGTTTAAATGGCATTTTAAATTAATCTTTTTTTTTTCAATGGAGATAACTCTGCGATAACTGCGGCTCTGTACCCCTAGTAAGAGTTTCGATAGTTTACTAAAACTTGATTCGTTGACTTGAGTTGTTGATTCGTTTTCTCCCTTTTCTCCCATACATTTCTTTGCAGCGCCCCTAGCGGACACGATGATGAACTAAAATTGGCAGTACAAATTTTAAATGGATTCGCGCGTGCTCACGTATTGGAAAACTCGTACGGGTACAGATCACAGATTAGAGAAAAAAAATCAACCGATACTGGGGCTAGTTGTCATTTGCTTGATATATTATCTCTTTTTACCAAAGAAGTTGTATACATATTTCGAAGAATGTTTCTTTGCTTTTTATACAACAACGATAGGCATTTGTTACTTTGGTTTTTTTAAGTAAACGACCCTTTTGTTCAAATGTTTTGACTTATTTGCGTTAAACCTTCAATACAAAGACTTTAATAGGACAAATTCTATGCTTCAATATTATAGCTTCCAGCAAGGCTATTTTGCAATTCAAGTAGCAATTTCCTTTAAACAAAACGACTAAGCGGTTATATTGAATCAGGAATCGTACGCTGTGATTAGATGCATTTTGCCCGTTTCCGAGCAGTTCAAACTGTTTTTCATGCAACAATTTAATTTTAAGGGTGGTTTCTATGGTCCACGATCCGTAGACAGGCAACCACTGGTCAATAATTCTAACTTTTAACTCGCCATTGCATTGACCATTGGTTAGAATTGGTTATACGGGTCTGATAGCTCAGTTGGTAGTAGCCCTGCCTTCTGAACTGAGGGCTGTGGGTTCGATTCCTATACCTAGCACACACATTTTTGTGATAAACATAGATGTTTGTTCTGTGTTTGGGTGTTACATTGTATTCTATGTATGTATTTACAAACAAAAAAAAGTACCTATCTTATTATTATATCAGTTACCTGGTTCCCATAGTACAAGTTTTGCTTAGTTTGGGGCTAGATGGCGCTGTGACTTGTCCACACATATTTATTTATTTATTTACTAATATGATAGGACTTGACCATAGATTACCTTTAACTATGGATAAAAAAACCTTCCCTAAGCTAGCCGACCCTATACCGAGGTTGTGTTTAATATCAATCTAATTTTTCAATAGTAAAGTTAAGTTTTACTACCTATTATTCGGACCAACCTAATTTAAGAATTATAATGCTTATGGCTCTGGTTTTAACACTAGCCAATCGAATATCAGCATCGGCTTAGCTGCTCACTCAAATATTAATAACGTTAATGAACCGAATTAAAAATGGCGCTGTGTGAAATGTCACACGTTATTTATGTATAACCATTTTAAACTAAATTTGTATTTGGTATTATTCATAGCAGAGCATACCACAATAGTAATTCGTACCTAATTAAATTACATTGATTTAAATAAGTCGATAACTGTTATAAGTTAGTTGATTAATTTTAATATTTTGTTTATTATTTATTACGATTTGCAAATTGTTAATTACTAAGCAAATATAACTATTATTTATTATTATGTATTGGAGAGAGCTATGCTCGGTGTTTCCCTGTGAGATAAAATCCGATGAAATTCGCAGAAGGACCAAAGTGATAGATATAGCCCTTAGGATTAGCAAATTGAAATGGCAATGGGCAGGCCACATCGCTCGCAGAACTGACAACCTATGGGGAAGAAAGGTTCTCGAGTGGCGACGTGGCGAAGACGCAGCGTAAGAAGACCCCTGGCTAGGTGGACCGAAGATCTGGTGAAAACCGCAAGGAGCCGATGGATGCAGGAGGCGAGCAGCCGCTCAAAGTGGCGCTCTCTGGCCTATATTCAGCAGAAAACATCTACGAGCTGTTGATGATGTGGTATTGTCTTAGTTAAATATACATCATCATAATTATTCTTTCAATTATAGTTGATTCGATTTAAATATGTATCAATTTTATTGTGAGTGTTGATTACATCTAAGTAGAATGAAATCATGAACACTACTAGATCATTATTTATGATTTTTATAGCAGTATCGCTTGCTCAACGTAATCTACAGATTAATTTGTAAAGGAAAAATTAGAACCACGAGCGGGGATTGATTAATAATTATTCATAATTAATCTGTAGACTACTAGATCATTTACTTAAGATTTTTTCACTATGAAACAAGATTTTTTAAATTGATTGATGATTGTGTAGATGATTAAGTTTTAGGTGTGTCTACTAATATACTCAATGAATATACAGCTCAAATATCAATACAGAGTTGATTAGTTTCAATGCGGGTTGAAACCACTTCACTGTAGTAACATTAGTAGCTTCTTAGAACAGCCCAGGCTGCCCTATCTAGCGGTATGTGTGTCAGGGATTGTACGAGGCCACAAGAACATGCAACACCAAACATAACAATTTTCCAATGCATGCAAACACAAAACTTTTTTGTGCAGGTACAAAAGTAGCTCAAAATCAATACTATCTGCCCTAGTGACTCGGTTTTGCTGACGTAATGCAAATTTTCAGAGGTCACCAAAGTAGCAAACAATTAAAAATTAGGAAAATGTGTATGTTAAAAAATTAAGTAAGTACATTTATTCTCGTATATCATATACTACATCCAAAAATATCCTAATAGTATAGGCACATACTACTACTTTTCGGAGAAAAATGCAAGTTTGTAAATCCATTTAATATTGGTACCATCAATGGATGCGCCTACTGAAAATTTCAACTGGAAATGGCATGCAACTCGTGCATGACAAAATATTTAAAATGCTATAGGTATCCAAACAAAGAGGCAATGAGAAGTTGCTGAGGGTAAAACTTAGGTTATTAGATAACCAGAGAGGTAAACTCTTGTCTTTATTTAAGCGGCTTAGTGCTAGAGTCGTCAGCACAATTACAATCCTGGACATCTCAAATTACTTTATTTAATATATTTTAAAGATCAGGACGTTAATTGACTTTAAACATTACATTATTTTTTTTGTGATAGCTCATAAATATCAGAAGGATAATATTATAACCATTGACCAGACCCTTCGTAGAAGACCGGAGCTTTGTAACCAGTTACGGCTGAAGAAAAATTTTCCGTGATACATTTTACAAGTTTTCGATTAACTTTTTAACTAAATTTACTTTAATGATTTTTTATTGTATCTTCTGATACCAAACACGACTAAGGGTGGGTTTTTTCACTAATAGTTAAGGTAACCAATGGTTAAAAACTCTAACAAATTCTAATCAATAGTCAAAATACGTGACAGTTTTTAACCGGTTACCTTAACTATTAGTGAAAAACCCACCCTTAGTCGTGTCTGGTATCAGCAGGGCGATTATGTAACTTTTATTTCAATCAGTTTCATTAAGAAATATGTGTAGTTTTGCGATTATGTACGGCATTCTGTATCAATCAAAGTCAATAAAAGTTCGAATGCAACAAGTTTGCTACAGAAAAGGATTTGACAGAACAAAAATTTCATCGATATGAACATTTGCGATTACGTACATAGATTTCAGCCGAAATGACGGTGGAAATTACATTCTCCATAGAAACAGGCTAGAGGTTGTTTCTTGCGAAATTTTATTGTTGTTTTTCTTCACATTGAGCATCTTCAAACAATGTAAACGCATAAGTAGTAAATCATAAAATACTTACTATATCCAGTGTGACCATCTAAATTGCAGATTGTGCCCTAAATAGGTTAGAAATCTTCCTCAACAAAGAAATATGCCTCAAGTCTTTTATAATAATATATTGCTAGTTGACCCAACCCGGCTCGCGCGGGTTAATAATTTTTACGTCTTACCTAACCCTGTTTATGGGTAATAAAGCGGCTTCAATATTGATCGATTATTCGTGTTACGTTGGCGCGCAAAAACGTCGTTGGCTGTACGCGATTATCAATAGTTATGTATTCCCGTCTCTTCTAATTTTTGCGTGCCCGACAGGGCCCATGACGTTTATGTTTTCAAGAACGGCCCTTTGGGGGCTAACCAATGAATAAAAAAGTAATCATATGCAATTTTTATTTATATCTCAAAAGACAAATAACAGTATAAAATCAATTAGCGCGCCAGTTTACCGGCAGTAGGATATTGATCGGATGAAAACTATCTTAGTTACATGGTTGCTAGTGAGGCGCTCCCTCTAGTCGCAGGTATGGTATTTAGTTTCTTCTAGTTTCAGTGAGGAAGTCTGATGAATGAATTACAAATCAATATTATTAAGTTATTAAACCTAATAAAGAGCTGCAGCTATGAGACCTCCGATTTTTACTTCAAAATATCAATAACCCCCATATCTGCCGAAAGATGCCACGTTTTTAAAACAGTAAACTTGAGAGCTAGTTCTGCCAAATGGCAGAAATCTGCCACAAATGGTCACAATTATTATAAATCTATTTTTTATTGACAATGACAATGACATTTCCTGTTTCAACAAAAACATAGGCCAAAGAACCGTATAATGCAGCCATATAAAAATGATTAGTCATTTCAACACGTTTTCTATATAAACCTTGCTTTTTAAATTGGTCGGGTTGGCTGCAACTTCACTTTGGTTGTTATCGATAAAAACCGATTGAAATAGAAATAAAAACCCTTACATAATCGCAAATTATCGATACACACATGTAGCTATTTCAAATGTGTTTCGATCAACCCAGTGTTTGTAACAGCTTTACATAATCGCTCTGCAGAAGATACAATAAAAAATCATTAATCGCAATTTGCCATTAGTAGAGTTGATTCAAATGGAGTTTGGGTCACACCTTACCAACTGAGCTATCAGTCTATCCTCACTAGACTTTATAATTACGTGTATTTTTTCTGAAAATATACGTTTTTTAAGACGAATGTCTTGGTGAGCTAATCGGTCCTTTAATGTGCCCCTTGGAACTCCAAGCTAGGTATAAGTAGGTAATATCACATGCCACTGCACTCATCCTGAGTCATCGTGCAGTTTAAGTAGTAATAAAATTACTGAATGGGAAACCAGTCATATAAAGTCTCATTTGCCCAGTAATTTCACTAGCAAAGTACTTACTTACTACTAATGTTCAAATGGAAACTGTAAAAAGTGGTGACTTTTCTGCAACCACCATACACCATGTTCTACCTATTATTATAATAAAATTATGGTGCTTTTTATATAAGCGCCATCCTAACAAAACTTTGAGAAACAAATCATAATACCTAGCTTACCCATTACAGTACCGTACTATTATTTATTTAGTCAAAAGCGCCATCTGTATAAAAATGGTAGTAAAACTATAACAGTAACACTGGACTCCGTGCTAGGTTCTAGCATTGGACAAATCAAACGCCCCTGTTTCTAATATCACAGAGCAAGCTTTGATCACAACGCCTCATCAGGCGTCAAAGTTGTGGCTAAATATGAACTCATTACAGGTGGTTCATTTTAACTTAATGCAGTACCTAAAAGTATACTGAACAAAATCTGTTGAAAGTGCTGCCTGCTAGATGGTGCTATTTATGACATCATAATTATTTCTCTTAAAGGCGTTTTATTAAAAAAAATAACTAGTCCGCTTCTGTTACTAGATGGGGTGGTAACCACGTATTTCAAAGCTTTCAAACCACAGAGTACAAGGAAATGGCAAATTCAGTTAAGTGGCGATTTATCGATAGAAAGCCATTAGAGTATATGCATTCCATAAAAAAGGAAAGGTTGATGAACCTCATACATAATTATCTTGACAATGACAGAACGTAAAACCCCCATTTTAACGCCATCTATCGGGTCTTTATATAGTAACAAGTTTCTTTTAATAAAACTCTTTCCGAACATTCTGAAATTGGCGTAACATTAGAATAGTTTATTGCTTATTTTATTTTTATAGTTATACAAAATTATGTGCAGATTAACAAATTATTTAATATAAAGAGAATCATAGTAGGTACAACTTTAGCAACCTATTCTGTGGTTATTTAAATTACCTACATACAGCGCCACTAGCGGCAAGTTATTGAACTTTTTTTTGCGTTTTAGTTCAACTCTAGGTTCACAAAAAACACAAACGTATGCTCACCACCATAGACTAGTATCTCACCATGAACTTATACGTGCTCACTCACATGTCAGACAAACAGTCAGAACACTCCAACGCGGTGTTTATGTAACCACCCGCTAGATGGCACTATCAGTACAAGAGGATCTTTTTATCTTTCTCTCCAATTATATAGTATTTAAAACTGTATATTATTTTTTTATGTAGGTAATAAGTGGTAAACAAGCAGCGGCCCACCTGATGGTAAGTGGTCACCGCCGCCTATGGACATCTGTAACACCAAGGGCATTGCCGGTGCGATGCCTATCCTAAAATAAAGCCCATTAGTTTTTCACATGGTCTTTTATAAAATAATGTCTCATTAAAGTGATAGGTCTTATACGCAGACATATTTATATAAGTACAATTACTCATTTACACTGTACGTTAGGTTTACATCTAGCAGGGAATACGTTCACCGTGTGATTTTTTGTTAAGTAATATGTTATGTATTCCCAGTTTTGTAAACTTAAAAAAAATACTACATAAAGCCGGAGACTGAGCTCAGTAGTGTGCTATTGGAGAGGCCTATGCCCAGCGGTGGGCAAGTACCTATGTACTTATACAGGATGTAATTTAATTCATTAGCACAAATTGAGCGCATGTAAGTACATCATTTATAGACGATTATTAAAGATAAATTAAAGATGAAAATATTTTTTATTGAAAATTATGAAGATTGCCACGGCACCTAACGCGGTTGGCACGGATGATTTTGATACATTTAAACGTTTTTATACCTTGTATGTACTAATTATAAACAGTACTCCATTATTCCAATTGAATTTTGTATTGTAGCATTGGATTAAGTAAGTTATTCCATTTTTTGGAGTTATTATGATTACCATACCAATGTGTTAGAATTCAAAGATTTTGGTCCACATGTGCCCGGCATCAGGAGTAGGTACCTAGTTTCAAAGGACGCTAATGAATTCAATTACACCCAGTAGAAAAAAAAACAGAAAATAAATAAAACATTAAACAAAACCGAGTATTTTTAATTTTCTACTAAACATTATAGTACCCGGTAGTGGATATAAGGAGGCTAACCTACTCTGTAACTTTATTCAAATTACCTAGTTGATTTGCTGTAACTAGCTAAGCAAAGTTTACTTCACGTCATCGGCTTAACTCGGTATGTAGAGCCCCGGATTTACGATTTTCCGTGCAGGGGCAAACCTTGTAATTGGCGCTCACCTCTATATTTCAGATAAATTAACTAAAAATTTGGTGGTTTTATTTTTCGGTAGTTTTTTGTTATGTATGTTACCACTGCTTTGCCAGTTACCTACTCTGCTGCCAAGATAAGTGTGCGAGGAGAAAGAAAACTAACGCACGTTAAATATTTGTTTGTTAACAGAAACATATTAACAACATTTTTTATAAAAAGTTCATATTTACATTGTAAAACTATTTTATAACTTTAAGAAAAGTTAACTACAAAAAAAGATATTTACAACTAAAGACTAACCCCCATATTCTAAGTCGTTACCACGAGATTACTCCACTCGACTCAACCTCGAATTAACCTCATTTTTGTGTTTTGGTATTTTTAGTTGACAATATATAATCAACTTGATATTTCTGCGTAAGTTTTTCTTAAACGAGAGAAGCGAAGCAACTGTCAACTCAAGGTACGTCGCGATGTATTTTGAGTTTCCCTCAAAGTTAAGTAGAAGTCAAGTGAAGGATTTTTGGTGAAATGTTTTAGAATACGGGGGTAAGTGTAATCAAAAAGACCTGTGGTGGAGGGGAGAGTGCCCAGAATGCTGGCTGCATTGCCACGTTGGATAACAATGCTTATTTAGTATTTACTCAGCAAAAAAAGAGCCAGCCCTCTGGTCACCAGTCGCCTCCACCAAAAGCTTTACCATTTTATAAGAATAAATGACGTCGCGAGCTAGTCATTCACCTGATGTTAAACGACACGCTTAGTAAAATTTTGAATAAAGTAAATGACTTGTGTGGGTACGCACCTATACCTATCTGAAACAGGCTCATTTGACTTTAAATTGGCTTTGGCTTTTGGCGTTGGATTACACTTTGACTTTGACTTTAACTTTGAGCGTTAAGAAAGCGATCCTAAAAGGCTTCCGTTATTTTCAAAACTATAAAAACATGAGACTTTTCATCTTGTTAGTTATAACTGGCTTCTTTAGGTATTAGAAGAACTCAATTTGCAGCCGGCAAATAGCTGTAACTATTAACTTTTAATCCTTTACTGCCAGCGGCACACTCGGCTTTGCTCTTTGTAAAATCCTGTTTAAAAATCGTATGAGCTAAAAGCTAATAGATTAACGAATCAATTAGCCCATGCGAATTTTTCAGCGGGATTTTCGGTGTAACAATGTTTATTTTACTTATAATATGTACAGTTACAGTTTTCAGTCGATACTGATACGTTATTTTCATTGACCAATTCGCGAACTTTTGATGTATCGATACTATACAATTTGTACCTGCTAGCTACATAGCTAGGTTTTGAGCCTGTGGTCCGTACCCACCACAGAGTAAAAAACGCTTCGCCTCTCATACCGCCAGTATTTTCAATGCTCTGGTAGTACCCACCGAACTATAGAAACGGTGGCTAAAATCTCCAAATGAGGATAAGATTTTCAGTTCAATTATTCTGTTCTCTTAATATATATACATTAGGGACATACTTTTTTAATGGTTGTTAGAACCATAAATATGTCCCGAACTCAGATGATTCCGGAAAATCTTGTCACCGCGATTTAGAAATTGGTGCTCGAAGCAATCTGCCATCTATGTAAAAGTCGTCGAACTAATGGAGTAATTATATAGTTTCAAAATTAAAACTTCCAGACCCCTCACAACACCGAGGTACCGACCCGTTCTAAACTCAGGACTTAGCACCTTATATTTCGACAATCCTCTTGACCTATTTTGCTTATATTTGTGATACTTATTTAGAATTGAATACCCACTGATTCTACCAAATATTATCAAAATCAGTCGGTAAATGGTGCTACAGCAAACTTCTCCCCCTTTTGGAGCAAATACACCCCAATCAAAATTCGCCCACGACTAAAAAATTCCCTGGACTTGTAGAACCTGTGCACCAACTTTCGTCAAGATTGGTTGAATAATGCGACCTGTACGCGAGTACGTACATCTGGACAGACGAAGCAAATTTTGACAAGTTGAAGCATAGACTTTCGCTCAATTCGTTCGCTCGGTCAATACTATTAAGGAATGAATGGTCAAGTGGCGACTACTGCCCGGAAGGCGCAGCGTAGGCAGAACCCCAACTAAGTGGTCTGACTATCTGGTGAAAACCGCGGGGAGCCGATGGATGCAGGAGGCAAGCAGCCGCTTAAAGTGGCACTCTCTGGGGGAGTCCTATGTTCAGCAGTGGACGTCTTCACAAAATTCGCCCACGACTAAAAAATTCCCTGGACTTGTAGAACCTGTGCACCAACTTTCGTCAAGATTGGTTGAATAATGCGACCTGTACGCGAGTACGTATATCTGGACAGACGAAGCAAATTTTGACAAGTTGAAGCATAGACTTTCGCTCAATTCGTTCGCTCGGTCAATACTATTAAGGAATGAATGGTCAAGTGGCGACTACTGCCCGGAAGGCGCAGCGTAGGCAGAACCCCAACTAAGTGGTCTGAATATCTGGTGAAAACCGCGGGGAGCCGATGGATGCAAGAGGCAAGCAGCCGCTTAAAGTGGCACTCTCTGGGGGAGTCCTATGTTCAGCAGTGGACGTCTTCAGGCTGTTAATGATGATGTATAGAAGGAGGCTCCCATACAACAAACGTGATATTATTTCTTTGCTCATTTTTATAGATAATGGTACGGATCCCTTCGTGCGCAAGTCCAACTCGCACTTGGCCGGTTATTTTTGTTTGATAGGCTTGCGCTTGGCCACTCTCATTATCTTTACAGATAAACTGACGGCCGGATACGGAAGTGCAAAGAACTAATAGAGGTTCCATTTTTAAACAGAGAAAATCTCTTAACTTTATTAGGTACCCCGTGTATGTACCGAAACTTTATTCATTAGTAAGAAGGTTACCCTCACGTATTATATTATCTGGGCCCTTACTAATAAACACTGCATTACAGTAGGATAGCTACGTAGTGTGTTGTCTTATTTTATCTTTACCCATTTCAAACACAACAGTTTACAAACAAAAAAGAAGTATATAAGTATTGTATCAATTATCTGGTTCCCATAGTACAAAATCTGCTTAGTTTGGGGCTAGATGGCGCTGTGTGAAATGTCCGCACATATTTATTATTATTTATTATTATTATCTGGAACGCAGTAGTGTTTGCACACAACTGCTTGGCGGCAGAATAACCCTGCAAAGGTACCTTAGACAAACTTTGCAGAACAGTCCTACTACCTAGCTAAACTCGGTGCCTATAGACATGATGACTGCTGTTTAAAATTAACAAGTAAATGATACTTTTATAAAGAAGATTAAAATCATCATCATCATCATTAGCAGCCTGAAGACGTCTACTGCTGAACATAGGCCTCCTCCCGGGAGCGCCACTTAGAGCGGCTGCATCCATCGGCTCCCCGCGGCTTTCACCAGGTCGTCGGTCCACCTAGTGGGGGGCCGGCCTACGCTGCGTCTTCCGGTTCGTGGTCGCCACTCGAGAACCTTTCTTCCCCATCGGTTGTCAATTCTACGAGCGATGTGGCCTGCCCATTGCCATTTCAACTTGCTAATCCTAAGATCTACATCGGTCACTTTAGTCCTCCTGCGGATCTCCTCATTTCGGATCTTATCTCGCAGGGAAAGACCGAGCATTGCTGTATCCATAGCTCGTTGCGCGACTTTGAGCTTAGCAATGAGGCCAACAGTTAGAGACCACGTCTCAGTTCCATAAGTCATCACTGGCAACACACATTGATTGAAAACTTTTGTTTTCAGGCTTTGCGGTATTTTGGACGTTAGCTAAACTCGGTGCCTATTAGGCATGATGAGTACTATTAAAAACTAACAAGTAAATAATGCTTTCATAAAGAAGATTAAAAATAAGGCAATAATTGAAAAAATTAAGTAAATTCGGTAAATAAATCACGGAGCTTTTAAAGTTTCTGAAGAGGGCATCACCTGTCCCTTTCTCGCGAAACAAAGCGCCTCCGCAGTTACTATAAAAAATAAACTTGTGACATCACATGCCAAAGAGATTGTATGTAAAGCTACCACATCTTAGTAATCTCTGTAGCTCTGACGTCACTGACCGTTTAATATCTCTTTCTATTCCGGTTTTTAAAATGCTTGTAACTTTGTCATTGTTTTGAGATATTTTATTATGGTTTTCACGATGTTATATATTACTAATTTATGCAAAAAAAATGTAGTCATCATGCCTATTATCTCTGTATACACAAATACACTTTTTTAACGCGGGCTAACGCTAGTTATACGATGCTGTACGCAACGATATTATCTTTATAATGTAAGTTAACATAAGTTTGACAAACGTGAACTAGAAACCGGGGAAAACTAATAAAATTAAATGCAGTTCGAATATTGGCATACGATATTACCTATATCTACTCCAGTCTCCAAATTCAATTTAGATATGGATTTTATGAAGACAATGGCAGGCGACTGGGACTGTAGACCACTTTGTGGTGACGCCCGCTGTTCCAAACCCAAGCTTGGCGAGTGCGAACACGGAACATTCTATTATTCAAAATTCCAATTAGCCAACTAGAGCATATGAGCGTGTCGAACGTTGCTACGCACGGTTGTTACGTTAGTTTGAACACCTGTGTGACGTACTGATATTTGGATTAATGCAGTTAAGGCAGAATTTCGCCAGTGTTAGGTAACCCAAACATATGGTTTATTTCTTATTATTTGTACGTGAACGTTCATCATTTTATTTTATTGATGGATAGGCCTGCGCTTGATCACTATCTCACCTGATGGTAAGATTTATAGATCATCATCATTATCAACAGCCTAAAGACTGCAGAACATAAGCCTCCTCCACAGAGCACCACTTTGAGTGTCTGCTCGCGTCCTGCATTTGCAGATCGCCGGTCTGCGTCTTCCGGTTCGTGGTTGCCACCCGTGAATGCTGGGCACTTTTACATGTCAAAATTAGAATACAAGAAAACGGCGTTAATTCCTAAATGGTATCTATACTTATAATAAAAAAGTAACATGTCCATTTTTGTACATTGAAGATAATTTGTATTTCATTAACGCGTAAGCCGATTTCAGGCATTCTTTTTTTGTTAGAGAGGGGGTAGCTACTTTAAATATTGTCCCGTAAATATGTAAAGGTCATCGCTTTTGTGGTTCATAACCCACAGACATATTACCTTCAGAATTTGACCCTATCCACTCTTATCCTGTATTATGGTAAAGAGAGAGGGAGGGGGCTTATCTTTTTCCCTCTTCCTCCACTCTTCTTTCAGACTGTGAAAGGCTTTAAATTTATATTAATATTTTTATTGAAGAGGGGAAAACATTCACCTTATGTCTGAAATAATTTAATACTGACTAAACTTTACTACGCGTTAGACGATTTCCTTTCGCACTAATTAGTTGTAAATCGAATTCCCTCAGTAGAATATTGCTATAGCTATATACAATACCTATCCATGCAGGGTCATTATGTAATTAAGACCTCCATGTAAATCTATACTGTTGATGTCCATAAATGATTATTGTGGACCGCTTCGGGTTTCCAGTAGTAGTTATTTTAGGTAAGTAATGTTGTCATGTTGTGTGCTCTCTGGGGAAGGCCTATGTTCAGGAGTTGACATCTACGAGCTGATGATGATGATGATGAATGTGGTCCTTGCAATAATATATATATATATAAATATAATAACTACATACTTAGCTTTACTTACGCTTTGAACGGGCTAATGCTGTTGGCCTCTACCGATCTTTACAACGTCACTGGGCAGGAAGGCAGGCGCTTAAGACGCCCAGCCGACAAAAGTGGGGTGCAACTAGATAAAGGGCACCTCTGAGGTGCGAGCGTCGGCTTGGCTGTTGCCGGAATAATAGGGTTTAGAGAGCTACGTCCACTGTAAGAGTGGACCCTATGGAAAGTCGCGACCATTCTAGCTAACCCACGGGGAGTACGTCGACCTCGCCGGCGGAGTCGGTGTCTGAATGTGTTACGCTGGTATCCTATACCGGTAGCAAATCGGTACCTGAGCCAGCAGGGCTAGACTGGTTCGGTGATCTTAGCGCTGTGTTTCTTGTTTTGGCTGCTATAGGATCTTCCGGATCGCTTATGACGTGACTTGGGCGGCGATGACGGGGTGGATTTTAAAAAGGGTGTACCCCTTTTTACTAAATATATATTGGAGCTAGAAATCTGGCACTACTACTACTAACCAAGGGTTCAATTTTCTAATAGCGTAAAACATACGAAAATAAGTACAGAGTATTTGCCAAAAAGCCAAGGATTTGTACGAAGTTAAAATCATTTATTTAAATATCTCATTGTCCACCGCACCGTCATTGAGCCGTGACCGTGGTCGCCCGAGATCAGGATGACGGCTGGCGGTACTGACGTAGCAATGCATGTACATTTAGCCTGCTTGTCTTGTCTGCTTGTCCACCGCTACAGGTGCTGACCCGACAACGACAATTTGATTAGATATCGAGATGAGTCATAAATATACTACTATTACTACTAATAAAATCAATGACAAGCAACTTTGGTGATGCGTATAGAATTACATTACCTACTATACAAATATATGGATAGCTACTTCGATGACGACATAATATCGTAATCAGTATCGGCAGGCGGTGGACAAGCAGCCTCACTATAGTAGCCGGTCCACTGACGGTGCGGTGGACAAGCGGCCTTATTATGATTGCCTATAGATGTACTTACATACCGTTTATAACACAATGTAGTAAACAACATGAACTAGAATACGTAATTTATCTCGAAGGGATGTGACGGGGACCATGATACCCCACTAATTATGAGAGCCTTACTTGAAACTGTGTGCTATTGAACTTAAAATTTAACCAATAGTTCCTTTACAATACTTTGATACCTATTTATAAAATTATATTTTTAATGTTAGTTATTTACCAAAAAAGTCAATTTTTTGAGTAAAAAAAATATATGTAATAAAAAAAATTATAAAAGCTCAAAAACTAAGGCTGAGTTCCACCATAATAACGGTTAAAGTTACGGTCAAATTTTGACATTAGCCCGCCCTGCGAAGCGTAGAACGGTTATAGTTAGCGTTAAAGTTAGCGTTAAAGTAAGCTGGTGCAACTCAGCCTTACTCTTAATTCAATATTTTGTTCTAGTTTTGACTTTGTATCATTTTTATATAATGAGACCAAGACCTCATGCTTCAAATCGTTTGTGCATTATTTGGTTGCCAATTCCTTCGAAGCTTAAAATAATATAACCCAAAAAAAAAAACACTAACTAAGAATAAAACTAGAGAATAATTATGTTGTTGTGGCTTCCTAGGTATGCCCATGGGTGTAGGGTATGTCAAAATCAAAAAACAGACCGTCATATGTACTGGGAACTGATTTATATGGGAAATTGAGCACTGTTCCGTAGGCAAATCCCAAGGACAACTGCGCATGACTATGGGAGTTCGTTGAACTTTAACCGATCGATGTCTGCCCTAGTTAAATAATAATTATTAACAACCATAATTAAATAATTTTTGTAATTTTTTCTTAACATTAAAATGACATAGGTATGAAAAAAAAAATTTTAATTATTTTCTTTTTACGATATTTGTTTTTAGATTTCCCATTGTTGGTTAGGTGAATGAACTTTCATCAACCAACTACGTGTATTGTATGAGGAGTACGACAATATGTCACGTGACACAAAGGATCGCCAGTGACCTAGACATCGCGGTGCAAGTGGACACGGTTGCAAATTTTTTTTCAATTACGGCGGGAAACCGTTTGCTTATTGCGAGCGTATTAGGCTTAATGATGAAATTGAAGAATATTTAATGCTGTGACAAAAACATACCCTTTGCAACTAAAACTTCATTTTCATAACATTTTTAAAAAACGTATTGCACTGTGAGTGTAACTCAATCAAATCAAACCTGGAAGAACACTAAAATGGTGAGTTGTAATTTTAAGTAAATTATACTTAATTTATTTTAGATTAAGTTTGCCTACTGTATTTTATTAATTTTAAGTTTATGTAGACTTAATTTAGTCTTATGGTTTTTAAGTAACATTGATACTGTTTTCTACTTATAATATTTTGTTCCTCACCTACATAGGTAATAGGCATGATGACTACTATTAAAAATGACAAGTAAATATTACTTTCATAAAGAAGATTAAAAATGAATGCAATAATTGAAAAAATAAGTAAAATCGGTAAATAAATCACGGACTAATAAGCTTTTAAAGTTTCTGGAGGGGGCATCACCTGTCCCTTTCTCGCGAAACAGAGCTCCTCCACAGTTACTATGAAAAATCCATTTATGACGTCACATGACAAAGAGATTGTATGTAAAGCTACCACAGCTTAGTAATGAGGTACTGTGAACGACCCAGCTCTGACGTCACTGGCCGTTTGAGCTATCTCTTCCTATTCAGGTTTTTAAAATGCTTGTAACTTTGTCATTTTTTGAGATATTTTATTTTTGTTTTCACGAATGTTTATCTTTTGAGGAATATTATTAATTTAAGCAAAATAAGTTTAGTCATCATGCCTATTATAATTAGGTAATATAATTTAGGTAAGTAGTTGTAATTTAGCTATACGGCGCGGCAATGCAGCCAGTGTGGTTGGCACCGGATAAAATTAGGGGTGGGTGAATAGGTGTTTTATATTGTTATTGTTTATTTTATATTAGTTTAATTTGTATTTTGACGTGTAAATTTAAATCAGTAAATTAGTGTGACTAATTTGATTTAATCTGTTTTGTTATATTTATTATATAATTATTAAAATTAAATTATTAGTTTAGGTGTATAGGTAATAAACACGGTATAATTTAGTATATTAATATAATAATATTAATTAATTTTTTTAAAGTTATTAAAGTTGCTCTATGTTATACAAATGAAGGACACAAAGGGAAAAACATGCAGTGTTAAATTTTTATCGTCACACCATGTCACATATTCGCTGTTTGATCATTTTGTGAATGAATTCACCTCGTGATTTACAACTGAGTGTATATTTATAATAAAGGCCTAAGTCGTTGAAGCTGAGTAATAATGCGTGATAAGCCTGCCTTTGCGATATTTTTAATACGAGACTGCTTAGCGTTTGCTCACATTTTATGGTCGGAGATCGCTTGCGGATAAGAACTAACGCTGTTAAGATACAGTCTGTATCTTACAGAACTTCGAGCATTTATAAAATGGAGATGGCAAGGCAAGGCCTACCCTCTGCTGGTCATATGGCGCTGTATGGTCATACACATTATGGTAGGAGTGTGAACACTGCGTAGTCACGCTGCATTTGATAACTGTGTGCGTATTTTAAGATGGTGTGCGGCGCGCGTTTTCTGCGTATCTTGCGAGTGTGTTACACGTGTTTACTGCGTCCCCAGGAAAAAATCGGTAGAAAATAATGTTTGCGGATTATAACGTTAACATCTCCATTGGTTAAATGCTCGAAGATACAGAATGAATAAAAATTTACTAGTACAGTATTTTTTATTGATCTTACTCGCAAAGAAAGGTCTCAAGTTGGCTGGGAATCGGGTTGAAAGTAACACTTTTCAGCCCTAGTGAGAATCGTTTTCAACTGAAAGCTGTCAAATTATAAAATACTACTTAGTACTATTTTCACATATCTATTTAGCCATGTTAAAGCTTTCTCTACATCCACTCAACTGCATGGCGATGTAAAATTGAAATAACATCTTACCGTTAAGTAGTAATTAAAGAATTTATTTTTAAATTACTTATTTTTCAATGACGGAAATGAAAAATAATAACTGAGCTGGCAAACTACAGCAAAATAAAACACGGGATATTTATTTTATTTGTTTTTGCGAATTGTAAAGTTTTGAAAATACTCCCGTATAGCAGATATTTATATTCGCTAATTATTCTCTAACTAATATTCATATAAGTACTTTGTAGAAAAAGTCATACCTACTTATCCATAAAATCATAAACAAGTACATACATAATATACCTATAAATTCAATATAAAACTATTCTTGCTAATGTGTAATAATAATACAATAGTTATTTGTTATACAAGGGTGCTAGGATTAAATAAAGAATCCTGAGCGTAGTTTCAAAGGTACGAAACGCAAAAAACTTTGCAGCCGAGTGAAACACACAACTTTTCACCTCACTACAGCGAGGAAAACCAAGAAAGAAGCTTAAAAAGCTAAGAAAATCTTAGCTTATTCATAGTTATGGGTGCTTAAAAATGCTTAACATCAGGTAAAAAACTAGCTCGTCCCGTCATTCATTGAACGTTAAAGAAAAAGTGTTATTAATCCATTTTCATGCAGTTGCCGTGCTTGATAGCGTATTGTAAATACTATGTGGTACTGGACAGTACGATTATTCTAAAAATGAGGTTGGCGAATGAGAAAACGAGAAAGTAGTAAAGGTACATTTTAGTAGATATTAATGAATTTTCAGTGGACTGGCAGTATCAAGAAGGTTAAATCAATACCAATGACTTAGACTGGACTATGACTGCCTGACTTAGACTGGACTATGACTAGGACATGACTTTGCGTGAAATATTTTATAACACGATGAAAATATAATACTTGACACTGGCTAATTACACTGTTTGTGGAACCATCATATAAGAAAAAAAAAAGAAGAAAGGTTTTTTTTTCTTGTATTTTGGCTCCACACATAGTGTATTTAGCCAGTGTCAAGTATTATATTTTCATCGTGTTATAAAATATTTCACGCAAAGTCATGTCCTAGTCATAGTCCAGTCTAAGTCAGGCAGTCATAGTCCAGTCTAAGTCATGCTCCAGCAAAGTGGTGGCAACTTTAGTAAAAGCTTCTATGGAGTTTTGTAAGCAACACGAAAAATCACGTTTCACCACATTATATCACTTGCCCTCACTCATGCTCGTAATTCAGCACTTAATGCGTAAAACGCCACCAATTTTAAACATTAATACTGGAAAAAGCAAAAGTTTTGAAAAATAATACAATGCAACGACGTGAACTTTTCCGCGTTCCCGCCAAAACTCCAGAAAAAAGGTTAATTTCAAACAGATCTGTGCATGATCTGTGGTTAAATCCTCAATTATTATTGGGGAAGTTACGAATTCTAGCTCTGTGATTGGCGAGAATATTATTAACGTTCGAATTTTGAAAACAATGCGCGCTAGTTTTTGCGCCCAGATTTCGAATGCCAAAGAGAATCTTTCCGAGCCAGTGAGGTGAAAAAGTAATCGTTTTACTTATAAACGTAGATTTAGACCGTATATTTAAGTTTAGATTTAGTTTGGTTTGAATAATTATGTTATTTTTATAAACGTAAAAAGTAATTCTTTATTGTAAATTATTATTTAACAAAATTTTATTTATTTGAAATAAGTAAAACAATAATTTATACAATCATAATTTGTATAAGGTAGACGTATACACGTTAGTTTTAATAAATTAAATGGCTTGGCGATATATATAATAATATATTTATATAAAATAGAACAGGGAAAACCCCAATAATTATTAAAACTCCTTTGACAGCCTCTATGGCGATATTGGCGTAGTGGTAGAGGATGCCAGCTCGTAGTCCCGAGGTGGCGGGTTCAATTCCCGCGACAGTACAAGTATATATTTATGCGCAGAAAAAAGTAGCGCAAATACTTGCTCTGTTGCATATTTAGGGTCCAAAATCTATGTCTATCATATATGCTTATATTTATTTATTTTCGGGTAATAAGTAATAATTGAAGCTAATATTATTGGCTTCTATTTACTAAACTAACATCTTAAACTG
Organism: Ennomos erosarius; assembly: GCA_963580505.1. Taxonomy (NCBI): domain Eukaryota; kingdom Metazoa; phylum Arthropoda; class Insecta; order Lepidoptera; family Geometridae; genus Ennomos; species Ennomos erosarius. Next base: position 3,836,319 of record OY756977.1, read on the forward strand.
TCCCTACTGCATTAAACATGTAAATTGTATTGGATAGAGATAAATAAATAAATAAATCTACAAGACATCAAAACATTATTTAAAAAGACTCACCAATTGACGGGCAGCTCGATGGAATTATTAGCGCATTCCCAAGGCGGCTTCGAAGATTTTTGGAATCCGGCGCCTCCACCCGCAAACATAATATCCGTGGTCACCACAACACTTCAACACTGAAATCACTGAACGTACACGCTTGTACAGACGCTCACTTGAACAAATACTCAAGGCTACGTTAATAAAGCCATTGTTTACGTTTAATCCGCTAAAAAGCTTGTCTTTTTGCCTCAATCGCAACGGACGCGCGTGCTATTACGTTTTTTTAGAATATTTTCAGAGTGTGTGTACGTAAAATATGCCCAGCGTTCCGACGTCCCACCGGCATGTCTCGACGCCGGCTGCTAGTGTTATTTTTGTAACCAGTGGTTTTTCAAACACTTTGCGTAATTATTCCCGGTTACGCGCGAACAATGTTATTTAATTATAATTGGTATCTAATAACGTAACGGTAATGTTTAATTTTAGTTTGCTGTTTATAAATAGACAAAATGACGCGCCTATTCGCGACTAGGTCATTGTCAATAATCAATGAAAACTAATTTCGGGTTGTTTCTGTGACTGTGAACATGTTAGATAGGGAAAATTTGATAGTTCAACCAACCTACCGGCAGTGGGGTGGAGCATTTGGACTGTCTATAGGCCATCGCGGTCTATTATACGGTCCATATGTTCTTTGTAGTACTTAGGTATACTGTAGCCAGTTAGTGTGTAGTGTAGTTAGTTTTAGTTTAGTTTTTATTTTTGTAGTAGTTAGCTTGAGTAATAAAGGCCCCTTCAAAAGTAACTTTGTAACACGACAAAATCTTAAGCAAATTGAAACTTCTCCATTTTGTTATGGTACTTCTCGGGAGCGTGAAAAAGTATCTCCACATATAGTAGACACGTGGAAATCTCTTGAAGCGATTCTTGCGATCGTTTTTTCCACGAACCTGCAAGATGAGAGGTTTTTGAGGTTTTTCCAAAGTTTTTCCGCATTACTACAGCACTAATAAAAGCGTTAAAAGACTCCTCTCTAAGGGTAGACAACGCACTTGCAATTCCCTCGGGGTTGCAGATGTCCATAGGCAGCGGTGACTACTTACCATCAGGTGGGCAGCCTGATTGTTTGCCACTCATCTCATATAAAAATTTTGTTTGTCGACCTCAATTTTATTTGAAAGAACACAAAAATATTAACAAACACAAATACGAAATTCTTTATTTTCGGACAAATAAATCCATTGGTTAGTTTTACTTACTTAGGTGTTAGTAATCTCTAATATATTCTAATTGTAATTATTAATAAAATAAAAATTAACAATAAGGGCCTTAATCACAAACGCTGCTTAGAGTTAGCCATATATTATCTTGCGCCAAGCTTGACTAGGTGGTAGGACTTTTCTGCAAAGTTCGTATATATAATGCGGTCTCTTCCAGATAACTTTGGGATGGGCAGATAACAATTTTTACCATTTACAATATATTTGCTAAATATATTGTATATTTTTAGAAGCAAGGAATCATAGTTCAAGCAGTAAACTGTAATTATTATATGTAAGTATAATCAGTTGAGTATTGAAACTTACGCAGTTGTATGTATGAAGCATAGACATCCATTCCGTCTTATTATCTGTCCAAATAAACAGTAATTATTATATCTTCATATATACTTATTTCATACTAGCTGCGCCCCGCGGCTACGCCCGCGGAGTGACTCATTTGTTTTTGTAGAATATCAGGGTATCAAAGATTACGATTATTCAGAAGTTTTTTGCTTCGTGTCATATTCACTGCGCAATGTCAACACCATGGGCACCTAATATGACTGTGTTAATCTTATCTTACTTTCTGTTCTAATAATTATTATCCATGCGACGCGCGACGTGCTGATTTATTTATATTTATGCTGAGTCGGGACCTGGATCATGACATCAGACAAAGTTAAATTTTTATCTTCTGATTCTCTAGTATAATTTTTAGTGTATGTTTCCTATAATGTAATGTTGTGTGATGTCCTGAATAAATGTTATTTTATTTCTTTTCTTTCTTTCGATGCTTTGTGTGTGTGTGTGTGTGTGTGTGTGTGTGTGTGTGTGTGTGTGTGTGTGTGTGTGTGTGTGTGAATGTTAGGTACCTATCTCTGTAACTAACGCTAAATCGAGTTTGATGAATTTTTTGCATACAAAATGTAGAACTACATTATAGGGGGAGGCCCCAGGTTCAGTGTTAAGAAATAAAAAGCTATTTGATTATTTATTTTTAGGTTTAGGAATTTATACCGAGTTTTGACTAAATAAGTCCAACGACTAATAAAATTACGAAATTAATTATGTAAACGACATAAATATGAGATGTGTGGGCACAATATATAATGCACTACACGCGATCGTATTAAAATTGTTTCAGTTGTCCTCGGTCTCCCCTATTAGTTTTTTAGCAGTTAAGTTGTTTTCACGGGAAGAGGTTCATTCTCCGGGATAAAAGTATCCCTGTGTTAATCCAGTATATTAGCTATCTAGATTCTCAATCTCATGAAAACTGGTTTTGTAGTTACAAAGATTAAGCAACGTAATTAAACACTTTTCCACATAAACTTTAGAACTCCGTTTTACACTTCTTGGGGTTTGTTTTAAGAAAAAAAAAATATGTTTTTATTATTTATTTTTTAAGTTTATTTATACCGAGTTTCAGTGAATCAAACCTAAGAGTAATATAGTTACGAAGTTGAGTTTGGTTATGTTTTAGTTTATTGGTTTTCCGGGATAAAAAGTAAAGAGCGAAGCGTTTTTTCTTATGCTCTGTGAATAGTACTATAGGACATGTTTCTTACTAGAATTATGGTTAAGGTTATGTGCCTATACACAGGTTGTCCCTGTTTGTCCCCGCGTTTTGTCCCCGAGAGGGGACAGACAAGAATACGAATGAGAAATAATTCCTGTTTGTCCCCGAATTGTCACTGAATGCAAATTCGGGGACAAACAAGAAAAAATAATTCCTGCCTGTCCCCGAATTTAAGCTCGGGGACAGACAGGAATTATTTTTTCTTGTTTGTCCCCGAAATTAAATTAGGCAATTAATAGACGTACTAACAAACTAACATATTTACCACAGTTATAGTTTTTATCAACTTCTGCAACGATTCAGTTAGATTTTGAGTTGAGTTCGATTTTTTCGCTTTATGTATGTACTAACTGTAGCATAAATATCACGCCACATACTTCGTCAAAGAGGCTGTGTCTAAAAATATATGGAAGTCACCATCATACTTTCTATGGGGTAAATAAAGTATTTCCTTTCAGGGCGGTTATCTCTATGGAAACACAGATTCCACACGATTCGAAACCACGTCGTTATCGTGTCTTCTTCAAATCACACACGTGTGATTGTATATCTAACGTGTCACAGCGTTAGATATACCTTCACTTTAAATTAAAGTTATCTTTGTTTAGTGACATAAGTGGTCATATCCTTTGATGTGTTGATGTTTCGGAACGCGTCTCGGTAAAACATACCATTTTTGACAGTTCAAATCGCGCCAATTCCAAATTCATTTCGCGCGGTTTTGTTTTCGTTTCATAAAGAATACAGTTTCGCAGATTTCTTATGTAAGACAAGGAATTCGCGTGGTTTCGAAGTAAGAAATCGATACGGAATAATGGCCCAGATGAAAAACGATTTTCCGATGACGGAGGTAACAAGAATAATAACAATTAACACGAATTAAGAACCTCCTCGTTTTCAGAAGTCGGTTAGAAACTCACTTACGTTTAGAGTATGGTGTAAAAAAATGCATAGTCGGGATTAATCCGGTGTAAGAGTTCACAGACGGCTTGCGCGTGTAAATGCATTAATTGTCGGACGAATATTCGGAGTGATTTATTCAATTTCGAAGTGCATGTGGGATGACAATTCAATTATCAATCAATAGAGGCGTCGTCCATCGGTGTAAAAGGATTAGTCTCGGAAATAAATTCAGTTAATATTTGTTCGCGCCCAGTACAAAAATAGTAACGGGAACGAGCAAGCCGCGGTGCTTGTTACTTCGTAGTTTATTGCGACAAGGATGTTTTAGTTTTTAGGGTTCCGTACCCAAAGGGTAAAGCGAACCCTATTAATAAGACCCCGTTGTCCGTCTGTTTGTCTGTCTGTTTGTCTGTCCGTCTGTCACCAGGCTGTAACTATCTCATGAACCGTGATAGTTAGACAGGTGAAAATTTCACAGATGATGTATTTCTGTTGCCGCTATAACAACAAATACAAAAATAAAATAAAACAAATATTTAAGGGGGACTTTTACAACAAACGTGATGTTTTTGCTCGTTTTTATAGATAATGGTACGGAACCCTTCATGCGCGAGTCCGACTTGCACGTGGCTGGTTATTTTCCCGGTAATAATCAAGCGGAAAAGTCGGATAGTAGCCGAAAACTAGGTGGACCAACGCTCTGGTGAAAACTGCGGGGGGGCCGATGGATGCAGGAAGCAAACAGCTGCTCGAAGTGGCGCTCTGTGGAGGAGACCTATGTTCAGCAGTGGACGTCTTCAGGCTGTTGTTGATGATGATGATGATGATGATATACAGGCAGAGATTCTTAAGTGGCGACCACAAACTTAGATGTGGCATATACAATTATACAGGCTAGCTCTTGCAGCAGACCTGGAACAGGTACACCCAAACCTCAGGGGGCGATGGGTGCAAGAGAAAAGCAGCTACTCAAAGTATCATTCTATGGAGGGCTACGAGAAGATTACAAAACAAATTATCAATTTTAAAATGGGTACTTAATCACCAATCAATAATTTTATACTGAGAGTGTATATAATAATTATCTGTTTCTACTCTGGAAGTTTATTATTCAAACAATACAATACAATTACTAAATACTAAATTAAATATAAACTAAGTACTTATCTAAAACTAAAACTCAAACTATCTAAACTCAAATATAAACCTATTACTTAAATATAATAAGTACCTATTTCTTCCAGTTATTTTCAAGTATCATCTTCGTCAACTTGCTATAGAGCGTCCCTTGAGCATGTAAGGCCCGTCGCACACGGCGTCGTATCGTAAGCGTATCGTACGACGCGCGCACGACGAATAGCGTACTGGCGTAAAAAAGCAAGCGTAAAAAATATAAATTTCTTTAAAATTCAACAGAATTTAATTATTATTAACTTTTTACATGATTTTCTGGCTTTTAATTCCAATATGATTGAAAAACTGATTGAATTCGTCAAACAAATATATAAAATAATTAAATAAAAAAATAAACTGGACAGGTAAGAAGTGTAATAAAATAGTCTATAAATTCACCTAATACACCTAGTACCATTAACACCATGATTTCGTCTCGTACGCGTTGCGTTGTGACGATACGCTTACGATACGACTACGCTTACGACTCGTGTGCGTAGGGCCTTAGCTGCTAGCCTCCTGCGTCCATCAGCTCCCCGTGGAACTGACCCACAGATTAGAGAAAAATAAATGTACTACTGACCGTAATCGGTCCGAGGAAGACATATAGGTGTAATTCCGAACGTATAATAAATAAATATTTAAATGTATTTTTAATCGCGTTATAAATGTCAAAAGTGCCAAACATTTAAAAATTGAGTTACTTCCATTTTTTAACAATACAACCGAATTGAAAGCCTCCGTTATTGTTTGAAGTCTATTGAATATACATGCCTCATATGAAAAACACGGTTTTGCTGTAAAATATTATTTGAAGTACCTCTACGCTATATTGACGCCTGCTCGCTTTGACAAGAGAGCATTCCGTGCTCGAAGAATTTCAATAAAGTTTAAAAATTTACGCAGGAATAAAGCGCTGCGAGCAGCATTATTTTTGTAGTTAGGATTGGTATTTTCATTTTAGTAACTTTGTTGGCGTAATTAGGTATAAATAATGAATGATATTGTTTATGCTTTAAGTTTTAAGTTGGACCCCCAAATCGGCTAAGCGACAATGTAGCCGAAGATGCAGGCTTTTCTTTATTTCTTTTGAAAATACCCAGGTTTATAATTTCAGAAAACACAAACGGGTCTTTTGGTTTTTTTATTTAGATCTACGTGTAGTTAATAAATGAATTGTAGCGCTTATAATGACGTATGCAACATGCACATTCCAGTGTTTATTATGCCTCATTGAAAAGGCTTATAATTCATAGCAAAATCGTCATGGTGGCTGCTGACTAATTATTTATCGATCGAAATCACCCCTGCTCTAATTGGCTCGGGTCCAGTCATATTAGGCTTTCACTAATTGGCGTTCCGTCGCTTGGAGGAAAACTCAAAGGGAAAGGGAAGAAGTATACTTTGTAGATAGGAAATTTTTGATTACTAAGGTTGAGTTGCACCACAATCACGGTTAAAGTTACGGTCAAATTTTGACATTAGCCCGCCCTGCGAAACGTGGAACGGTTATAGATAGCGTTAAAGCTTGCGTTAAAGTTGTTGGTGCAACTCAGCCTTAGAATAGTCTGATAAGAAGTCTAGTTGAATTTGAAATGTATTTAGAACATATCATTGCTATCACTCCCACCCCATATTGCCCTACTAGGTGGACCGACGATCTGGTGAAAGCCGCGGGGAGCTGATAGATGCAGGAGGCGAGCAGCCGCTCAAAGTGGCACTCCCTGGGGGAGGCGTATGTTCAGCAGTGAATGTCTTCAGGCTGTTAATGATGATGATGACGATTGTCATTATCATAAATTAAACGCTTATAACATTATTCCCCAGTTTCACGTGCGTTTGTTAAATAAAGTTAAACTCATGTCAACTTAAAAATACTGAACGTTCATTGGTTGAAGACAACCGATGATCAACCGGCAACCAATGAGCGTTCCGTATTTTTAACATGACATGATTTCTTCTTCTGGTAAAGGTCGGGAGAGACCAACAGCAATAGCCCGTGCAAGAAAAAAGTTGGCGTAGATAATGTGCTCTCTTGAAGGACGGTAGCACTCACGTTTTTAATAGTACCTACTTACGGGATATTTACCGTGATTAGAATCATTTTTGAGTTCCACTATTAATAACGTGGCAAACAACCGAGAAAGTTTAAAACAGCGGTAGCACTCAGTTGTAAATACTACTTTTTGTACTGATTAGATTACAAATCGAAAACAAGTGACCGCAGACAAACTTTGCCTTACTTTACCGATCGGATTTAATCGAAGCTCAGGATCTGAGAGTTTTCTATTCTACGTTATGCCAGATTAGTTGCACCAATCGAGGAATGAAGAACTTCTGTTTTTTCTTACTCATTTATATTATGCTGGCTATATTAATTGACAATGTTATTTTGTATATTTAAAACTATAACCTAATCTAATTATCCGATTTTGATATGGAAAGAAGCTAATCGCGTGGGCCAAGACAGGTAATAAAAAATTGGAATTTTCTTTTGGTTGTGGTTCATCTTCATCATCATCACCATCAGCCTGAAGACGTCCACTGGTGAACATAGGTCTCCCCCAAACTTTGAGCGGCTGCTTGCCTTTGCACCCATCGGCTCCCCACGATTCTGACGTCGTCGGTCGGTTGTGGTTATGACTGCGACTTTAATTTAGCTGCATGAGCATCTTATTACTAAAAGTGATTTAGAGGCACCTAAGGAAGTTCTATAAAATGTTCTATACTAAGGATGGAGTGAAGGAAGCAATTTCCATGGAGGCGCTTACAAGCAGCCCGTTAATGTAAACGAGCCTATTGTTTCCCTCTCCCTCTTCCCTGCCATTCAGAGAAAACTTGGGTGAGCTTGTTAGAGGTTTTCTTATAGCCAAAGCAACAAGTGGCTTTTACCCCTCTAACCTAAATACATAGCTAGAAACATAAGAACCGTACTAATGCCGCCAAGGCCTTGGCGTTTGCCAAACTGAATGCGCTAGCCAAACTGTGTTTAGAGTAGTAGCCTCTAAACTTACGATTATTTTGGTATTTCACGCTATTGGCGACCCTATTTAGCGTCGTTTATTACTTTCACGCGCGGCAGCGGGGAGCTGATGGATGCAGGAGGCGAGCAGCCGCTCAAAGTGGCGCTCCCTGGGGGAGGCCTATATTCAGCGGTGGACGTCTTCAGGCTGTTAATGATGATGATGATGATTACTTTCGCTCTTACGAGCTAGTCGTTCACCCGATGTTAAGCGACATGGCCATTGGCCACCCATAACAGTAATGCTAATAATGATGAAGTAAAAATGAACTTAAAAACGAAATACACAATTTAAATCACATGAATTTTCACATTTCACGGAATTTCGCAACTATATTTAATTTTTGTAATGCTAATTGAGAATTCACATGCTTAAAATTAATGCGAATGCTAATTTATCCATCACTATTGCTCACTGAATTTTGATAGCAATACAAGAGGAAAGACTGTACGGAACAAGTGAGAGTAAAAATAATTCAATTTAATTTTCTTTGTTCCTCGGGACTATTGAGGAAAAGTCTCAATAGTTCCGTTATGGAACTACCTTCACGGAACTTCTGGGAATAAACGGAAATCTCATTCTTAATTTTAAAATGACTACTCACGCACAATAGTTAGTTGGATTGTATCTATATCTTCCATTTTGAAGGTTATTATAAGTAGTAGGTACCTAATAGGTACTTAATTGTTGTTATTTGTACCTATAAAAAATGCCATTTCACTTTGAGATTGGTATGAAATATTCGTTATCTCCCGTGTTATTTGTGGTCCCCCGGACAGGGCCTCGGGGTCCGGGGTACTCAAGGAGTAATCTGTTAATCTGTTTCAAGTACCGTGAAAAGAATGACCTTAACTTGAGGTTGTGGTTTTACTTGAGAAAAATGGCAACTTATTTTTTTCTGGGATCTGTGTCGACACCAAGGAAGATGGATGAAACTACCTGTGTCGAGTTTTGGCGGGAACGCGGAAAATTTCACGTCGTTGCATTGTATTATTTCTCAACGCTTGTGATTTTTCCAGTCTTAATGTTTAAAATTGATGGCGTTTTACACATTAAGTGCCGAATTACGAGCATGAGTGTAGGCAAGTAATATAATGTGGTGAAACGTGTTTTTTCGTGTTGCTTCCAAAATTCCATAGAAGCTTCTAGTAAAGCTGCCACCACTTTACTAGAGCACGAATTAGACTGGACTGTGATCTGACTTAGACTGGACTATGACTATGACTAAGACTTGACTACGTAAAATATTCTAAAACTCGATGAAAAGCAATACTTGACACTGGCTAAATGCACTGTGTGTGGAGCCAAAATATAAGAAAAAAAAACTACCTGTGTCGACACCAAGGAACTTATATGTATTTTGGTCGACACTGTGATGTTTTACTTATGCTTCGTTACTGTCAAAATAACAGCGACACAAAAGGCGACAAAGTACAATTACAAACAGCGATAATCAGGTATCTGTCATTACAGGGATTGTATTTTGGGGTGCCATATTTACTTGTATTTAATGACGTCATCACAATATGGATAAGGCATGTAATTATGGTATCCCGGGATTAACGAATTCGCCATGTAATGGTTATAATATGTTATAATATCCATTAATTAGGTCAACTTTATTCAAGCTAAGTCAGTTTTTTATTTATACTTTACCTGCTTCTCTGTCCATCTTAAAACTTATTTCAAGCTCTTTCCGGTTAGCGTTCTGGCTGAATCTTTCAGGCTAGATAATTGATTTACGATGACCAAGTATCGTAATAAAAACAGCTAAGTATACGTAAAAAAATATTTAAAAAAACATCTAATATGATCATAATATACGACATGAACTTGAATTGGTATGTTATCCCGAAGGGTACTTCGACTGGGACCCTGATACCCCACAACTTGTGCTCTACTTGAAACTGCATGTTTCCAAATCTCCATAATAAAAAATAAATTCACTAACCTAGCGCTGCGCATAGTAACACTATAACGTACAACCTACTCCACGAAAGAGTTAAAGTAATGAAAATGCATGTGCAATCACTACGAGAGAAAAAAAAAATACTAAAATAACCTCACCCATTTCTAAACGCAGGACGACGTACTTGTTTAAGGAATTCGGTCAAAGACGAAACTCAACTACACCCAGCTGCGTGCACCTGCGCTAGGGCTGTTTTCGACTAATGTGGATAATATTATAACGTAATTTTACATGGCATTACTTCAATGGAAATCTAATAGTTTTGAAAAGTCGTCTAAGATATGTTGTCTACCTTGGGGAGTAGATTTACCCCTTTTGGGTTAATATTTTGCTTTAGATAGTCTACAGTTACTGTTTCCATATTATACACTCCGTATTTATTATTATAATATATTTTATGAAGAATAAGTAAGTGTATCATAATTATATTATTCATATAGGTATGTTATTAATATTTTTATTTATACTAAAAATACGTATTTTACTTCAACCTTAAATAGGTGTACTGCACCGCTACCATGTTTTTCTTGCACGTCCAGTTTGACTGGTAGATAGTGCTTCATAGCATAAGGGGTCCTTGTACATTGTTTTGTGCTAAAGTGTAAATAAATAAATATGTATATGAATTCAAGTTTAAATTGTATGAGTAAATAAATAAACCCCAACGATCACATACATAGATCCTGGGCCCTAAACATGATATCCAGGCATAGAACAGTTTATTATAGTGTTTACGATTTTTTTTCTGAGCACTTTTACATTTTTACGCGAATCGAGCTCGTCACCTTCGAGCTATGTAACCTACTAAACCACCACACCACAGAGGCTGTCAAAAAAAGCTTATACAAACTTCATTTATATATAAAGAAAAAATCTTCTACAGGCCTGGGATTTCCGTGGGCTTATCCATACTATTGGTATGGTTTGACGTTGTTGACATTAAATTTCACGCCGAAATTCGATCACTCATTAACTCATGAAACGGATTTTGGCGGGAAATCGCAAAAGTACACGTCGTTGACTTGTATTATTTCCCAAAACTTGTGCTTTTTTGAGTATTAATGTTTAAAATTTGGTGGCGCATTAAGTACTGAATTACAAGCATGAGTGTGGGAAAGTGATATAATATGGTGAAACGTGATTTTTCGCGTTGCTTCCAAAACTCTATAGAAGCTTATAGTAAAGTTGCCACCACTTTGCTGGGGAATGACTTGTACTATGACTATCTGACTTAGATTGGACTACGACTTATATGAACATGACTTTGCGTGAAATATTATTGTGGAGCCAAAAAAAAAAACAAAAAAACTTATGAAACAGAGTTTTGGCGGGAACATGGAATGGTTCACTTCGTTGCATTGTATTATTTCCCAAAACTTCAGATTTTTCCAGTGTTAATATTTAAAAATTGGTGGCATTTTACGCATTAAGGGTGCAATTACGACGATGGGCAAATTTGTCACATTATAAAGCCATATTTCCATGTGATAATGAGTAAAATGTTATTATTACCTATAGATAAGGTAATCCAATGCCGTTAGTTATATGATGAAAGTTTTTCATTGGCTTTAGCCAATAATTCATAAAATTCATTTTCCGCAGCGTCCTCCTAAGAAACTGACGAAAAAGGGTCGCTCTCTGTCATTTATCTAAACAACTGTAATATTTTATATATTAAAAAAATACCTTAAATTAGCTGATATACTCGACCATAATAATATAATGGCAAATATTTCAAAAATGTGATAGACACTCAAGAAAAAAAGAACAGTTTATTTCACTATTCCGTACGATTTCCTTATATTTTGCCAAACTTCAATATCTTAACTATATGAAGATAAGGTTGGTTTTGCTTTGCTCATTGTGTCTCGTTTTTATATAAATCAACGAACACTTGAAACGAACAGTCTGCGCTTGGGCGCCATCGAAAAAATACCTGGTGCCCATACAAAAACCCTCATTTTCAATAGAACTCGTAAACCATAGGTCTGATTGGTATACAACCTTCAGGCAAGTTGGAGCACTAACCAGAATTCTTCAAGAAATGTGGAAAAAAACATAGGTCCTATACAAAGTTGTTACCATTTTTAGCATTTTCATGAATAACCCCTTACCCAATCAAAACTCGGTACATCTATTTTCCCTATAGCCTATTGATAAAAAATATAATATTCAAAGTCTACCATGAGATCAGTCATTATCAATTTACTATACAATCTACAAATATGAATCCTAACCTCTACTTACAAAGATGAATAATTTTCGCTGTGAAACCATTCAGTGCTTTCGGATTATACTGAACTAGATTGGAAAGAGTACTTTCCAATGTAACTTTGATAAAGGATTACGATGAGAATTTTTTATGATTTCTATCAGAAAATGAAAATACAGTTTTTTTTTCAAAGCTTTCTATTGTGTTTGACTTACCTGGTAGTTAGCATCAAGTCTATAATTTTACAAGTTTTCCTACCACTCGTGTGACACTGTAAAGTCTAGTAGAGTCCAACAGCGTTAGCCCGTTAAAAAAACAAGTTTTGCGTCCATCTAATGTAAGAATGCGTTTGACAACCATAATGAAATAGTAAAAATCTGAACAAAAACCGAAAATCCGGATTATTTTTGCCAATAATTCTATCGGTAAGGTGGTAGTGGATTATACATTAGCTTTAATGAAACATTTAAATGTTTTAATACGGATTTTTTGATTATTTTGTTGTAGCTGTCAAACGCATTCTTACATTAGATGGAGTTGTAATTCATAATATTTTAACATGTTTCTAATATATTTTTTTTAAACATGTGTGGACATTTCACATAGCGCCATCTAGCCCCAAACTAAGCATAGCTTGTACTATGGGAACCAGATAACTGATATTATACTTAGACTAGTATTTTGCTCCGTGCGCGGGCCGCGTGCGGCCCGCGAGGACGTTATCGTGGCTGTTGTATTTATAAAAATGTTATACTTTAGTTTAAACTTGTAATTTTGCAAGTATTAGTACAAAACAGCGGTATTTTTCAAAGAAAATGATAATGCGCTTGACTTTGCATGGCGGCCATCTTGAAAAATGCTGTCAGTCAAGTAAAAGGTCAAAATTTGAAATCAGCATCCTTTAAAACCCCCAAATATAAAATATCAGCCGAATCCGAGTTACTATAAAATCGGGCGCAATTTTGAATCCGCCATCTTTGAATTATTTTAAGACTGTAAGAAAGCCTCCGTTGTTCTCTGTAACATGAGTCCAAACACGCTATACTTGCCTCTATTAGTTTCGATAGTGTGCGCCTTTTAATTTTGCATGGCGGCCATTTTGTTATGTTTCTTCAAAGAGTGTCTATTTTATTCAAGGTTCCCGAAAATATTCAGTTGTTAGGTAAAAAAAGGTTAGTGGTGTTGAAGTTAGGTTAGATTAGCTAAAGCCAATTAAAAAACGTCGCATTAGTAAAACATTGTAAACGTAGCAATGGGCAGTTTGATCGTCGTCGCGATAGGTAGTTTGTAGCTCCTCCTCGCTTCGCTCGTCGTCGTGATAGGTAGATTGAAGCTCCTCCTCGCTACGCTCGTCGTCGCGGTAGGTAGTTTGAAGCTCCTCCTCGCTTCGCTCGTCGTCGCGATAGGTAGTTTGAAGCTCCTCCTCGCTACGCTCGTCGTCGCGGTAGGTAGTTTGAAGCTCCTCCTCGCTTCGCTCGTCGTCGCGGTAGGTAGTTTGAAGCTCCTCCTCGCTTCGCTCGTCGTCGCGGTAGGTAGTTTGAAGCTCCTCCTCGCTTCGCTCGTCGTCGCGATAGATAGTTTGAAGCTCCTCCTCGCTTCGCTCGTCGTCGCATTGGTGGTTTTGAAAATATGTATGGCAGCCATTTTGAAAAACGGTGGATGTCTAAAAGAAGCTAAAGCATGTTTATCAGTATCCTTGGGGACACTCAGATATCAATTTTCATACGGATTGGAGATCCATAAAAAAGTTCGGTAAAATGAATGAAATTTTTCAAAATGGCGGAATCAAAATTTTTTCCCCATATTCTTGCTAAGTATCTAGGGGGAGTCTTAGATATCGATTTTCATCCGGATCGGATAACTTTTTCTATAAGTCGATACGTCTCCATCCGCCATCTTGAAAAAATCAATTTCATTTGTGTTCTGTTTTGTTCCTTTATACATCTTTACTCAATCCCCAGAAAGAACTTTTCTATTACATTCATATTGGAGGCGTAAAAAAGGAAAGTTCATATTTCGTTAAAATCACCTTTGTATGGCAACCCTATTGAAAAATGGCGCATGTCAAAATTTGATTTTAGAATGTTGATCAGCATCCTTGGGGACCGTCAGATATCGATTTTGATCCGGATCGGAGAATTTTTTTTTTCACCCATGACCAAAATTTCCGCCATTTTGAAAAAAAAAATTGGGTGTTCTTTTCCCTTTTGGCCTTCAAACAATATTAGTTCGAGCTCTTTATACTAAAGTATCATGGTTTGGACGTCATTTCCGGTTTAAATTTGTATGGAAATTTTTTTTTTCCGCCATTTTGGTTTTTTTTTATTTTCTCTAAAATCGTCCCAAGGTTTGCTATGACATTCCTGAGAACGCATATGACCCATCTCACATCGTTTAGCCAGGCAGTTGATGATCACGATGATGGAAGGTCGTAAGACCAGTTCATGAAATATTTTGAATTTCGATTGTCCACTTTCATACAAATTTATAAAAAAAAGTTCATAATTTCCCATAGGTATCGAGAAACAATGAGCCAAAAATGAAAAAAAAAATTTGTATGGCAGCCAGCTTTAAAAATGGCGGGATCCAAAATATTTTTTCAAATATCGAATCAGGGACCCCAAAAACCCCCCGATGCAAAAAATCAGCCCGATCGGACCAACTTTCAAAATGGCCGCCATCTTGGATCCGCCATCTTGGATTTTCATGACGACCATCCGAAAGCGCCCATCCTCCTCTATGACATTTGGTCGAACACACTCCATCTACCTCTTACCGTTTCCGATTTATAAGCGTTTCAATTTTGTATGGAATTTTTATTTTTTTGTATGGCAACCCCCATTTTTTTTTATTTCTCTCCAAGCGTCCCAAGGTTTACTACAACTTTAGTTAGAACAGGTCACCCATCCGACTTATAGTTTCCGAGAGCCGTTGACCAGTTCCATCAAGGAGACGACTTTTTGCTGATGTCAGCTTTTTCTGGTGGTCACGTGACCCATCTCTATACAACCTCATACTCGGTTTTTTTCCACCACTTCCAGGAGCTGAGATCAAAAATGTCAGTCAGTCAGTGAGTGAGTGAGTGAGTGGGTGACGAACTTTATATATTATGATACTTTTTTGTTTGTAAATACATACATAGAATACAATATAACACCCAGACGCAGAACAAACATCTATGTTCATCACACAAATGTTTATCCTGGGTAGGAATCGAACCCACAGCCCTCAGTTCAGAAGGCAGGGATACTACCAACTGAGCTATCGAGCCCGTCGTAATATTGGCCACTTTGTGCACGTAGCTGCTCTAGACTCCAGGTTCTGGGGAGTTAAAACGGCCTAGGATGCGCACCGCGAGAAAAAATATCGTCACTGTTAGAGTGAGACACACTTAGGCGCTACCATAGTGTTGTCACGGTCTCGCACGAGATAAACTGACGAGAAAAATTTATCGCTGTGCACATGCTAGCCAGGCATTGCTGAGTTTGTTACAATGTCTGCCGGAGAAATTTCAAGTGCAGTGTCAGAATGTCAATACCTGTTTTATGATACTTTGTCCGTACTACCGGTAAAAAAATATTTTTATTTTATACACTAAACGTGATATAACTAGATATTCATACCGCCAGCGTTTGAAATTACAAAGTTCATAGAATGACATGATATTTGTAGTACGGTTCATGGCACGCGGAGACGGACTAATCAGCCGGGCAAACATTTCAAACCGACGGACTCAGTGACTAGTGGCTAACGGAATTTCTAAAATCAACCCTCACTTTCAACCCCTTACATTATTACCCGAGATTTATTATTATTTTTATTAGTTTTTTATCATGCTGCTGCCCATTCCTTGGATATTCCCTTAGCCAGCTATTATAGCCCTCACGGGAAGAGACGGGGTGGTCCTACTCGCTAACTGGTACCACACGATCAACTCCTGAATAATCGTAAAGTGTTTTTTAGACATTTATACTGGTATAACCTAGATATGACCGGTTTTAATTTGGGGCTCCTCCACAGAGCACCACTTTGAGCTACTGCTTGCCTCCAGCGGTTTCTCGCAGTTCTAAGTAAAGGTCATCGGGATGAAATTCAAAAATTATCGAGAAAAAACATTGAGTTCACCTACTTGTTCCAGCCAGTAAAAAAAGAAAAAAAAAACGGTACAGCTTTTCTTTTGTTTCATATATCAATAGACAATTTCTATACAAAGACACTGCCGCTAATATATTTAGCAGTGACAAAGAGGACTCCTCCTAATTATTATCCTCTTTCGTTTACAAAGCAGCCACTCGGCCACGACATAAAAAAAGCACAGTGGCCCAGACTATGACTGAAGTTTTTGTCTTCATCAAAACAAAAATGGCACCCTTTACATATCTTCTTTTTTTTTAATTATTTTTAATTTAGTTCTAAGTTATGCATGATATACACCACATCCCTTTACAGGTCTTTGTTGTGCCTATCCGCTGATGTACTTTGAGGATACCATGACATAACACATGGAGGTAGATTTGTGTGTGCTTTTACCACTCACGGTTTCAGTAGAATTGATATTGATTTGGCGTTTATACATTGTTACAGCCTAGTATATAAACGGGGACGTATGTAGTATATTGGTTCGGGGAGGGACAAATTCAAATGCTGAATTTATAGGAAATATGGTATAGTAAATGAGTATTCGCGGGAACACTCATGTTTCATTTACTAGGGACAAATGCCTGTGTTTGATGCTTTGTAGTTTTATAGATAACATTTATTTAGTTTAATCTTTACATAATAATCTTTATTATTAGGTTTTTCTGCCTTTTGTTTTCGCGCATATGGCATATGAAAAGAGTTGCTTATTAATGTAGTAGAAGAAAAAGGAGGCGCAAACATTTTCCTAGGCCATTATTCTCTATGAAAATACAGATTCCACACGATACAAAACCTCTTCGTTATAGTGTCTTGTTCAAATCGTGTCACAACGTTAGAAATACCTTCACTTTAGATTAAAGTTATTTTTATTTTGAATAAAATATATAAACATAAGGTGGAGGTAACTTCTGATGTGTTTATGTTTCGGAACACGTCTCGGTAAAAAATGTGATTTTTGACAGTTCAAATCGCGCCAATTCCAAACTCATTTCGCGCGGTTTTGTTTTCGTTTCGTAGAGAATAGAGTTTTGCAGATTTCTTATGTAAGACAAGGAATTCGCGTTGTTTTGAAGTAGAGAAGCCGTTTAGAAGTTGGCACAGTCGGTGAGTTGCTCTTCGGAGGATTCCTTGAGCAATGACGTCAGCAACACGGGGCAGGCCAACGGATCCAGGGCTTTTTTATAGATGCTCTTCAAAGGTGCCATATGCATGAGGATGGTGTCGTTTCTTCTTTTTTTATGTATTTTCTTCTTTTACTAGAACTATGTATCAATAGCAGCATCGACTGGATACGCCATTTTGTTCGTTGTTTTAGTTCGGTAATATTATATTCATGGCTATTTATTATATTGACGGGCCTATAGCTCAGTTTGTTTATATGTCTTCTGATCTGAGGGCTGTGGGTTCGATTCCTACCCAAAACAAACAATTTTGTGGTGAACATAGATATTTGTTCTGTGTCTGGGTGTTATACTTTATTCTATGTATTGTATTACAAACAAAAAAGATTCTGTAAATATATCAGTTATCTGGTACCCATAGTACAAGCTTTGCTTAGTTCTGAATGCTTGTAGCGGTCAAACTGATTATCGATGCGGACATGAAGATGCGGAAATGTGAGTAGTCTGCCTATCAATAAAGTGTTGAGGAGTACGGGCAACCACTGGAGTCTTTGATTACTGGTTGAAGAGCTGTTATAGTGCAATGAGGGCAACTGTTCAAGATAGTCCACCGTGTGGTCCCATTCCACCGTCCGGTCCTGGTTTGCATTAAACCTTTTGCGATCACCAAGCTGCCAAGTGTGGTGATCATGCTAAATTCCTCACCTATGATAAATGTCCAAAATTGCGTTTTATGGAGGCCTGTGTACAGCATTGCACGTCTTCCGGCTTTTGATGTTTGTCCAAGATAGAGTCGAGTTGTGTAAATAGTGAAGACAAAAGTAAGATAAGTACGGTAAGTTTTTAGCATCCCATAGTCATATGCAATTTTGAAGCTTTACTCCGTCCTCAGAATCTAGAGCGACGACCGTATACTGTAAGCGAAATACAATATCCTGTACAGCTGCAAATCAAAGACATTGTTGTCGGCTTTTAGAAAGTGTTTGACATCTTTCGAGGCTGCGACTAAATTTCTATCAGTGCTATAATAGTTATTTGTTATACAAGGGTGCAAAGTTAGTTTTTGGTTTTATGTGAGTACTTGAATTGAAACCTAAGCAAGCGAAGGGTTCTAGGATTGAACCGCGAGCATAGCAAGCGGTTCAAATGAAGAACTTTGAGCGTAGCAAAGGTTTCAAAGGTACGAGACGCAATAAAACTTTGCAGCCGAGTGAAACTCACAACTTTTTACCTCTCTACAGCGAAGAAAACCCATGAGAACAGCTTAAAAAGCTAAGAAAATCTTAGTTTAGTCATAGTTATGGATGGCCGTTACGCTTAACATTAGGTAAACGAATATTGAAAATTAAAAAATAGTGGTTTTAATCCATTTTCATACAGTTGCCGTGCTTGATAGCGTATATAAATACTATTGAGTACTGGGCAGTGCGATTATTTTAACAATGAGGTCGGCAAATGAGAAAACGAAGGATATTATAGATATATTTTAGTAGCCATCAATGAATTTTCTGTGGACTGGCAGTATCAAGAAGGTTAAATCAATACTTGACCCTGGCTAAATACACTGGTGTGGAGCCATTATAAGAAAAAAAAAGAAAAAAGATTAATTTCGTTCAGATCTGAAATTCTCAATTTATTATTGGCGAGAATATTATTAAATAGAATGGTTCGAATTTTAAAATCATTTTCCTCGCTAGAGATTAAAATACGTTTTTGCGTCTACATTACGAATGCCAAAGAGAATCTTTCTGAGCCAGTGATGTGAAAATTATATTAGCCTTGGAATATTCTGGCAAGCGATAAAGCCATGTTGGTTAGATTTATGAAATAATAAATAAATCAAGCGTAAAATCATCTTCTAAAAGTTAGAATAATTAAATTTTTATTAGTTAATTATCTATGTATTACTGCAGATAATATAATAGAATGAAAATTATGTAGGTGCAGCATCCCCAAAATGAGCGAAATATGCTTTCATCTTAGTAAGTTATTTCGTTCTTACGTTTCTCGATTCTTATATAAACTTTCGGCGATGTGATTCGCAATTTCAAATTCAGGACCACGTAGCGCACTTATTAATAATTATATGGTTGTCTAGAAAACTATCAAAGCTATTAAATTCGAAAGTATCTAGGTACTCACTATTTACATGACAGAGACGGAGAAATATAAAGTCCAAGTATTTCGACTTTTATGGTATTAGGTTATTTTTTGTAAAAACTTAAATAACATAATATAATTATGCTTAACTAAACTAAACCTAAAACTAAACTTTACCTAAAAACATTAAAACTAAACTATAAAACTTAAAATAAACCGTTGGTGAAGAGAAAAGAGCCCAGAATTCTGACAGCATTGCCACGTTGAATGGCAATGCTTATCTTTTGTGTAAACTAAAAGACAGCAGTTTTTGTAATTATAATAAGCGATTTTATTATTTAGACCAAGCAAACAAAAGTTATAGTTTTAAGAATTTGGATTAAAAAGATTGCGTTTTATTAAGAAATCGGAAAATACAATGAATGTGGAAATGTGGAAAATCCTGAATATGAAACTTATCGCTGACAGTGACACCGTCTAGCTACCAATAAATTAAGCTTATTTCGTTTCCCGATATACGTTAGAAACGCGTTATGAAGAGGCGTGGCTTACCAAGCTTGAGTGGGCTTAGAAGCAACAAGTGGCATTCAGTACCCACTTCAGTGAGCCTATATACAAATTAGGGAAAATTTCTTGGTAAATTCAGTGTTGCTTTTATTTAGCGTAGCGGTTATATAAACCCTTTAGTTTTCATAGCTAGCTTGGGAGCTGACGGTAGGGTAAAATTATTAGAACTAACATTCCCTGCTACCTTAGGCGTCTAGTATTTGGACGAGCGAACACCATGCGGCTTTTACAATAGAGTCTTCTAGTCTAGCAACCTGGGCCCTTATCACAAACTAATACAAAACCATCATGGTTCGTGACAGTAATAATGCTATAAGAGGTTGTGGTAGGCCTGCTGGATTGTAAGGAAACACTAACCTAGCCTTTAGCTTACCTAGATTTATAGTTGTAAGACATTGAGGTATGGTAGCAACCTCAATGGCGTAAGGTAATACGGCCGGCTTCCATGAATTTACTACGTAACCTACCTACGTGACGTGATTCATACACCACGATAAAACATTGCCGGCAACGATACAGCCACTCTTTATCCTGTCAAAGGGAAAACGGAAGGGAGATGAAAAAGATAGGGAAAAGTGAAAAAAAAAGGTTACATTTTTTATGAGAATGAATGACGTGACGCGTTGCGTTACATTACTAGTTATGAAGTGGGAATGCATTAGTTTACCTCTTCCTTTGAACAGAGTTAGGGCGTGAAACTAATCCGAGCGAAGTCGGGGCGGGTCATCTAGTTTAAATAACAAGATAAACGGCGCATCGGTACTCATAGTTCGGTTCAATAAAACCTAAGTCATTGTTTTGAAATAAAAACGCGATTTGTTTTGCATATTTTTTATTTTGCATAGCTTTTCACTGGGCTTTCAAGAGGAAGGGATTAAATATCGAAGCGCAGGTTTCTGCATTTGTTTTGTGATATCTATTACGCTCAGAGTTAATGCATTTACTGGTTTTCTATTTCCTTTTCCTTCGGTTTCCGTTCTTTCGAGTTGAAAATATTTTACCGTGTTTTAGCTAATATGGAAATTAGTGAAACAGACTAATCTCCCCTTACAAGTATTATTATAGCCTAAAGGTGGGTTTTATGATCCTTAATTAAGGTAAACAATGGTTAAAAACTCTAACAAGTTTTTACTATTGGTTAGAATTTGTTAGTATTTTTGACCATTGATAACTTTCTACGGATCATAAAACCCACCCTTAAGGCCAATTTGACCTTTCGTATCAACACAGCTGCAACTAGTTCGGGAGTCTGTGGATTCATCATTACTTTGTATTTAATTATGTCAATAAATGAATTTGTATTTGTATTTGCTTGTATTTGTTGAAGCACTTAAAACCATGGAAATCAAGCGAACTAAACGCTGAAAATTGGGCGTTAAGAATTTGAACTCGCTTAAGCTCTTTCTGCGTTCTGTTTACGTTCGTGAAATGCAAATTGTAGATCGGAACAATAACACGCTGGAACTGAGTTTAATTTGCATTGATCGCAATTATTTGTAACGGTGATATCCGACCTTAGTGGCTAAGAGAATGTATTTTTTTTCAAACTGACATTTTTTCATTCTATCCATTTTTTGACTCGGTATTTTTGACGAAGTGCAGTGCAGATATTTTTACTTCAGTTGATGATGATGATGATGATGATGATGTCCTCCTGGTCGGCTTTCGACAACGGCGACCTTTTCATTCACTTCCTAGCATAAGCCCTAATGTGGCTGGCCATACCAAATTTGGTTTCAAATGTGCGATCACATGCAGTAGACTTGCCCCGCACTGTTCTAAGTATACGCGTAGGAGGGCTTGACGCGATTTTTGCGAGCAAGGAGTTTTGCCCCATTGGTTTCCTTTGGTTGATGATGATAATGAGATGATGATGATGATTCATATCATCACCATCATTTTAATTATTTATTTATTTTGCTCGGATTCATAGAAAATGGTACGGAAACCTTCGTGCGCGAGTCCGACTTGCACTTGGCCGTTTATTACATTAGTCAAACATTGAACGTACATAATATATTGCATTTTAGAGTTTAGCTTTTTGCATAGCAAAATAGTAGCGTTGCGCATCGACTTATCAATTTTGCGGTACATTAAATTAACTATAATAGAAATACTTATTGTATAAAAAAACCGTGTACGCATTGAAACGTACCTTATCAAGTTATCACTTTTATTAGTCCTATCACTATGATTTATTTCCATGGTGTGTCTTATTATAGTGAAACCTTTTTATGCGTTGAAATAACGTATGCGTAAAAATAAATAAATAAATAAATAAATAATTTTAGCCGTTACTTTACGATTTTTTATTACTACTGGAAAAACTTTTAGTAAGCAAGTTTTGATTTAATTAGTTGGAAAGAACATTAATCAATTATACGTTACGCCAACACGACAAGTGACATTGACCGCGGCCACGAGAGGACTAAAGTAGAAACCTTGACGAGGGATTCCTCCCCTCATCAAAGAGTAGAAGTGGGTTTCGTACGCTAAGAAACCCGTTTTAACTTTATAAGATGAAGGACCTCTTCACATAGCTTTCTCACAGATAATATAATACCGAGATTATATTATAATATTGTACAGATACCTCATCCCATAGAACGGATTTACGCGGGCTATTTTAAAAAATCATTTTATTTATACATAACTCAAGATTAGCACGCGACATATCTATTGCCTTTTGGCGAGGTATTGGGCTAAATGGACAAATACTTACGACACGAAGACTACATTTTTTTATCATTTAGGATATTTTTTGTTTGTACAAGATGAGACCCCGTGGCATTGTTAAAACTTGTATCTCTATACTCTATTGCTATATATCATTATCTTTTTTTCGATATTAGAGCGAGCATGGCTTAGTGGTAGTTCGTGCCACTTGCAAAGTGACTCAACCTGGTTCAAAGCCCGATCAACCTCAATGACAAAGTAAGCGGAATATGTCTCGCTTTTACCCAGTAAGTTCAAGAACCACAAAATTCGTGTATGTACTTTCATAATACTATGTCAGCCACCAACCCGTAATTGGTCTATGATCTATATAATTATTTCTGTTAAAAAAGCTTGCGGCATAGCTGTCATCACACTCAATACATTTCGCAGATAAGTATACATTTAAAATAGTAGAAAATGTATCTTAACTATTTTACGGTAATCATTTTTGATTTGTTTATCCGCTCAGGCGCTTCAACCACATGTGCGGCCGGCATCGCGCAACGTAGACCGCTCCCCACCACAATTGTGGTTTACAGCTGATTGCGCTACTAGGGATTTTCATCAATTTTTAGAGGTGTCACTCGTTATAAATCGACTAAAATTGAAACTAGTTGAACATCACTATCGAATAAAGTAAAAGTCTCTATGGTTCAGGAGAAAAAAAAACGCCTCAGTCTAAATTGCATCTCGCGCCGAGCCGGCGCGCGCGGCGACGGAGTGATTTCCTTTAGGTACGGCGGAGCGTCAATTATTACGCGTAGTGTTGTTGTGTGTGTTTTTATACTGCGACACACGTAAAAATGCATTTGTTTAGATAGCCAAGTAATGCTACTTATCAAAACTAGTTTTAAAATTTTAAAACACTGCTTAGTTTATTCGTATAAACCGTAAATATGCAAAACCATACCGCGCTATTTGAGGAGCGCTTTGGGACCTACCTACGCCCGCCGCACCGCGCCTGAATGGTTATACGAGAACGAACATCATAATATTCTGCTAATATATTATCCTATTAGCCTGACTCAAAGAGAGATGTTGACATTTTTCAAAAGATTTGAAATTGTAGGCAAACATTTCACTATCCGCTGGCAATTCGCTTGCACTAAACATTTTGCTACGCATTATTACTAGGCAGTATCTACGGCAATACCGTAGGCCCAGCGTAGAACCTCTACAACAGACTACACAAATTAATAATATTCCTCAAAAAGATATTTAATTAGTTTTACCACTGTTTACTTAAAAAGTAAACAGAACTATTCAAAATGAACAAATAAATATTACTTTCATAAAGAAGATTAAAAATGAATACAATAATTGAAAAAATAAGTAAAATCGGTAAATAAATCACGGAGTACTTGTCTCTTTCTTGCGAAACAGAGCGCCTCCACAGTTACTATGAGAAATCCACTTGTGACGTCACATGCCAAAGAGATTTTATGTAAAGCTACCACAGCTTAGTAATGAGGTAATATGAACGACTCAGCTCTGACGTCACTGGCCGTTTGAGCTATCTCTTTCTAGTCTGGTTTTTAAAATGCTTGTAATTTTGTCATTTTTTGAGATATTTTATTTTTGTTTTTTTTTACCGGTGTTCATCTTTTAAGGTATATTATTAATATACGCAAAAAAAATTAGCCATCATGCTTATTACCAAAACGGACCCAACGGAGTGCTACGCGTGTAATTTTATTTGTCGCGACTGTAAGCTAATGCGATTCATTTACTTTATTATTCCACAAAACGCTATTTGAAAATGATTTCCAACAAATTTTGTATTTTTTTTTTGGTCGGGGCCGAGCCGAAGAGACCATCTGCTTGAAAGACAGATGTGATAACTACTACACTATGGGAACTTACGGGTACGTAACTTTGTTGTACATACATATTTATGGTTGGCATGGACAGCTTTTTGGTGGAAACGATTGAAACGAGATCGTAGTTGTGAAGTTAATAATATTATCAAATTGGTTTTCCAATTCGTAGCAATAGATAAAAATATTATGTTAACTCATTTATAAGAACATAACTTATTAGCTAGGCCACAGAGATAGAAAACGCTTGCGAAGTGAATTTTTTTTTCTTGCTCTTTCAATTTTAGTGGACATGACCGGAGAAAAGATGTCGCCCTAATTTTTTTTATGTAAATATTATTTTTAATTTTTATTTCTTTAGATTTTTGCACAATTACATAAGCTTCTTTTATCATATATCGCACTTTTATTATCTTTTCTTCTACTGAAACACCACGTCGGCAACAGATATACAAAAGCATTTTAGTAAACTGGTCTTCATTTTCGTTTTTGATTAGTGGCTTATAAACGTTGTTTAATGCTTAAAAGTTTTCTGCAAGAGTCGGAGTGAATGGGTCACTAGAGCGTTTGTTCGTATAAGCACAGACAGGTACCTGTTATTATGAATGGAACAGACGCACCCCTTGTTGCCACCCTTCTACCCCAGACTCGTCGAGCGAGTTCAAGGCCACGTTGCGGGGGTTGATTCTAAGTGGTCTAGAGCTGATGTCGTGAACGAGAGCAACAATCTCGAGTGACAATTTCAGTAGGTATATTTAAAATCATAATAGAGTCACGTTGATCGGCTACTCGCCTCTTGCATCCAATGGATTTTTGCGGCTTTGACAAGATGGCCTAGCATGGCTGGAAAATTGTCGCCGCTGTTAGAGTGAGACACTTAGGCACTACCATAGTCTTGTTGCAGTCTCTCGCGAGATAAAGTGACGAGAGAGCGTTGTCGCGATCCGCATGCTGCGGTTATCGAGTCATGTTCAAATCGTGTTACAGCATTAGATATTACTTTTATTACTCAAGCTAACTACTACAATAATAAAAAGGCAATGGACCTACTGGGATCAACCGATGAGCTACCATACCTATTTACTTTTTCGTAGTCACAAAAGCTAGGTTAAAAAAAGAATTACAACATGTTGGTCTAACATTTATTTACATTTCATTACACTTAAAATAAATTTAACATCGATTTAGAGATTGTTACAATCTAGCGAGCATTTGCTCGTTCTACACAGTCATATTTATCTTATAAATATTTTTTCTCATAGGTCTTTTATTTTCTATTAATTGAAATTCTATCAGGTCGGGAAGAAAGTTTCGTAATACATTTTTGATCACAATAGATTTGTTTTTTTTTTATTTAAGTAGGCGTAGCGCTCATAGCGAAGCACGACTAGCCGTTCCTAACCGATCGGTAAAGTTAAGCAACGTTCGCTGCGGTCACTACTATGATGGGTGACCGCTACAGCAAAAAGTTGGTATTTACAAATGAGCGCTACCGTGCTTCGGAGGGCACGTTAAGCCGTCGGTCCCGGCTGTTGTCGTAAGACAATAGTCGTTAAGCCATGTCAGAAGCCTTCAGGCGGCCTAAAAATTCTGACATCAGGATTGACCACTTGTCTACACGAGAGAAGATTTAAGTAGGCAAAGACATTGGAGGGGCATACATTTAGAGTGAAACATTATGATATATAATACGTACTTATAGTTACGGTTTCCACTTTATATAAATAAACACTTCAACATTTTTGAATTTATTTTAACATTGTTAATAAATACATATTATTTAAAATATTAACACCTATAAATGATATACATCATATATATGTACCCGTAGCTGTTAGCTGTAGGTACTTATAGTACCCATCCGCTCTTTATAAATAAATATTGAAATATTTTATTAGGGTTCCGTACCCAAATGGTAACGCGAACACTGTTACTAAGGCTCCGCTGTCCGTCTGTTTGTTTGTCTGTCTGTCTGTCTGTCTGTCTGAGTCTGGCAAAGCTAACTCTGCAGTGGAATATTTTGGAACCCCCCAAAAAGTTTTTCATATAGCAATCCATTTTTTTATTAATTTACCTGTCAATTTCATAACATATCAGCGTATTAAGCATTGTGCATTTTCTGATGGTTGTATTTTCGAGAAGAAGTAATGGTTTAACCAATTAAAAGTGTTAAAAGTTTTATGAAGCATGCACTGTGCTACCATATATAAGATTTTAGATTACACCAATATTAAAGGACTAGACTATAGACTTGTTGACAGATGATGTATTTCTGTTGCCGCTAACAACAAAATATACTAATAAACAGAATAAAATAAATACTTAAGAAGAAACCAAACAAATAAAATCACCCTTTGTTTGTTGTATGGGAGCCCATACAACAAACGTGATTTTTTTGTTTCTTTTAATGGTACGTACGGAACCCTTTGAGCGCGACACAGACTCGCACTTGGCTGATTTTTCAAGATATTCAAGACATTTAATACATACATTTCAAGACGTTATTCAAGATATTAAACACATTTCTTTTGTAAATATATTTTAATATCACAATAGATAATCGTATCCAAGACTTAAAAGACGTAAATACAATCTTATAAGAATAAATTGCACTTTTATATATATGTATATATATATAGGTAGGATGGTAGACATAACAACAATTCAGATAATATATCATAGTTAACTAGCTACACTACACAGTACTGCTACCAAGAAAAGACATTTAAAATTAAATAAAGAACTAATAACAAAACTTAAAGCTAAAAACCTATCTGACTGCTGGGATTTAAAAATCATATTAAACACATTTATGAAATAAAAAAAAAGAAGGATTGAGTTTTGATTGACATCGAACTGAAGCCCAAAATGGCGGACATATAACATATGTGTGTCAGATGAAAGAAGGGCGACCGGCTGCATAATTATGATGTGAGTGTGTGCGTGCCCCGCTCGTACGTACGAAGCGTTCCGGCTTCCTAAGGCTGCTTCAGTTTCCCTCCTTCTTTATTTATTAGCTCCACGATTAAACATATCATTTTTTAATCACAGCAGTCAGGTGGGTTTTTATTATAGTCAAAAAAAAGTAAGTGAAATAGCGGGCTAATAATAACATGCCTTAACACATCATAAATATATTTTTAAATTTCTAGTAGTTGTGCCTCTTTGAAAATACATCTTGAATATTGATTTCGATAATAACATCTCACAAGTCAGAAAATTAATTACTACTTACATAATATAACATTAAGATATAATTTATAAACAACGTGGGGTTAAGTTTCAAATATGTTTTTGGATAATGCTAAGACATATGAAACAGGGATTTCAGTATGGGTCCTTATTCATAACACCATAAATGTCAGGCTTGGACTTATTATGCAGTAAAATAGACAAACTGGCTCAAATAGCTTCATATAAAAATAACTAAAGACAGACTTAGGGCACGAATTTCAATCCTAGGTTGATAATAGTTAAGGCATCCAGGGAATTGGGTAGCTCCCAACGGATTCTTTATTTTTTTTATTGTGCTGGGTTGTTCTAGGTCTATTCTACATTGTCCCAGAACATGGTTAGTAGTTAGGTTAGCAAAACAGAACCCACATTTAATAAATTAGCACCGAATCCCAAATGTAAGTTGATGAAATTCCGTCGGATACCTAGCTTTACTGATTGTATGCGATCATCAATTTAAGTGCTGACTGTAGCAATAAGCAAATAAAATAAGCAGTAGTTGTCTAAAGAATTAAGTCCCAGGAGGAACTAAAAAGGAAGTTAGAGTTAAGAAAATTCTCACCCGTTGGAAAATGCACAATTTAGTGTTTTTTATTTTATTTTATTTATTTTTGTTTCTATAGAAATGTGATGTCAACCAAACCAAAGTACCAGGGGACCAGGAGAGGTGAGAAGGCTATAGCTTCTTACTTGTCCAAGCATAGTAGGTAAGATACTCATGTATATATTTTGATTAAAATAATTCGGTCAGTCAACAAATTTGAAGTATTTGACGTTGTAGGGTACCTTGACAGAATTCATCGTATTTATTAAGTCTTTGGGTTTCTTATGATTCGTTGCTTTATGAAATAGGACCCACAGAATATAATATCTTAACTTGTTATACATTAATATTTATCACTATCTATCACATTGAGAAGAATTAGAGAACTAATTAATATTTACGTCTATCACATTGAGAAGAATTAGAGAACTAATTAATATTTACGTCTATCACATTGAGAAGAATTAGAGAACTAATTAATATTTACGTCTATCACATTGAGAAGAATTAGACTACTTTTTTAAGGTACCACAGTTTGGGAAGTAAGACGAAATGCCGCTGGCTGAAAAAGATTGGTGAAAAAAGTTGAATTGTTATTTGTAATTGAATAGTAACATGCTTATTTAATTATGTGTAAAAATTATTTAGTTATTTTTTATTAGGTAGTATTAGTAAGTAATATAAGTACCAACGACTATAATTTTTTTTTCGTTATAATAATGGATAGGTACCTATTTATTTAAGTGCGACTGATAAAACACGTGTTTGATCCATGTCTTCAATGTAATTTAAAGGTAAAATTTACCTGAAAGTTTATGAATCTAGGATTTATAGGAGTACAGCGGCTTGTGATGGTTAATGCTGCGTTGTCTATCTCTTAATTGCGATCCCCAAGTTTTTTGAGACGTGACCTAATAACAGAGAATATTTTGGATTAATACAGGTAAATGTTTCAATTTTATCACCGAGTCATTTTGTCTTTTAAACACTAGTACCTACTTTGGGAATTTCATGTGATGTTTTTATAACATGACTGTTCTCAACGAGCTAGCGAGTGACTCGATCTATGCATCATGATGAATATCGAACGCTAACTTTCCCGCTTCTTACCTGTTTACCAAATACTGTGATAGTACCTGAAAGCCTGGTCGAATCTTACGAAACCAATACTCAGCAACCCTATCAATAAATAGCTTATGGCTAATTCGATGGACCTCCGGTTTGTCGAACGTTTTTCAAACTCATATTACCAGGTGATCAACCAGGCTTAAATATTTGTACATGCTGTCTAAAACTTAGCTAGGTATTTAGCATCACAAGCAAAAGCTAACACACCACAGCAAACTAACCACTATTTATACACAGTGGCAGTAGCTCTGTCTTTCTAAACTATAGGTTGTGGGTTCGATTCCCACCCAAGACAAACATTTGTGCGATGAACGTTAGGTGTTTGTTCTGTGTCTCGGGGTTATATTGTATTCTATGTATGAATTTACTAACAAAAATTATCTATGGTATATTTTTTAATTAAACGCAGTGAACTGATATTATGAGTGTTGCCACTTTTTCATGAAATTAATAGTGGTGGGTAAAAAGATACAGTTCACTGATTTATTTCAGTTTTGTGATCGTTCTTTGATATTCTGAAAATTTCCTAAAAATCATAATTCGTGATTGATTAAGAGTTACATTAACTTGGCTTGTGAAAAAATGGACGATACTTAAGTTGCAAGATTAACAAAATGAAACAAGTTATAGGTATACCAGAATCTGATAAACAATAGGTAAAATTAAATTTAGGTGTAGGCAGCACCGGATATAAATGGATTAATATGTCTTGATACTTCTTTCACTTCCGGCCGTCTTGGCAATTAAGTTTCGCAACTTTAGCTGTCATGTTTTTCTGGCAGTCATGTTTTTCATTGGATCAAAACGCAGTGATTTTGAGTAAAAGTGAGCTTTAATAAACCTTTTATTATATATTATGAAAAGTATTTACTATTTTTTATGTAAATGAATGACGTGAGGAGTAAAGTCGTTTGCCTGGTGGTAAGCATCACGGCTAGCTGCTTTTAACGGGTTGCAGTACCACTCGGAAATCTAAATTATGGTTATGATATGGCACTGCGCATGTTGCTGAGACAGTGCCTATACAGTTTTCATTGTGACCTATAAACATAAATAAAAGCATCATGGATATAGGTACCCGCAACTATTTCAACTTTATTTCATTCCAAACACGAAAATTATTTCAGCTCAAAACTTCACTTACTTTTTTGGTTATATCAGATGATGACGAAGATTTAATGAGACATTTATAACACAAAACTTTTCTATAACATTTCAATTAATCCGTCTTAGTTAATTTTCTTCTTCCTCCATTCCCCTTTCACATGGGTAAAAAACACACAATCCCATGACGGGCCTTCACTTTTAATTCAACCATAAAATAGGCAGGTACTAAAACTTTTTTAGAGATAAAGAAGTCACAATTTAAGTACGAAAATTCATAATATCAATAAGTAGTATCCTCTACTTGGTCTACGAAACAAAAAACCGAAAGTCTCAAAACAACGTGGTCAATTGTCAATTTCATTTGAAAGGTGACAATTTGGTTTCGCTATATATGAAAATCTATTTCTTTTTTTTAAATTTTGTTTCATGAGATTCTGGTAGACCTATACCTATTTAATTGCTTAGTATGTTTTCAATATCAGAAGAATCGTCTTCACTATGATTTAGAAGTTGGCAGCATTATTTTCGCAAGTGGTTTGATCTATCAGTTTACTCCGTCTAATTAAAAAATACAGTATATATAAACTGTATTCTGGTTTCCATAGTACAGGCTATGCTTAGTTTGGGGCTAGATGGTGCTGTGTGAAATGTCCACACATTATTTATTTATTTATGTATTAAATTATATTCACACTCCAATAGAGGTGAAAGTAACAAAATATTATTGGTATGAACCCATACACTAATAAATAAGTGACAGGACTGAAAAAAAGGACTTACCATATCTCGCCGAAATTTACGCCGAAAGTCCGTCTGCCTCTAAAACCAACCAAACAGTTATAGTACCGTTTACAATAATTATTGATTTATTCAATTATGTGTGCATTTTTATTTATTTGTGTTCAATAAAGTATTAAATTGTATTGTATTGTTTTATTTTTTAATTGGTGCTGCACAAGCCGATGAACATTTATAAGGGATTTGCTTTTTCGAAGTAATACCTACCTAAATCAAAGAACTTAAAAAAATAGGGACGTTCTGAATGAGGTTGCCTTTTTCTTTTTTGTTATGTTATTACCTTATAACTATCTCTGTCATTTATAAACCTATTAGGAGAATTCTTTTACAAAATGAAACAAAAATATCTAGTGTAATTCTGCTAAAATAAAACTATAAGATTATCTATATTGGGAAAGCTGTAAGGGATTGTTGCTGGTAAATGTATGTGACAAAGAATAAGAAAAATATTTGTTATGACAGTTTTATTACACTAGATATTCTTGTTTCATTTTGTATTTAAGATGAACTTCTGAAGTCACACCCGAATCAATCAATTATCTTGAGAATTCTTTTTTTGTTTTCATCTCTTTTTTATCGGGCAGTGTGCCTTTATTACTCAAACTAACTACTACATTAACTAGAACTACTACTACACTACCTACTACATATAACATTTGAACTGTAAACTAGCCAGGAAGGCCTTTAGACAGTCCAAATGCTCCAGCCCACTGCCGGTAGGTAGCATACCCAACATGCTGGTAGCATTGCCTCGTTGAATTGCAATGCTGATGCGTTGAGCCAAATAAGTGCCAGCATTTTGGTCACTCGTCGCATCGACCAGGCGCTCTGACAAACTTTGGAAAAAGCGATAAGCTCCTGGTCCCCACGGGCCCAAGGTCTCAACACCAAACGGCTCAAATATTTAACCTCTTTCTAAATTTTTCTTAAATAAATAATATACTTTGGTTTAGTCTACTCCGGTTCCGGGGTCACCTCCGAAACGTTCCCTCGAGGGGTCAAAAATATTTAATAATAAATTTTTCACCTCAGCAGCTCGAACAGGCACCCTTTCCTGCTTTATTTAATACTTCTTCTTACTTCTTGTAATTTTTTGTTTACAAGCTTTCTTCTATTTAGTTATGAGTAACGTCATAAGCAGATGAAGTTTATTTAATTAAAGGCAGGAATGCGTATAACTCATATCATAATCCATAATTATTCTTGATTTTTAAGTAGTGTTTAGCAACTTGTTCGATGTTCATATTATATTCCTTGAAATGGTTTTGTAATGGTGACACACAAATAAAATAAAATAAACATACCCCTATTCACGTATATAGATCTTTCTGGAATCATTGTTTATTTATTTACCTCAGCACTGCAGTGGGCCCATTTAATTCCATATTTGGTAGCATGTCTTCTGTTGGCAAAAGAGCTTTGAAATGATTGCAGCGGTTTTGATTTTCCTGTTACAAAATATAAAACATGTGTTATAGTCTATAATGGCCCCGGTATTCCACAAGGGGAATAACAAATGTGTTTCACGTGTACCCGGAGTAAGTTGGAGTTAATTCTTACCTGAATGAAAATTATATATATATATTACTAGGTGGTAGGACTTTTCTGCAAAGTTCGTCTAGGTACCACCGCTTTGCCAGTTATTCTGCCTCCAAGCAGTAGTGTGCGAGCACTACTGTGCTCCGGTTTGAAGGGCATTGTAACTAGTGAAATTACTGGGCAAATGAGACTTTATGACCTGATTACACAGTGTAGTAATCTGATTACTAGACTGTGTGATGTCTCAGGATGACGTGCGCAGTGCAGTGTCACGCAAAACTTTATTATTTTAAAGTTCCGAGTGACACTGCAACTATTATGGGCGGCCGTATTGCTTAACATCAGGTGAACGACCAGCTCGTCACGTCATTTATTCTCATAAAAAAATATATATAATTAGTATGATATTCTACTGATCCATTGCGTGTTATGATACCTATACTGAATCATTAATCACAACCATCACAGATTAGAGATGTAGGGGCTCAGAATGCTAACGTGGTAGAAATAGTTCAACGTAGTGACTGCGCCGCTCTGGCCTCTTCACCTTCAGTTCAGTCGTCTCTATACTGCGAAACGCATCCGTACAATATTTATGATTTCTATAACAGTATCGCCTGCTCATCGTAATCTACAGATTAGTTTGTAAAGGAAAAATTAGAATCACGAGCGCAACTTACGGGCTACCAACCCCGTAAGTTGGTTGTAAAGGTGAAGGAAAAATCCGGGCATGAGACCACTTGTCACGGTAGCTTAAGTAAAGCATATCCCGGCTAGAGGTATGGATGGATGCGAGTTCAATTCCCGCTCGTGATTCTAATTTTTCCTTTACAAATTAATCAGTGTAAGTAAATTAATTAATTAATATTAAAAAAGAATCTTTCTTAAACTAGAAGACAATTTTAGTAATGTAGTTCCAATCGTCTATTCTATGCGATTGATAAATCTTATGATGGGTTTAAAATACCTACGAACAAAACTGAATTTCATTATATAATAGCATTTAAGATAAAGAAAAGATTAGCTATCTGTAAATCTGTATATACCTACCTATAAAATAGCTTCTTTTACTGTACTGGCTGGGCGTTCCTTCTGGGCGTTACCCTTACCCGCCCCGTTACGAGTTGTGGGGGAATCAGATGATTTTAAGTGTGAACACAGAAAAGTGGCCCTTTTTTGCTTATCGGAACACTCAATTTCACCGTTTGTTGAAAAATATTCAGTCACTTATCCACTCACGAGGAATTAGCTCGCGAGAGAGCGAGACAAACTTTTGGAAACTGGAAATTGTCGTAATGTAAAACTGTTTTTGTTAAATTAAATAACTAGAAGATAATGGTAGATATTATCTTGAATCAAATTGTCAGTTTAGATTATTACCTGCCAATTAGAAGCGGTGTTTTAGCGGGGACGTCAAAATTTTGTATTGTGTTTTTCGCTTAGAGCATTTAGAAAATGAGGAGGCAAGGCAAGGCGTTCCCTCGGCCGGTCATATGGCGCTACTTGGTCATCTACTTATAAATAAAAAACCTATTAAAGGCATAGCGCTTAATTGTGTAGGTTCTTACGGTAATCCTAAGAATGTGTCCATTAACACTTTTCTTAATTCTTAATGTCTCTATTAATTATTAATTAGGGCTTAGTCTAGGCTTCATTTTTAATGCAGAAATAAATTTCATTCAAAATGAGGAGCGACAGTGGTATCCAAATCATGCTCTACAAGTACTCGTTTCATCTCGATTTTGAGTTATTATATTTTCGTATATTTATAAAATATTGATTTGCTCTGAGTACTCCTCAAATAGCACGTGTTGACGACAGCGACGCTGTTGCCTAACTGAAGGAAGTCTCACCCCTCCCTCACTCCTCACCACAGCATCATACTCAGTTAAGCGCTACAGCATACCTACCTCTTCTGTAAGAGACGGATCCGTTTTCAGATAAAGACCGAGCGGACAGTGGGGCTCCCGTGGCGTTTGCCAGTCTGTGGGACCGACCAGAGAAGGAACCTTAAGGAAAAAATAATTGATTTATAATAACAATATTGCAATCATACTTATACCTAACAATATAAGTTATGAAAACCTGGCCAACCCTGGCTTCGCACGTGATTCGAAGGTGAAAGGAGCCATGTGCCGGCACATATGCCTCCTTTTACCTTTATCCTTCATCCTTCCCTTATATTTTTCTTCTCTCTTCTCTCCCTAGATAATATAATATCTCTCTTTCTATAGTAGAAGAAGGAGTAGATTTGGACCCAATACTGAAGTTTGAATGTCTGTAATTTCTGAACCACAAAGTCGATGACCCTGAAATATATAGACTAGCTGCAGTAGACTAGGTGCAGTTGTATAGGTATGGCTCGATACATTACCTCGTCGAAGCGTTCGTCCATAGATCGGCAACGTGATATTTTCCTTTCATCATCGTGTTTCAAAGTAAACTTGGGTGCCAAAGCCGGTAATGACCCTGGGCGCTGTAACAATAGAGTTTAAATAATGATTATTATAATTTTTTGGCTTGGTGCTAAAAAAATAACGACACCAATATTTAAAGATATATAAGATATATTGTATACATGTATTTTGCGAGTTAGTCGAGTTAAAAATTTTAGTTTTTTTATTACGATAGGTATAATAGGCACGATAACTAATTTTTTTTGCATTATTTATTAATATTTCTCAAAATATAAACATTTGTGAAAACAAAAATAAAATATCGCAAAAAATTACAAAGTTACAAGCATTTCAAAAACTGGAATAGAAACAGATATCTCAAACGGCTAGTGAAGTCAGAGCAAGGTCGTTCATAGTACCTCACTACTAAGCTGTGGTAGCTTTACATGCAATCTCTTTGGCATGTGACATCACAAGTGAAAGAAAGAAAGAAAGAAAAAATATTTATTCAACACTCACAAATAATAACAAGAATACAAAATAAAAATTAAATAAATTTATAGGTACAGTGGTGTTGAAAAGGGATTTTTAGATGTAGAGTCTCGCATCATAATCAATTGGTACGTATATATAGGTACGTATTTGCTAACACACTCTACGCTATTGTCGTTGTCGCTTAGTTTAACAGTGGAAACTATAGATACCTACACGGAAACACCACATCCGTATATGGTAGAAATTCCTAAAATACGTACAAAGCGTTTTGATTCCTCGCTTATAATTCGGACAGCAAAGGACAAACCAACCCCCCAAAACCGCTTTAAACAAAACAACTGGAATACAAAGGCGTTCCATTCCTGGT
The DNA here is from genome assembly GCA_963580505.1 of Ennomos erosarius. Classification (NCBI taxonomy): domain Eukaryota; kingdom Metazoa; phylum Arthropoda; class Insecta; order Lepidoptera; family Geometridae; genus Ennomos; species Ennomos erosarius. The sequence goes on from OY756977.1 coordinate 3,872,589, forward strand.
AAGCCAACGTCATTGTTTCCTGACAAATACAATCTGGGATCTTCTAGGCAAGCATGCTCCATCGTCGACGGCTTTGTCAGTTACCATCAGGTAAGACATCAAATGTTAGACACTAACGTTGATAAAAAACACATATTTTTCCGGGTATTGCCTGTGGTCCAACTGCTTAGTTCACCACGGGAAGTTTTTTTTTTCCCTTAGTCCACCTCTAAATATGTATCTAGGTGTACTACGGATAATTATTTTTTCCCATGTCCACCTTAGTTCACCTGGGTGTACCACGGGAACTTTTTTCTTTCCGTGGTCCACCTTTCAATTATGGCATTCATTTTTAATCTACGTTATGAAAGAATTATTGACTTGTTCACTTTAAACAGTAGTAATCATGCCTAATTGTACTCAACCCTTTAATTTTCATATCACTCGAGCCTTCGAGAGAGGTGCAGCAGTTCTACACAGTGAGGTTGTACATTATTACATAATCTACGAGCTCTTACATTGTAGGATAATTCATCTGGACGGTTCAACTCATTTAAAAGGCCATGTATATCTTTTAATTTGATAGTACTTGTTCACTGTGCAAATTGTATAAAGGTAGATGATTTTATCATTATCATACGCTGAGTGGGGACCTGGGTTATGACATCACGCAGCGTTACATTTTTATCTTTTGTTTCTTTAGTGTAATCTTTAGTGTATTTTTCCTTTAAAAAACATACACTAAAAATTACAACACTACACACAGACACTAAAACTTTGTGTGATGTCCTGAACAAATATTATTTTCTTACTTTTTTCTTTCTTTTAATAATAATTTTCGGTCTTCCAATATATTATGTTCACTTTATAGCTGTAAAATCAACAACAATAATAAAAAAGAAAGAAAAGATAATCCTAGAGTTTCTTGGGGCTTCTTTTCTAACAGCCGAAATAGAATTTCATGAATAATTTTTTAAAACTTAAAGTTTTACAAACTACAAATGATAAAATAACTAACATTTAATAATTTCCGCTAAGTAAAACTAATCCAATAAAAATCCCTTTTTCCACAGACATCTAATACTATACAGTAAGCAGACCTAACATAAGAGAAATATTGCGTGCCACTTTTTACAACATACAAATCTCACGCACACAGTGACATAACCCAGGTCAAACTCAGGCACACAGGGGCAATGGGCATGTACTGCGCACAAGCTTGATGGCCAGTACCTACATGAGGTAAAATGACGACAGATGAGGACAGGGTATAATAAATAATACGCCCGTTCTGTGCCTACTCATTTATTTCTAAACAGTATTTTTTTTTTAAGTAATTTCTTTCTGATAGGTTGGTTTGTTTTGCGCTGTGTTTCATTTGACAATCACCTAATGGTACCATAATGGTAAATAGGTGTAGATATTTGCATAATGTAGAGTAGCGCTTGAAGTAGTAGGCAGTAAATTTTGCACATTCCTTAAAACCTGATTCCCAGGAACACATTTAACTACTTCTAGTCCTGGTGGTGCAGCAGAATTCTGAAAATCAAAATTTTCAAAATCACTTTCAGAATATATAAAATTTTCAAGGTAACAATAAAACCTAGTATGCTCGCTGAATATAATATCAGTTAGGTACATTAATACCTATGTTGAGGAAGCTCAGAGTTTTCTATCGCAATGAATTGTACCTAGTTCATAATTATGTGCAAAGCTACTAGTATCTACTTACATTATCTGTGAATACTTACACTTGAACTACTGGGCTCTACATTTTGCATGTCTCTTGTAACCGGATCACCACAAGCATTTCTTTTTAGGGGGGTTTTTAATGATGGTGTAGATATTATATTCTGAAAATAATAAAATATAATAAAAGATGATAAATATATTTAACGTATCTTTATAATACACATCTTTATCTCTATTTATTCTTTTTGTGGCATACAGACTTACTTACCTCTTTAAATGATGTATCAAATTTAGTTGGAATCGCACCAGGAGTGATCACTGCATGGAGGCCACTTCGGTCCACTAAGTTAGCTTCGAAATGATTGGAACATAACACGCTTGTTGGTTGTGGCTGCCAACTTTTTATATTCATGTTATGCAACCATGCATTTTATTAGTGATCTTTTGGAAAACTGAAAAATAATTGTATCACCATGTTTATTCATGGAATTGGCATTACTACCTACAGTCACAGTGTGAGAAAAGGCCAATGTCCCAGCAGTGAGAATATATTAACCATCGCAAAGCATAGGTACCCCTGTTATAGCCCTGAATACGTTCCTCCAAAATGGAACGTCAAACGTAATCGGGGTAATAAATAATTGATAGGTATATCAAAAGAATCTGCACAATACTAGCCAATCCTACATATTTACGTAATTTGCGCTATAAAACAACTATTCACAACTTTTAACATGCCGAACGATCATTATTTATCAAACACTAACAAAAAAAACGTTACGAAATTCATGCACATAAAAACTTACCGGTGAAATGATGATTTGGGTATTTTCCTATTTGAAAGGTTGCCGCACAAAGGCGCACTACATTTTACCATTTTATTTTTTTGCAATAAGCACTTTGTTATAATTATATCACGAAATTATTGTAACAAAAACAGACCACACGCTGATTGTTTACTTCGCCATTATTGACGTTTCAAAGTTGCCATGGTAACATAGAAATAACAAGATCTTTTTTTTTTTTGTTATATTTTGGCTCCACACATTGTGTATTTAGCCAGTGTCAAGTATTGTGATTTTCCATCATGTTATTAGAATATTTCACGTAAAGTCAAGTCTTAGTCATAATCATAGTCCAGTCTAAGTCAGGTCATAATCCAGTCTAAGTCATACTCCAGTAAAATGATGGCAACTTTACTAGAAGCTTCTATGGAATTTTGGAAGCAATACGAAAAACCACGTTTCACCACATTATATCACTTGCCCACACTCATGCTCATAATTCAGCATTTAATGCGTAAAACGCCACCAATTTTTAAACATTAACTCTGGAAAAAGCACAAGTTTTGAGAAATAATACAATGCAACGACGCGACGTGAACTTTTTCGCGTTCCCGCCCAAAACCCAAAGATCTTTTTTAGCACGCTTTCCTATTTGTCCATGTGTGCGTAAGTATTGCAACAACAAAAAGGAAAGAGATACAGTTATACATTTTTAATAGGAGAGAAAAACACAGATATATTATATATACTCGTCTATGTAGTAGTAAAGATAATGTTAGGTTTGCTTACTATTAAATGTCTGTGACTTATTCAGATAAAGTAAATTCTAAATTCTCAAAACGTTCGAAATAAGATTCTCAATAAATAATTTGAATTCTGTTTTTTATTAAATTCTAAGATTTGCCACCACGTAGGTAGACAAGTAAGAGTAACGAATTCTAGACGATCACCGTAGATGCCCACTTTAACCAGATTTGGGTTTTGATTCAATTTATACCTATAAATTGAATCAAAATCAAAAGGTTAAGTTTTTAGGGGGGGTAGGGATCTTACAATATGGACGGTGAAATTGGCCCTTACCCTGGCAGCTGTTATCTTGGGCACCTTTATTCTTGGCCGTCGTTCATACATCTTTTTCAACAGAAGTATTGCTTCAGGCGGCAGAACCTTAAAAAAAAAAAATAGAAAACATTGTTCCTTGAAAACCCCCGGCATTCACAAAGTGGTGCATAATAACCACTATTGGGGAATACTGGGTATCTTTGTTCCCCGCAGAGACGAGTTCTCTTCTTCCCTTCATGATCTAAATAAATAACCGGCCAAGTGCGCGTCATTGAGGTTTTTTTCATGTAATTAAAATCCAAAACTTATTTCAATACCTTTATTTTCAGAAATCAGTGATTTAAGGCGGAAAACCAGGAATTTTCCCAATTTCCATAAAATATTGTTTAACCAAAAATTAAAAATGTAAAGCTGAACTAATGTAACGCTTAAAAGATAAGACAATGCCTGTTTAAGCACACCCCGAACCAACTCTGTATACAGTCCAAATGCTCCAATGAATGACGTGACGGGCTAGTCGTTCACCTGGAGTTAAGCGACGCGGCTGCCCATAGCAACATAATGTTGTCATAAAATGCAACATACCCGCCAATGAGGTCAGTACCCAACTTGCTGGCAGCATTGCCCCGTTGAATCGCAATGCTGATTCCTTGTGCTATTTTAGTCTCACGTTTATTGACCAGGTTCTATGATGAAATTTAGGAAATGCAATGAAGATCCTGTCCAAAGACTTAAGATCTGAACACTTCAGATCAAAAATGGTGTTATTACCTATCTTTACTTGCACTTCAGATACTTAGCCGAAAATAGTCTCGAAGCAAGTAGTTCCTGTAAGGCCTTTAGGGTGGCCTAAAGGCCTTACAGGGACTAGAGTCATACTGTTATGTTTCACCATCGTCCCGCATGAGACTATTTGGTTCTAGAAAGGCTCTGACATAGAACGTAACTCCTGGCCAATGCCAGGGTATGATTAAGGATAGCATGACGAGAAATTCGACCGGCACTTTCGAAACAGCATGGAGAGTCTATGATAACCGAGTTGGTCATCTGCAAGTAAATATAACATTTTTTTTATGAGAATGTGTCACTCGGAACTTTAAAATAAAATTTTCGCGTGACACATCCATATTGATTCCAAAGACTTCTAACTAGACGGGACATCTCTAATAGGCATGATAACTACTATTAAAAATGAACAAGGAAATATTACTTTCATAAAGAAAATTAAAAATAAATGCAATAATTGAAAAAATAAGTAAAATCGGTAAATAAACCACGCAGTAATAACCTTTTAAAGTTTCTGTAGGGGTCATCTCCTGTCCCTTTCTCACGAAACAGAGCGCCTCCACCGTTACTATGAAAAATCCACTTATGACGTCACATGCCGAAGAGATTGTATGTAAAGCTACCACAGCTTAGTAATGAGGTACTGTGACCTTGCTCTGACGTCACTGGCCGTTTGAGCTCTTTCTATTCCGGTTTTCAAATTCTTTGACATTTTTTGAAATATTTTATTTTTGTTTTAACAATGTTTTAACAAATGTTTATCTTTTGAGGAATATTATTAAATTTTAGTCATCATGCCTATTGGGACTGTCGGCCACTACAAAGAAGCCCACGGGCTCATTCAAAACTGAGCACTCGAAGCGACTACACGTGCTTCACGCTGCGGCGCGACCAGGGGATGCAATCCGGCGGTAATAGACGGTAATTTGTTTTATTGCGACGTAGCGCAACTACTTGATCTCGTAAAACGCTGCAGCGATTTTTGGTTAAAACATCTCAAAAATGGCAACGTTCCGTACAGCTCTAGTACGTAGTACATATACCTCTATGATTGATTCATTGTGATTAACGTTTAATATACTTACGTCAGTTTTCTGAGCATCTGGTGTTTCCTCTTCTTTTGGTTCCGTTTCATCAGGTTTTGGTGCTTCCATTTTGTCAGCAGGTAACTAAAACGAAAATGTGAAATAAGTACCTAAATAAAATACACTACGAAAATTGTGATTAGGAATCATTAGGTAACTGTTCTATCAAGAGATTTTACTAGGCTACCTACATCCATAAAGATGGATGACCACACTTCAAATAATATATTTTCATAAAGAAAATTAAAAATAAATGCAATCATTTAAAAAATAAGTACATTCCGTAAATAAATTTCTAGAGGGGGCATCACCTCTTTCCAGAGATTGTAAGTAAAACTACCACAGCTTAGTAATAAGGTACTAACGATGGACCAAATTCTGACGTCAGTGCATGTTTGAGCTGACTCTTTCTATTCATGTTTTTAAAATGCTTGTAACTATGTAAATTTTTGGGCTATAAATATGACAAAGTTACAAACCACAAAAAATTAACAGTCGATGCTAACTAGGCATACTGGGTGAAATATTACGATGGAAACAGAGCAAACCCTCGTTTCTCCACCTGTACCCCAGGCCCAAGAATTTTTCATTTACGAATAATTTGTGAGAAAATAATTACTGATGATAATGTGACACATGTGGCCGCTACGCCTTTTGTATGGCATGCAACTATTAGAGGTTGCCATAATAATAGTAGCGCTCCCTCGGGGCCTATGTTCAGCAGTGGACGTCTTCAGGCTCATCATCATCAGCCTGAAGACGTCCACTGCTGAACATAGGCCTCCCCCAAAGAGCGCCACTTTGAATCCATCGGCTCCCCACTGTTCTGACCAGGTCGTCGGTCCACCTAGTGGGAGGCCAGCCTAAGCTGCGTCTTCCAGTTCGTGGTCGCCACTCAAGAACCTTTCTTCCACAACGGTTGTCAGTTCTACGAGCTTCATTTCAGATTTATTTATTTATTTATCATAAACAGCCTGAAGACGGGCCCACTGCTGAACATAGGCACCCCGAGAACGCCACTATTATTATGGCAACTTCTAATAGTTGCATGCGGGACCATACAAAAGGCGTATAGGCTATAATGATGATTATAATAGTGTGACGGTCTCCCACGATATTCAAAAAGCGATATGGAATATTTTCTCTAGTCCTATCGCATATGTTTGTGTTCCATTAGGGACTATAAAATTTTAGGTATAGCTATTACTTGTGATAAAATGATACTAAAATTTCTGATATTTTTTAAGATAACTCACGTATGTTCCTTCATCATCAGAGTCAGGTAAGATGCAGCAAAACTGAAACAAAAAAAAATAGTTAAAAAAAACATACGATCAAAAGGCCTAAGGCAATTTTGTTCTAAACATGAGTAACGTAATCAAGTATATTCATACGAATAAGAATACGAATACGAATACGAATAAGAATACGAATAGGAATACGGATAAGAATAATTTTTATTTCCAGATATAAAAATAGTGTTTTACATTATTACAAATAATATAAATTAGATATTCTTATTAATAGTTATTATATTATAGTAAGAAGTATACAATGGGCTCAAACTAGGCAGAATCCTGTATCTTGGGTACCCTAGATATAGTAATACCTGGGGCCTTACCACAAACTAATACAAAACCATCATGGTTCGTGACAGTAATGAGGTTCAAGGTTACAATAATGTTATCGAATTCGCACCATAAACTTATAAAGTAATCCTGAGCGAGAACTAGATGACTACATTTTTATATAGCTTCACTGTCGCACGTCGGTGTAAACATGATGTATTTGAGTGAACGATTTAACGTGACGTCATCAAAACTGCTCTGCCTCAGCTACATTAAAGTATTCTTACTTTTATTTGATTTGATAATGCTATGAGAGGTTGTGGTAGGCCTCCAGAACTATTGACGCGTATATAATAATGAAAAAAAAAAAGTAAGTGTCTAAGTAAGTAACTTGCGATTGGCTGGTTTTATTGTTTGAATAGGGATTAATGTGTGTGACACATGACACTATACGTGAGTTTACAGAATAACAGCTATAGTTTACTTTGTTACAGACAAAAGCAGTCAAAAATACGAAGAAGATGCTTGAACAACGCGAAGAACCAAGTAAAGCTGCAATGATGCTGATGTTTTGGTTGTTTTTCGGATATGTATCGAAGTAAGCACAACACAAATAGTGAAGTAATACGTTCTAGATTTCGTTCTATTTATGCTGGGTTCCATTGCCAATGTTTTTACCTTTCGTATTAATTACTATTAGTTCAATAATAATAATAATAATTATAGTTATTACATTTAGTAGGCTACCTGCTTTAGTATGTTCTTAGAAAAATCAAGTACCCAATGTTTCTGCCAAACATTATCAATATTGGCAGATAAATGGCGCCACAGCAAACTTCCCTATTTTTAGTGGTGATATACACCTCCAATCAAAAATCACCGACGGCCAAAAAACTTCTGAACTCGTAAAACCTGTATACCAAATTTCATTAAGTTTCGATGAAAAATGTGGTCTGTTGTGAGTAGGTTCGTACCTATATCCGGACAGACGAAAGCAATAATCGCTATTGAAGCAGATACTTTCACTCATTTCATTCGCTTGGTCAATTATTACTAGTAGTTCTGCGAACAGTAAGCCTCACTAGCACAATGCTTTTTGCAACAATTTGGCTAAAAGTAATTTTTTAGAGTACCTACTAACATAAGTTTACAATAAAATGGAAGTTTGGTTTTTGACTGCCGCTAAGCGGTACAACACTGAATTCTGGCTCGTAAAGTAATAGGTCGCGGGTGGGCTGCTCGAGAGCGGTAGCAACAGGTGGTTGTACCCTGCCTTTGACCTGATAAAGGAGTTCGTTTCGTAATGTAATGTACTTATAGGTACCTGCTTTTTCCGCCCCCCTAACACCACCTTATTTTTTATGTATTCATGAATAATAATCGTTAGAGTTCTTGGGAATAATAATTATATCGTCAGCAAACCTATTTGTTTGTTAGACATTTCCCGTCAATCTTGAGAACTTTTTATTTCCATTATGAACATCTCGGTAATACTAGATGGGTAATCGAAAGATGGGTAAGACGGGCATTAATGCACTGCTTACCCTGTGATAACACCGTAGACTCGGTTTTTAAGATGCGTATTGTTAGCTCTAGGAAAAAACATTTGATATTCTGCACACCATCCTTGTTGACTTAGGTATACACAACAAAATGTGCATAAGCCGAGGTTGTGTTACGTTGCGTCCCGTACTGTTTCATTTCCTTTCAACCCACTCCACACCACTTCACCCCTCTCCAACCTTCTCTGGCTCATCCCGTACCATATCAATCTACACCTTATCCCATAAAACCCCACCTCATGCCATAACAACCCATTCCACCCCATGCCATCCCATGTCACCCCACTTCATTACATCACACCCCATAATTTCCAAGCCCAAGCCTGCTCCATCCATGTTACGTCATTGGTGCTCAGTTCTGTTTCAATCTCCTCCTCCCAACTATCTCAGTCCACCACATGTCTTTAGTTTACATCCCATCCCATCCTATCACATCCTATAATATTTCACCCAATCCAACTCCACTCAATCTCAATACGCATCGCAATCTGCACCATCCTATTCAGGCCACCCTTAAACCTCTACCAAATGCCCCACTCGACCCAATTACGCCCCACTTCACTCAACTCTAACTTACTCTACCCCACTTCAGCGCTCCAACCTTCTCCACCTTATCGCGTACCATACCAATCTACACCTTATCCCATAACATCCTACCTCATGCCATCTCAGTCTATTCCACCATATGCCATCTCATCTCGTCCTACTTCATTACATCGCACCTCATAAAATCCCATCCTAACCCTGCTTTATTCATCCTGTTATGTCATATTAACGTAAGCCATTCTGTTTCGTTTTGTAACTGAAAACTAAAAATAAATTTCCGTACTAATGTGACACTTACAAGACCAAGACCAAGACCTGTATAAACACACCCCAAAAAGATACGGTCTACGAACCAATCACCAACCCTGTCAGTGTTTATTGCTCCATTCCGTTTCATTTTCCTGCTCCCAATCACGCCAACCCACCTCATCTCGCCCCATACAACCCACTCCATCTCATGCCATCTTATTTTACCCCATAAAATCCCACCTCACATCATCCCACTCCACTTCACCCCATACAATAAAATGTTATCCTACCCCGCTACATTTAGTAGTGAAATAGCTTTTGTGAACTGTGCTGTATACTAAATTCGTAACCAACTGCAATACAATCAATAACTATGAAGCGTATCGAAGCTGGGTGATTTTTTAAGCACACCAGTAATGTCAGCTTCAATAAAATAAATCAATATGTGTGGACATTTCACACAGCGCCATCTAGCCCCAAACTAAGCATACCTTGTACTATGGGAACCAGATAACGGATATAATACTTAGACACTTGCTGTTTTGTAAATACATACATAGAATACAATATAATACCCAGACACAGAACAAACATCTATGTTCATCACACAAATGTTTCTCCTGGGTAGGAATCGAACCCACAGCCCTCAGTTCAGAAGGCAGGGTTACTACCAACTGAGCTATCGGGCCCGTCGATGGGATGGTGATTGTGTGTTATCACAAATGCATATTATAAAGCCCACTCGGACGCGGCCACCCTCATACCAACCCGCCCAAAGCCAAAATGCCATCATGCTTTTGACGTGTTTATTAACAAAAAAAAATACGAAATAAAATTGTATTGTCTGGCGTGCTTTTTACAAGTTAGTTCTACGTTCTACCGTTAATACGCTCTGAAAAACTATTTATATCAATATTCATTATTATTTCAAACACCTAAATACACCTAATGATTTTCAAAATTTTTATTAGGTCAAAAACTTATGTCCTTTTCTTACCCTTATACAGCTCATTCCAGCAAGCACAGACTAGAGCCATGGCAAATTTCAGCTTTATTAGGTTTTTTTCATGATAATAAATGACGTGACGAGCTAGTCATTTACCTGCTGTTAAGCGACACGGCCGCCCACAACAGCTGCAGTGTCACTCGGAACTTTAAAATAATAAAGTTTTGCGTAACACTGCACTGCGCACGTCATCCTGAGAGATCACACAACCTAGTAATCAGATTACTAGACTGTGTGTTCAGATCATAAAGTCTCTTTGCCCAGTAATTTCACTAGCAACAATGTGCTTCAAACCGGAACACAGTAGTGCTTGTACACTAACTATTTGGCAGTATAACTGGCAAAGCGTTGGTACCTACCTAGATGAACTTTGTAGAAAAGTCCTACCTTTCACTAGGTCTAGTGTCTGAAAAATTGCTTTTACTTAATCTACACATGATCATCCGAAAGACGTTCACAGCTGAAAATATTAGGACGCCCCATAAAGCGCCACTCTGAACACTTATCACTGGTTGCCGATATCACCACGCGTAGCAGGTGGCTTGATGATCGCAAACCGTATTAATCTTAGAGCATCTATAAATGGAGATGTTAACGTAATAATCCGCAAGCACAATTTTTCTGCCAATTTCTACGGGAAACGAGGTAAACACGTATAGCACACACCATCTTAAAACACGCACACCGTTATATAAACGAGCGTAGTTACGCAGTGTCTACACGCACAATATGATATTGTAGATGACCAAGTAGCGCCATATGACCGGCAGAGGGGAACGCCTTGCCTCCTCCTTTTTTAAATGATCTAAGGTATTAATGCACCGAGGAGAATGAGCTTCTGCCTATTCCCTGAATACTCCTTTAGCCAGCTTGTACGGCGCGTACGTGAAGAGATGGCGTGGTCTTATTCTCACACCGAGACAACACGGCACGGCGGCTTTCATTCATGATAATATTATGCAAGATAAGATCCGGAACGAGGAAATCCGCAGAAGGACTAAAGTGATTGATGGGCCGGCTACATCGCTCGCAGAACTTACAACCGATGGGGAAGAAAGGTTCTCGAGTGGCAACCACCAACCGGAAGGCGCAGCGTAGGCAGACCTCCGCTCCGCCTCACGCTAACTCAAAAAATGTATCGAAATGACATTTGCTGCGGAAAAGTTAGCGATTTCCGAAGTCATTTCAATATATTTTGGAGTTAGCGTGAGGCGTTAGCTTTAGTGGTTGGTCTCTTTGCTAGACCCCCAGGACAAACATTTGTGTGATGAACATAGATGTTTGTTCTGTGTCTGGGTGTTATATTGTATTCTATGTACAATCTATTGTGTGTGCTATTCGTCCCAGATGAAATCGAGGTCCCATCAAAGAGGCGTGGTGACAGAGGACAACATAAGCTTTTCTTAGTTGATAGCGGTCGTACAAAGGCTAGAGCGATGTCACCGCTGGTTCGCCCTCGGCGCCACCTTAATGCGCTCCGTGACGCCAACAGTGAGTTTGACTTTTATTTTGACAAATGGCCTAACATAGTTGCGGCAGTATTGTCTTATTGTGAAAACATGAGTGACCAATGGAGCTATACGGGTAATCCCGACAGTAGCGACAGTGAATAATTTTAGTTATTAATTTTTCTTGGATGATGAACTGTTTATTTTATTTGATATTATTGTATTAACCCATTGCACTTACTTATATATTTTTAATTTTATTTTATTCTACAACCTTGACATGTTTAGGCTACTGTATGAAATATTTTGTGGTAATTGTAATTGATTTTGTCGTTTTTATCACAATAAATAAATAAATAAATGTATGTATTTACAAACAAGAAGTATCTAAGTATTGTATCCGTTATCTGGTTCCCATAGTACAAGCTTTGCTTAGTTTGGGGCTAGATGACGCTGTGTGAAATATCCACACATATATATACTACTCTGTCAAGAAAGTACCGAGAAAAGATCAATAAAATACAAAATATTAGTTATTCATTCAAATTTATTTTATCAGCTTCAAAGTATGCTCCTTCTGAAACGATACACTTAAACCCACGAATAATCTTATCATTAAAATATTTTTACACGCTTTTCGGAATTGAGTTCTTCAAATTCAGCTCTCACCGCGAATTCTCCTTTACGTCTTCTACCGAATGAAAACGTGTACCGCGAAGTGGTAATTTGAGTTTAGGAAAAAGAAAAAAGTCAGCTGCAGCCATATCTGATGAATAAGGTGGTTGCTCGCTGGTATTTGTTAAGTTTTTGGTCAAAAATTCGTTCACAATTTGACCTTCTGCGAAGTTGCATTATCGTGGTGCAAAATCAAAGAATTTTCTTCCACAGATCTGGCCTTTTTCGTTGAATTTGCTCTCTCAAGTGTCGCATAACTATCAAATAATATTTATTCACTGTTTGACCTTCCGGCAAGAAGAAATGGAGATCTATTTTACACTATTGCCATGTTAACTTTGTGACGGACCGAGCAACGCACCTACCGGCCGCGCACGCACACTACCGTAAATACCGACGCGCGCGCGCCCCCCAGCCGCCGCACTTGTCTACTCCGATGCTACCAAATGATATATAAGGCGACGCGGTCCGCATGCATGGGGCATTATCTCACCCCGTCGTCGACGCCCAAGACAGGTCTTGAGCGACCCGGAAGATCCTATAGCAGCCGTTGTTTCGGCTGCGCTAGGATCACCGGACCAGTCTAGCCCTTCTGGCTCAGGTACCGATTTCGGCACCGGTATAGGATACCAGCGTAACACAATCAGACACCGACCCCGCCGGCGAGGTCAACGTACCCCCCGTAGGTTAGTTAGAACAGTCGCGACTTTCCATAGGGTCCACTCCTCCAGCGGGCGTAGCCTTCTCGATCCTCTTATCCCGGCAACAGCCCAAGCCGAGGCTCGCACCCCAGGGGTGCCCTTGAGCTAGTTGCCCCCCACTTTTGTCGGCTGGGTGCCTTAAGCGCCTGCCCTCCCACCCGGTGACGCTGTAAAGGTCGTTAGAGACCAAAAGCATTAGCCCGTTAAAAAAAAAAAAAATGCAAGGGGCATTCGCTCGGGGCTCCCGTGGTAGACGGACGTGTCACAAGCCGCTCGCAGAGTCTCTAGCGAATCGACCTCTCCGCTCTCCCCCCTGGCCTGGCGCGTGGCTGTTCCCTGCTGATGCTGCCAACCTCCCCGCACTCCCCCTGGCGCGTGGCTATTCCCTGCTGATGCTGCCAACCTCCCCGCACTCCCCCTGGCGCGTGGCTGTTCCCTGCTGATGCTGCCAACCTCCCCGCACTCCCAACTGGCGCGTGGCTGTTCCCTGCTGATGCTGCCAACCTCCCCGCACTCCCCTTGGCGCGTGGCTGTTCCCTGCTGATGCTGCCAACCTCGCCGCCCTCCCCCTGGTGCGTGGTTGTTCCCTGCTGATGCTGCCAACCTTCCCGCTCTCCCCCTGGCGCGTGGCTGTCCCCTGCTTATGCTGCCGATCTCCTAACACCGTGGGGCCACTCCCCGCTGCAACCACCCCTCCCGAACTTGACCCGACCACCCCCGCGCGCCGCGTACCCTCCCCTGACCCGAGGACACCGCCTCCAGGTCCAGGGACGTGCTCTGCCCCGTTACCCCTCGCAGGGTTGCCGTCATCCTGCTCGAGGGTCCGCCGCGATTCCGCGTTTCCAGGTCCCGTCGCACCCTGCGCACCGCTTCGCGCAACCCTAGGTTAAGACCGTGCATTCGTAGAGATATAAGAACCGAATGTCTGTAGCATATTGGACACCTGGGTTATCGTAAAACCTGTAAACCTGGATCTAAATATAAGGATTGTAAATTGTACACCGTGAGTTTTTCTGGATAAGCTCCCCTCATAGGTCACCCGTTAGGTAACCCATCCCTCGCAGCGACTAGCGCTGCGGTAGGCACGGTCACCAACCATAACGAGGCGTCCCCAGGGCTCCGCGCTCTCCCCTTTGCTATTCTCGCTGTTCACCAGCGACATTCCGCGGTCATTCCATCCAAGTGTGCAGCTTGCACTCTTTGCGGATGACACCGCCATCTACTGCTCCAGATGGCAGAGAGTCCATATGCGCGGTCGCCTCCAACGAGCCCTCACCGAGATCGGTGCATGGTTCAGGAAATGGCGGATCACGGTTAACCCAGACAAAAGTGCAGCGATGTACTTTTCTGACTATAAGCGTGATCCGCCATCGAGACCACTCTCTTTGTTCGACAAGCCCGTTCCTTGGGTTCCGTCTGCTAAATACCTGGGGGTTACCCTCGACTCCAGGCTCAGCTTCATTGACCATATTAAGCGAGTGCGCGATAGGGCTGCCTTCGTCCTAGGCCGCCTCCACCCTCTCCTGAGCAAGGGTAGTAAGATGTCCCTTAGAAATAAGGTGACACTTTACAAAACTTGCGTTCGCCCCATTATGACATACGCATCTGTCGCATTTGCTCATACACACCCAGTCCACCTGGATCGACTTCAGGTGATCCAAAACCGGTTCATCCGCAAGGTGGTCGGGGCTCGCTGGTACCAGCGAAACGCCGACCTCCATTGCGATCTCGAACTCCCATCCATCCGTCAGTTTATGAAGGATGCATCCCGCCGCTATTTTGACGCGGCCCCCCATCACCCCAACCCTCTCGTAGTCCAAGCATCAAGCTACTCTACAGACATGACAGACCCACCACCCCGTCGTCGACGCCCAAGACACGTCTTGAGCGACCCGGAAGATCCTATAGCAGCCGTTGTTTCGGCTGCGCTAGGATCACCGGACCAGTCTAGCCCTTCTGGCTCAGGTACCGATTTCGGCACCGGTATAGGATACCAGCGTAACACAATCAGACACCGACCCCGCCGGCGAGGTCGACGTACCCCCCGTAGGTTAGTTAGAACGGTCGCGACTTTCCATAGGGTCCACTCCTCCAGCGGACGTAGCCTTCTCGATCCTCTTATCCCGGCAACAGCCCAAGCCGAGGCTCGCACCCCAGGGGTGCCCTTGAGCTAGTTGCCCCCCACTTTTGTCGACTGGGTGCCTTAAGCGCCTGCCCTCCCGCCCGGTGACGCTGTAAAGGTCGTTAGAGACCAACAGCATTAGCCCGTTCAAAAAAAAAAACAAAAAAAAAATGCAAGGGGCATTCGCTCGGGGCTCCCGTGGTAGACGGACGTGTCACAAGCCGCTCGCAGAGTCTCTAGCGAATCGACCTCCCCGCTCTCCCCCCTGGCGCGTGGCTGTTCCCTGCTGATGCTGCCAACCTCCCCGCTCTCCCCCTGGCGCGTGGCTGTCCCCTGCTTATGCTGCCGATCTCCTAACACCGTGGGGCCACTCCCCGCTGCAACCGCCCCTCCCGAACTTGACCCGACCACCCCCGCGCGCCGCGTACCGCCCCCTGACCCGAGGACACCGCCTCCAGGTCCATGCACGTGCCCTGCCCCGTTACCCCTCGCAGGGTTGCCGTCATCCTGCTCGAGGGTCCGCCGCGATTCCGCGTTTCCGGGTCCCGTCGCACCCTGCGCACCGCTTCGCGCAACCCTAGATTAAGACCGTGCATCCGTAGAGATATAAGAACCGAATGTCTGTAGCATATTGGACACCTGGGTTACCGTAAAACCTGTAAACCTGGATCTAAATATAAGGATTGTAAATTGTACACCGTGAGTTTCTCTGGATAAACTCCCCTCATAGGTCACCCGTTAGGTAACCCATCCCTCGCAGCGACTAGCGCTGCGGTAGGCACGGTCACCAACCATAACGAGGCGTCCAGGCGAGCTGGCCGTAAGGACGCCCCGTTACAACTTCAGTTCCAGACATTGATGGCCTACCAGAGCGAGGCAAATCTTCTATTACATCTCGACCACTTTTGAACGCTTTATACCACTAGATAATTATGATTTAACTAAAAACTACACGATATTAAGATTAATATCTTGTATCTTTATGTAGATATAAAGATACAACTCAAACTCCGCGCCCAACTAGAAAACAGTTGTGCCAATCTAACAATTCTAACAACAACAAAAAGAAAAAAATAATAATTTGGAACCATACAAATCATCCGTTCCCGATACATTTTTGACAGAGTAAAATTTTAATGTATTGTACTCCTACCGTTTAATTCGAGGATAGGTATTAAATAAAATACTTAAAATAAATAGGTAAAATAAATATTGCCGTTTTTAAAATTCGTACAAATATAAATAAAACAACGATCAAAGATGACTTAATAAAACGTTTTATTACATGACGTTTTAAGCTAAAAGGGTGGCGAAGTTTTTACGTGCATGCAACGCTGTTTTTTAAATCATAAAATATATCCGGACTGCAGATGATCGCAGAGGAAAAAACCAGTACATATACATAGGTACAAGCTTACTTATTTATTTAATAAATGCTGCAGAACCTAGCATGGGTATTTGTTTCTCAACTCCGGAAAATTATCAAACTTGGTGAAAATTTAACTTCTTTTTTACGCAATAAAAAGTTTGGTTAAAGTTAAAATAATCAGAAACTATAAAGTTAGTTAAAAAAAGTAAGGATTAGAATCAATAAAAGTGTTTCGTCTTAGCAGAACACTATTTGAAGTACCGAAGTAAGTAATAAACAAAATCAACTTTAAAGATATTATCTAAAGGCGGAATCCTAAAGTATTTAACAAAAGTTAAAATATAGTTCCGAAAGGACATTGTGTTGTAAAAACAAATTAATACTCACATTCATTATTGAGACAGTTGTTTAAGTTTCACTCTCTGCAGCCGAACTTAGTGATGAAGTTAGAACTGCGTCTGTCGCCACGGAGGGTAGCACTGTACACTGCCGCGCGGAATTCTCAAAGCTGCACGAGCCGAGCCACGGCTGTGAAGTGTGTGTATATCCAAGATTTCCCGGGCTGCAAATCATTGCGCAGCGCAGGTATTTCACCTCTTTCTAACGTGATTTTGGGTAGTACATGAGAGGGAGAGGTACTGATGTTTAACAGGGAAAAGATTTACAGTTCTGGGAGAACCATGTAGCTCACTCAAAACCCACCAAGCTTTCAACTGAGCTTTCATTTTTCCGGACGTTGGTTCTGGCGTACAGCTGGTATTTTTCAACTAATCCAGACGGGATAAGACAAGTTGTAAGTTTTATTTTAGTTGAATTGGTTTAGGCGTATGTTTATATTAATAAATATTAAAATTAATCTTCTGTTTCAGAGATAATTATTTTATTGTGTTTTTGTGTTTTTGATTGGAGCTTAAATAAATTGGATTGGAAGTGTATTTATTATTTGGTATTATAAAGTTATGAAGAGCTATGGAGAGAGCAATGCTTGGTGTTTCCCTGCGTTATAAGATCCGAAATGAGACGATCCGCAGGAAAACCAAAGTGACCGATATAGCTCTAAAGGATTAGGAAGTTGAAATGACAACCGATGGGAAAGAAAAGTTCTCAAGTGGCGACCACGAACCGGACGACGCAGCGTAAGCCAGCCGCCCACTCGGTCGACCGAGGATCTGGTAAAGCCGCGAGGAGCCGATGGATGCAGGAGGCGAGCAGCCGCTCAAAGTGGCACTCCTTGGAGTAAGCGTATGTTCAGCAGTTGACGTCTACTTCAGGCTGTTAAAGATGATGATGGTGATGAGAATAAAGTTGCTGTGGTACCATTAAACAGCTGATTTAGATCATTATTTTTCAAAAACATTATTTTGTTACTCAATTTAAAGCAAGTATTTCAAATTAATATGAGTAAAATTGGTAAGGAGCATAGTGATATGGTAAAGATTGTGGTCTAGTGTTCGCAGAACTAAGTACCTAGGCAATATGCTGCAGTGCTGGCATCTTTTATTTTCAATAATCTATTAAACCAAATGTTTTTTATTCTTTAATCTTATTAAGGCCACACTAGTCTTGCTGTACAACAAGCGGTGACTTGATTAATGTTCTTGATTTTTTAATTGCTGATAATTTACATAATTTCGGACTAGCGTTGACGTGCTTTGATGTTTCAGTGTATCGCACCAGCGTAAGGCACTTTCACAAGCGGGATTTGAACTCGCATTCAATGCGAATGAATCCGTCCTTGAAGCCGGGACATGTAATTCATGTCAAAAGGTTTATCCTACACCTTTTACAACCAATTTACAGGGTTGATAAATGCAAGTTAAAATTTCCTGCTCTTGGATAAAATTTTTCATTTTGTAGTAAAACTTAACCTTTTGATTAGGCTAAGCGCACTATAATACCTACAAATCATAAATATATCGTCACCACAATGTCACATAACTGCAGTAGCTATACACTTCCTTTATGTGAAAATTTAATTAGGTACTTTTGTTTCCTTTGTTCCAGGTTCGTGAAGACCATACTGGTTTTAGTGATGTTCGGGTTTTTTGTTGTGGAGTTGTATTATGTGCAACGTTTTCTGAACCCATCTCACTTCTATGTGGACCAGAAAGGATGTTCTCACATAGATTACGATATTGGAGCACTGCTTAGGGATGAGTCAATGGACGCTTATATCTCGCAGTCTGTCCTTTACTCTCCGAAGAAGATTACTGTGGAGGATAGTTGGGATGAAGGCGACAGCACATTCAAGGCGAAGAGACGTCGACGAGGACACAAACACCGACGTACTAGCATTGTCAAAATTCCTATATACATTGTGCAACACCGGAAATATAAAAATATAGTAGGCGAAAACGAGTTCACCCATTTAATTTAAATATCGTAATGCATTCTCTTTAAAAGCTTTTATTTAACTTTACTTTTATTTGCTGGAATTTTGCAATCAATATTTCACCCACTATTCCACTGAAGCTATCGGGCTGTTTGACACACATATGTATTGTTTTCTCGGACGAGGCACGCATATATATATTATTATGCAACTTCCTGTAGGCACGATTACACAAGCCGCCATTTTAAATCCAATATGGCGGCCGTTACAAAATGGTGACTCATCATTTCCACAGCAACTCCTATGATATGGGTTTCAAATGAAACTGCTTCATGAACTGCTGAAACAAAATTAAGAGAAGTCATGTTAAAAGATTTAAAAAATATTTTTTCAAGCTTTTTGTTTCACTTAGTTCGATTGTGAGGTACTTATTTCATGACTAACCGTACCTTTCAGCAAAATCTATTCTGTAGTTCCAGCGTGATGCGAGTTCAAAGGGACAGACAGAAAGACAGACAAAATATTCAAAATAAAACGTTTTTATTTTCAAATAGAAGTGTAAAGCAGTTAACATTTTCAAAAAATATTCATTGTACAGATTTAGCCCAGTTCGATTTTATTATATTTTATGTAGTATGTATGATGGATTTTTGCACAGAGCTTTGAAACATATGACGATCGCTTCAGGAGGTGAAGCAATTTTCTTTTTTTTGCTCTGTGGTTTTTGTTATTTTTTGATCGAAATAATTGTCTAGTTTCCTAAGTTCTTGCGTAGTCCTAAGTTAAACTTAGAATTGCCTTTGTTATTAGTATTACTGTATTATTATATTGAATTACTAGTCTAGTCTTATTCTTATCAGAATTTAGCTCTCTACGCCATTGTTTTCCCAATAATTATGAATACTGTGATTTGTAAATATATAATTATTTATTTATATTATATCTGTATGAAGTACTTATGACCAAAAATACTTTTAAACTTGTAGAAGCATGTCCCGGGTATAGGGACGGATGAATGTTATTGATTCTGGAACTATCTAAAGATATTTTAACCGGGTTTTATTATAAGTATAGTCTACGTTTTAAACTTAAGTTGTACGAATAAACTTAAAATATTAATTTGGTAACAACGAATAATAATTAATAATATGTTATTTATTTAACAGATCTCGTTAAAAATCATTGTCACCAATGAAAATGCTTACAAAGTATGCTAATTATGCTCAATTATGTCTTTATCAAGTATCAAATTATGTAGATCTATGCATTAGGAACCACATTGTTGTACATACTTATTTTACCTACTGTGTAGTATATATTTCTATAAGGTACTTATTGAAAATATTTCTCAAATCTTCCCGCCCAAAATTTTGTAGTTTTTCTTTTACCCACTGTGTAGTGTGTATTTTCTACCAAGTATCAACATAAATGTCTCTGTACAACCATTTTGAACCACTTTTTTGTAGTTAAGATTTTACCTACTATGTAGTGTAGCGTGTATTTCTATCAAGTATCAAAAAATGTCAGGGTAACCATAGCGTCTTATAGCGTTATTACTTCAATATTACTTCAATCATACTACAAATGATATATAAGTAAGAATACTTTAATGTTGCAGAGCCAGAGCAGTTTTGATGACGTCACGTTAAATCGTTAAATCACGTTAAATCACCTGTCATGTCATACCTTTACATCATGTTGACACTGACGTGCGACAGTGATAACGCCATATAAAAATGTATACGTCTCGTTCCCACGCAGGAATACTTTATAAGTTCATGGTACGAATTCGAATAATATTATTGTAACCTTGAAATAATAATGCCATGAAACGTGATGGTTTTGTATTAGCTTGTGGTAGCCCAGCTGTTCTTCGTGGTCCAACATTTTTGTAGCTATTTTACCCACTCTGTAGTTTGTATTTCTATCATTAAGTATCCAAATGTGTCTCTATCTGCTACTTTAATACGGAAGTATTTTTATAATAATTTATATTAATGTTATAGTGCGTAGTAGTTAAATATAACTGTAATAATATGAACGTGATAAAACTTATGAAGTTATTCATTAAATAAAGTTACTGTAATAAAATGTCATGTAATCGTTCATTTTTATCGAAAACTTATTTATTATCTAAACACATTTGTTTTAAGTCATTCAGTGTTCCACACAGCACCATCCGAGATCAATAACGCCTAACGATCACATTCAAAAGATCCTGGATCCTAAACTAGGATTCCCTGTATGTAACCCAGGAACTAATGAGGGCCATCATCAACATCATCATCATCATCATCATCATCATCATCATCATCACCATCGAAATCATTAATAGCCTGAAGACGTCCACTGCTGAATATAGGCTTCCCCCAGGGAGCGCCACTTTCAGCGGCCACTCGCCTCCTGCATCCATTGGCTCCCCGCAGCTTTCACCAGATCGTCGGTCCACCCAGTGGGGGCCGGCCTATGCCTCGCATTCCGGTTCGTGGTCGCCACTCGAGAACCTTAATTCCCCGTTGGTTGTCAGTTCTACGAGCTATGTGGCCTGCCCATTTGCTACATGCAAATGGTGTGGGCATGAGTGTGGCAAATGTATGAACGACTGTTATGGGCGGCCGTGTTGCTTAACATCAGGTAAACGACAAGTTCGTCACGTCATCAATTCTCATAAAAAAAAAAACTCAAAAGAGTACCAAATAAAGAGTAAAGAATATTCCAGGTCTGTGTAAGTACATAGTGACAGCCTCCGTGGTGTGGTGGTTGAGCAGGTTGCGCCACGCGGAAGTTCAGACTGAATTGATATTTAAGTGTATGACGATAAGGTTGAACGAATTTCGACCTGCTGATAAGCAGGCGCGTCGAAGCGGGTCGAAAAGGCCTACTCTTCGCTTTAATGCAAAAGTTGCCAGAACGATTTGCATGCGTACAACTGGTTAATTACACATGTTGTCACTATAAACGATATCTTTCGAATAGTATTTAATTATTATTCACTAGGTATTGATTTATCCACCCAAGTCTGGCAGCTGGTCTATCTTTGAGCTTGGTGATACTGATATTGCTGCAGTGTACCACACTGTTGTATCAATTACAGGTATTGTCTCTCAAAGTCTCCAAACATAATCACAATATCATTATATTGTGACGTTGCTGACAGCCTGGCTGTAGACCGACAAAAGCGGTGATTGCATACCTCTATATCTGCTTTAGGTGTTCAAGTGGTGCCTACCTGTTTCCAAACTATGCTATAGGTACCTATATTACACATAGCTTTTAATTACATGACGCTTCGCACCTTGAAGAGTCTTTTTTTATTTTTATTTATTGAGGAACAACAAACAACTACATCAAACAAATTACACACTAAAATATAACCTAGACAATGTTATCAATAATGTAGCCCACAACGTTATCCACATATTAAAAATACATATTAAAAAGCTTTTTCTTGTACTGTGGGTATATTACGTATCAATAGTTCGATACTCATTTTCTTTGGATTTATTTCATTTTACTAGTTTAGAGATATTACAACTACATTATAAAATTCATGAACAACGCGCAAAGGGCTTAAACAGACCTAAATCACCTTATTGTTATCATCATCACCATCTTCATCATCATCATCATCAACAACAACCACAGCCTGAAGACGTCCACTGCTGAACATAGGCTTCCCCCACAGAGCACCATTTTGCTGCTCGCCTCCTGCATCCGTCGGCTCTCCGCAATGTTCACAGCCTTTAGTGGGGGAACGACCTGCGCTGCGTCTTTTGGTTCGTGGTCGCCACTCGAGAACCTTTCTCCCCCATTGGTTGTCATACTGAGAACATATTTGGATGATGTTATACCTGACAAGCACTTTTTTATTTATATCTATACTTAAACATATTTATTATACTTATGTACGGATGAAAATGAAAACCATATTAATACTGACCAACTTTGATAGATTTTCTATGGGATCAATCTGAAAGTCTACCTACTTCTTTTTTCTTTTTTTTTTTCCTTGTTGGAGGAATAATGGCGTTGCACGTCTACCTACTTATTATCGTTTCAAATAAAAACAGTTTGAAAAATCAATTGGTAAGTAAGATAGATGTGTGCAACAAACATTACCTATAAATGAAAAAAAAAGAAACAGCCGAATGGATAACCCCTTCTTTTTACAAGTCTGTTGATTAAGCCGCTCGAAATAATCGAGTCTCAATTTTCTATCAGCTATTGCAAATTCGTAATAGGATTGTCCGTAATAAGAAAAATTCTTATCAAATCTTCGGTAGACAAACTGAAATCTGCTGCAATAAGGTCTCCCCTATAGAATGGCAGAATAGGCAAGGTATTTTATTTTTCATTAGCCGTTGTGCATCAAACGGCTTCCCTAAGCTTTGTAGCAAGGAATTGCTCTTCGCTAATAAAATAAAATGAACTTTTCTAAGTTTGATATTAAGATAGCAGCTTTAGTTCGGCCCATTTCTTCATCATCATCATCAACAACCCGTAGACGTCCACTGCTTAACATAGGCCTCCCCCCAGAGAGCGCTACTTTGAGCGGCTGCTTGCTTCCTGCATCCATCGGCTCCCTGCGGTTTTAACCAGGTCGTCGGTCCACTTAGTGGGGGGTCTGCCTACGCTGCGCCTTCCGATTCGTGGTCGCCACTCGGGAACCTTTCTTCCCCATCGGTTGTCACTTATTCAGTTCATTGCCATTTCAACTTGCTAATTTTAAGGGCTTTGTCGGTCAGTTTAGTCCTCAGGGTCAGTGCCCCATTTAGCATAAGTAAGGTACATATTCAGTAATCTGTGGCATAAGTATTATAATAAAATAAAACCATTGACGTTCATCAGTATATTACGATGACAATGAGTACATGACTTACAAGTCGAGTAGATAATAAAATTATTGGAAGAAAGATGTGAAGACTTATACCTTATCGGCCGAAGTAGTTTTTAGCACTGATGGGCAGCCGGTAATCGGGCCATTAAACGGTTATTATAGGGACGAAGCCTTTTTGTCTACGGTACAAATTAAAACAATAGAAAAACGATAAATATTATTTTTTCCTCACCTTGGAAAGATTTTATTTACCATTCTAAATCCCAAAGAGAATAATATAACCGTGCTAAATCCGAGTCTCATTAAGATTATATACCTTGCTAAGTACGTACATATTATCCGCTAGATTAGGAAGAGTTTTGAAACGAACCTTTCTTCTTACTGATTAATATTTAAAGGAAAAATTAAAATCACGAGCGGAAATTAAACCCACATCCATCCATCCCTCAAACCGGTATATGCTTCGGACTTTCTTCTTATTCAATGTTGTCGTTATACTTATACTATCTACTGCCATTCCACTGAAAATTAAATTTTGGTTCAGTACGCCAATCCATCTTCTAGGTACTCTTTGGCATGCTAATACATGGTTATATAGCATTTCCCTCGCTGTAGTAATAGGTGAAAAAGTGTTAAGTAGTGTTAGCACCGCAACAGCTCGGTATTCTGCGCCTCATTCCTACATTTAAAACCCTTCCTCGCTACGCTCTATTCAATACAAGTAGGTATACTCACGTCAGAAACCAACATCGCAGCGTTCTATTGAGAATTAGTAGGTAAGCATCAACAATAGCCCTTTGTAAAACAGCATAATCCTATTTAGGAGGTGCATTAATTTCATCGCTGCAAAATTTTGCTCGGAGGTAAAATCTAATAGCGCCCTTAACATAAAATTTACCTACGTATATTCTGTAAGCTTATTAAATGCACTGTGAGAGAGTGAGAGTATTAGTCCTAATTGGCTTAAATATAAATAGGTATGTTAACATGCTAACATTTTATTGAAGCATGGAAATGCAAGGACAAGCAAAATTTTAACACATCGCCAATATAATGTGTATGTCATTAATGATCTGTTTATGATCGATTACCTATAGCAATGGGCAGGCCACATCGCTCGCACAATTGAGAACCGATGAGGAAGAAAGTTTCTCAAATGACAACCATGAACCAGAAGATACAGCGTAAGCCGGCCCCGCACTAGGTAGATGGACGACCTGGTCAAAAACCGTGAGGAGGATGGATACAGGAGGCAAGCAGCCGCTCAAAGTAACGCTTTGTGGACCACTACATTCATTGCCCATATTCAATATTCAGAAGTAGACGTCTTCAGGCTATTGTTGTTGAGAATAATGATCACGTACTGAGTTTCTTTTAAAAGATTCTTAATGCAAATTTAACACACTCAACCGAATAAGACCAAAACTCGAGTGACCCGAGATAACAATAATTATTGCCGAAACGAACAGTTGCTCTAATAAAATTAAGGTAAGAGTTAAGTATCATAGTACATATCCACAGAACTGGATTTTGTGTATATCTATGGACATAACTTTGAGCCACTACGAAGACATATAGACAGCCCTATTGCGCCGCTTCAGCTCACTATTCGTAATTATAGGTAGCGTACCCAACATGCTGACAGCATTTCCTCGTTGAATTGCAATACTAATTTTGTTGAGCCAAATAAGTGCTAGCATTTTGGTCTCGCGTGGCGTTGACCAGGTGCTGTGATATACCACTCCTTCACTGTACAAGCCGTCCGTTTATGGAATGTGCTACCGGTGGACATTCTCCATGCCAAGTCAATCACTATTTTAAAAGACATGGTGAAAAAACATTATTTGTCGGAACGATATTAAAATTTTTTTTCTCGTGTTCTTTCTACACTTGTCTAGTTATTACAAATGCGTCACTGTCTCTTTGCTGTTCGTATAATTAATGTCTTGTTACTATTAATTTGTCACTATTTATATTAGTATTTATAAAGTTTATATTTATTTATATATGAATGTATTAAGTAGGTATATTATTATTTAGTTACCTATATATTTAGATTGAATAGCCCAAACCGCATTTTTAAGATTGTCTTATTCCGGTCCATACAAAGGTAGCCTGGAAGAAATCGCTTTATGCGATAAGGCCGCCCGTTGTTCTACCATTCTTTATGTTGTATCATGTGTATTGTTGTTTTTTTGGTGTTCAATAAAGTATTTATGTATGTATGTATGTATGTGATAAACTTTGGAAAACACGATGAGTTCCCGGTCCCCACGGACCGAGGGACGGCTCAAATAATTATAATATAATATAATATGTGTGGACATTTCACACAGTGCCATCTAGCCCCAAACTAAGCATAGCTTGTACTATGGGAACCAGATAACTGATACAATACTTATATACTTTTTTGTTTGTATATACATACATAGAATACAATATAACACCCAGACGCAGAACAAGCATCTATGTTCATCACACAAATGTTTGTCCTGGGTAGGAATCAAACCCACAGCCTTCAGTTCAGAAGGCAGGGATACTACCAACTGAGCTATCGGGCCCGTCAATTAGACCTATGCAACCGCTACCGAGATGTAGGTACCTATTTAGTACTTAACTAGGCCGCAGTAGATACCTTTGTCTCTCATACCTACCTTAAAACCTAAGCAGCAGTTATTTTTTTAGTATTATCAGCTCAATTCAGTGTTCAGTGCAAACGTACTTTGTAATAGCAAGCCAAAGATTAACTTGAATTTCGTATTTGAGACGATGGAGATGTCGCGTTAGCTTCTGGGTGGAGTTAGCGATCGGTCACATACATACAATTATAGGCTCTTGTATACCTACTGCGCTGACTTTTATTGTGCTTGATATTTTTGTTCTTATGTTAAAGCAACAAGGTTCATGAGTTTCCCAGTAAAAGCGGTCGGGCACGCTAGGGCGTGTATATAATTTCAGCGTGACCCAGTTTCGGGGAAAGCACCAGCCAATGTGAATCCACATAGAAAGAATTAGAGGAGAGATACTTACTGGCTCAAAAAGAGAGCTGGATGCAAATATAACTTACTTGTTTGAAAATAAGTAAGTGTTCCAAGCTTTGGTTTTCTAAATAATCATCATCATCATTAGCAGCCTGAAGACGTCCACTGCTGAACATAGGCCTCCCCTGGTCGCCACTCGAGAACTTTTCTTCCCCATCGGCTGTCAGTTCTGCGAGCGATGTGGCCTGCCTATTGCCATTTCAATTTGCTAATCCTAAGATGTACATTGGTCACTTTAGTTCTCCTGCGGATCTCCTCATTTCTGATCTTATCTCGCAAGGAAACACCGAGCATTGCTCTCTCCATAGCTCGTTGCGCGACTTTGAGCTTATTCTAAACAATATTTTTTGTTAAACTTAGCTTTTTAGACATTTTCTCTTATTAGCGCAATCAGCAATTTTCCCCCTATATAGATTTTTTACAGTACTCGATGAATGACATGACGAGCTAGTCATTCACTTGATGTTAAGCGACATGACTGAGTGCCACTCAGAAGTCTCGGAACTCTAAAATGTAAACTTGTTAAGTTTCGTGTGACACCAAATATTCTATGTATGTAAATGTAGGTAAATATGGCATCCTAGCCCGAGCACTCAAACTTCCTATAAAACACGTGCAAGAATTAGGTCATGGCCAACCCCGGGATGCATTGCGCCTAAATGTTTTTATAGAAAAGTACGAATGGCACGAAATCCTCTTTTATGTTTAAGTGAACGCCACATAGGTATGTGCATAATAATAGATAATAAACTATTAAAAGTCCCACGTTAGGTGGCCCCACGATCTGTAGAATAGAAAGCTGCGGGGAGCCGATGGATGCAGGAGGCGAGCAGCCGGTCAAGGTGGCGCTCTCTGGGGGCCTATGTTAGGATGTTTGATGATGATGAATTACTATTATTAAAAATTTATATTATGAGCCCAGATAATATAATATAATACCTACAGTACAGATGCCTCATTCCATACAACGTAATAACTCGGGCTATTTTACAAATTATTATTTTTTCTGTTCAACGCAAGATTTATGGCGTTTTGGTGAAGTATTGGGCCAAATGAGTACCTACCTATACTGGACACTAACTGGTAACGCTCGCGACACGATTACTACATTTTTTTCACTTTCGCACTATTTTTCGTTTGTATCGGATGATACCCCATGATTATGAGATATCCGACGCATCCACCGATGCTTTGCTGAAGCTACCTTATAAAACCAAGAAAATTAAAAGGAAAAGGTGAATGATAATATTTACCTACTTAACAACAGAAACAGAACGTGGGTGCGCTGCATAATAATGGATTATCTGACACGTCTCTGCAATAAAATCCCTAATGAGCAAAATACACGATCGGAACCAACCACCGACCAAGGTCACATTTGTCTCACATTGGTCGGGATGGTGTAAAATCCGAACATGTGGATGGTGGTTGGTGTCTTCATTCGGTCGCCAACCACCATCCACAAGGTCGGGGACTTTACACCAATACAACCACGGTGACCTTGGTCGGTGGTTGGTCCCGATCGTCTATATTGCTTCTAGTGATGAACCTTGGTACCTATTTAAACATGCCTAGGTAATTATTAGCTAAGTTAAAATATAAACTAAGTTATTGTGAGATAGGTAGGTACCTACACTTTTTTGAATTATCAGGCGATGTACCGAGGTACCTATATAATCATTATTTTTATGTTTACCTGATCCACAGACCTAGAATATAATTCATACAAGTCATCAAGTCTACAAACTTAAAACTGAACTAGCCCGCGTATATTACAATCGAAGCATGGGAATAATAATTGTGCTTGTTGCTAATAATAATTGTGCGCTTATATAAATGCAAATCTTTAACCCAATCTATAGGTACCTACTCATCGCAACAGCCTCAAATACGTCCACTAGGTACTGAATATACTCAATAGGCATATGCCTCGCCGACTAGAGCACCACAATGACCAGCTGCTTGCCTCCTACATCTATTGGCTAGCTACCCGTGGGTTTAGCCAGATCGTTCAGTTCGTGGGGGATATAATACCATTCAACCTTACGGGTAGCCCAGCCAACGTGAACGAAGGTCTAAAAAGCCAATTGGTGGAAAATGTAAAGCTGATTAGCACAGTTGTTGTAGAGGATGGTGTACTGAACAACATAATCATTAAAAGTAGGGTGTAATGGTCCCTTTTTTAGGCTTATTAGGTAAGTATTATTCGTGAATTCGTTTGTCATTATTAGTTCTGATTATCTGCTCTGAAAAATGATAATGACAACATCATAACTAAGGCTGAGTTGCACCATAATCACGGTTAAAGTTACGGTCAAATTTTGACATTAGCCCGCCCTGCGAAGCGTGGAACGGTTATAGTTAGCGTTAAAGTTAGAGTTAAAGTAAGCTGGTGCAACTCAGCCTTATTGTTAGTTAGTTAGCAAAAAGTAAAATAAGGAAGTGTGTGGCTAAACACAGAAATAGCATGATGCCAAGCTAAAAAAAATAGTACTATATTCTTCTTTTTTAACAATAACAGTAAAATATAGAAGGCAAAACTTTGACACTAGAATGGAACTAAGACAGTGACATTACCAAAATATTGACATAATTGACAATGACATAACATACGACCTTGACTAAAATTGACGACTAGGTGCTGCCAGCCGTACTATTAAAATCGTATTTATACGATTTTTTACCACCTACCCCTACCCATAAACTTCTTTGTATTCGGTAGATATTTAATGAACGCAACAAATAATTGTGTAAAAGTTTGCCCCACTTGCACTTACGCACGTAGCGTATACTTCGTCGCTCTGGGGGTTTAGCAAAGATCCCTAGCGCTTGGCGTTAACGCCAAACACTAGTTCCAAAATGAAGAACACTGCGGTAAAGTAAGCGACATACGAAAAGTCATTTCCATTTTTATGAGTTATCGTTTTGGCGTTGACGGTATTAGGTACTGGAAAATGGTCTTTGCTAGACCCGCTGATACAGGAATTCCCACAAGTAGGTACACCAATCTGTTCTAACCACGTTACTTATTTTATTATTTTACGTAGTTACTATCAAAGAAAATATAAATGTAGGTAGCTAGGTATATTTAGTAAAACATACTGGGTTTATTTGTTTCGTGTGGATTTCAATATAAATTTCCTGATTCTGGTAACCAAATTTCCAGAAAAATACTCATTGTTTGTATCTAAAATGCCAAAAGTGCCTAAGCCAGTTGTAAAAAGAATACTAGGCTTGGGCAAAATCGTTCACCTCGGTGAACTCGTTCTCCAAATCTCGTTCAGTAAAAGGAACTCGTTCTTCTAACTCGTTCAGGCGTTAGTGTTAGTGGTTGGTATCTTTGCTAGACCCCCATCGCTAACGCTAACGCCTCACGCTAACTCCAAAATGTATTGGAATGACATTTCGGAAATCGCTAACTTTTCCGCAGCGAATGTCATTTCAATACATTTTTAGAGTTAGCGGGAGGCGTTAGCGTTAGTGGTTGGTATCTTTGGTAGAACCCCAGTTCACAAAGTACATTAGTAAAAACTGAAAGAGCAGTTCTTGGGAACGACTCGCTCCGGAGTTACTCTGTGGGAGTTACACAAGTCTAATACCTATTTAAATTAAGTAATGCCAAATATTAGATTATTCTGTAAGTAGCCTAAGATACGTAGTTATTATAAATTACTGATAAAATCAATGCCTCATTGTGTTATTGAAACTATGCGTACTATTTTTGGAAATTCATAGCCATGGTACCATTAAAAATAAAGTTGGCAGCACTGCGACTAACCTAAAAATAAAATTGGACATTATGTTTTGGACAAATTAAATTAGCTGATTGAGTGACACAGTGACATAGAAACCCTGTAAATCTTACTATCCCTCATCAAAGCTGTAAATCTAATAAAAAATAATGAAAATGAAATTGGAAAAGATAGAAAATACTTTCTTCTAAACGATCTCTTGCCCGTTGTGAGTGGTAAAATGTTATCCATGAAAAGATTGCCGACGCTGTCGGCGTCGAAAATTCAATCTAAATTATGTTTTGATATCAGAAATCCAATGGTTGAGAGGCAAATAAACAAACATTGTCGCAAAAACATGGTGAATTTGTGCAGATCATTTTCTGTATTACATCACTTGGCTTCTAAATCAAAAATTCCGGTAAGTGTTAGGTACCAAACTAAATCAGTAATAGCCAGGTATATTCAGTTCCTGAAATGATCCGTTTCTCTTTATATTATGTATGTATATGTAATGATAGCTGCAAATTTAATAAAATTGTATTTACATTGATAGTATGCATAAGTTTTGTCGGCACAGGAATTTGCTTCAAATACTGTGTTTAATTTTTCATCATGATAAAGAATTCACAGTCCGCTGCAGATAGTATAATAATATTTTAAAACAAAACTCATTCATTCATTCTCTTTTCTCCTCATCCTCATTCTCATTAGAAGCATGCTTCTATAATGTAAGTGATCCAAATTGCCTTATTTGCTTGAGCTTGTGATTTCACAATTATAGTTCTTGGCAAATCTTCACTGAATAAACTAATAAAAAGTTAAATACAGTGAGGTAGGCACTGCAATAGAATGAGGTATGATCACTCGCAATTCAAATCTCATACCACACCATAAGTATTTTACAGTAATCATAAAAGTCTAAAGAAATAAGTTCTTAGTTCTCAGTGAAAATCACTTACCTATCTATTAAATAGGAAGGTTGTTTTTAAATAAAAAGTATTTTATTTTCAGCATCTGAGACAATTCAATGCGGAATATAAAGCAGCTTGCGCTTTGTTAAACAGATCGAATCTGCCATGTTTGAATACTTGCCTGAGAGCACTGCATACATCACCACCCAGGCCTAATAAGGAGCAAGATGAAAAAGACAAGGCAAGTCAATGTTCAGTCAGACAATAATCTACCTTCTGCTGATCTGCATAAGAATAGAATTTCCTCAGGGATTGTTTTTAAAGAAACTAGCTCCAGCGTTCCCATCTAACTATTATGGCATTAAGTAGGCAAACCTTTTAATGAGGAACCTACTTTTGTTGTTAATAAATATATTACACTATTTAAACATTCGCTAATTGTACTCATATTTGAGGTTAGTTGTAGAGTAGAGAAAAATTGTTATTTGATAAATTTCTGTGTGCTAAGAGACCCGATTTAACTTTTAAATAAAAGATTATATTTCTGTTTAGTTTGAGTATCTATCTATGATAAACATTTTGAATTCTAACATTTCAGGAAAAGAAAGATAAAGATAAAAAAAATGAAGAGGTATCCTCCTTGCTGATGAAAGCAGCATTCTGGTTTATGACCACATGTATTCTAATAATTGTTAGTTCCCTGCTGATGCCTGGAGACAACGCGCAAAATGAGGTGGGTTATAAATAAAATAAATAAATATGTGTGACATTTCACACAGCGCCATCTAGCCCCAAACTAAGCATAGCTTGTACTATGGGAAACAGTGGCCTTACCGCGTAAGCTCGGTGGCAATCATAATCGTGTGTTCTCTTGCTCGCACTCAAGGGCTTGTACATTGGCGCAAGCAGGATGGCAGGCGATGTTCATTACCAGAATGCTTATGCGGTCGGGCTGCTGATAACAGATATAATACTTAGATACTTTTTTGTTTGTAAATACATACATAGAATACAATATAACACCAGGTTATGAATTATATTCCTGCTTAATTAAGCTTATTAGTTTTTATTACTCATCAAGCATCAAGCTAGGTATACCTGACATGTAAAAATTAAAATGTTTGGAGTGCCACCGTAATAACTGACATTATTTGGTCTATTCCAGTTTGATATCCCAAACCAATCCCATGCTATTCATTTTTTAATGAAGTCCCTGGTTGATCCCTCAACATTTTCTGTTACAGTTAGATCCACTGTAGTTAGTTTTTTAACTATTGTAAGGATAGCATAAAATGCAGATGAGAAAATTACAGTTCCCCGCTTTAATATTTCTTAAAGAGATGGGGACTTTGAGATAGAAAAAGAGATGTTTCTAAAGAATGAAGTACCAGGACACCAGCCGGGCTAGCACGGACGGTAGACAAAATTGTCTTTCCCTGTTTTATGTCAAATTCTTCGTACAATTTACTTGTTAAGTGGAGTAAAACAGGGGAAAGATAATTTTGTCTACCGTCTGTGCTAACCCTGCAGAAACACTGAGGAGGTAGTGGAATAAATATACATATAGATAGGTATAGATGTGTAATAAATATACATAGGTATATAGATGATGGCTTAGTAAATTCACTAAAGTTGTTAACTACCAATTAGTAACCGGTTTATTATGACTATTTATCCGACTGTAAACTGAAAAGGGGTTGACACTCATCCATATTATTTTCAGTTCCCAGTCCCATAATATTTTTCTTTCCCAATTTCAGCTGATCCGCTATGTGTCATGGAATGAGTTTGTATACTCCATGCTGTCTAAAGGTGAAGTGGAGGAGCTGATAGTGCGACCTGATATGGAGGTGGTCACCATTATTCTCCATGAAGGTGCGATCATCAAAGGCAAACGAGTAAGTTGATGGAAATAAAAAAGAAAGGTCATTTTAAATCAGCAAAGTGATCATGGAACTTTGATTGCAATGCAAAAAAGAACTTCATTCCTAATAATTTTTCTTTTTTTTTTTTCCAGTTTTTTAATCCTTAGTAACTATGCAAATAAACTGCGTTTTGGAACTGTTAGTCCATAAATTTTTGTGTTTCTATTGGTTGCAATCAAAGTTACATGATAGCCCTGCTGCGCTGGTGCGTAATATGTAGTCTCTATAATAAAAATACCTGACTGACTGAAAAATCTGAATCTGCCGCATTTTTTGAAATAAATCGTTTCTAACTTATTATATACGCTCGTCTGCTATTTGGTGACCTTGTTTTTTGTATTGACCATGCGACAAGGAAGGCGCTATAGCTCGACTCCGTGGATAGGTTTTTTACGGAATAAAATTACGCATTCTTTAGCTTTGAAAGGCTGGCGTATAGAATTTTAAAAGCTGGCGTATAGAACTTGAAAAGCTGGTATAATTATAATGTAGAAATGATCCGATTTTGTTTAGCAAAAATCATGTGTCGATGTAAATTTAATTTGCGTTTTATCATGATTTATTATGCTGGCGTTTTATTTCTAGTTTTAGGGCTCCGTGTGTCTATAATGGATATAACCGATTTTACACCTTATAACCTTGTAATTAAGGTTTAAGATGTAAAATAAAAAAATAATTTAGAGTCTATTTAAAACGTGTTGTTGAAAAGAATTGCAGACATAGTCTTTGTACCTACGTGTTTATAACTTAATGGATATTTATTGGGAAAAGCCATATACTTATTAAAACATCAAAAGTATCAGAGTCATAATACTTAATGCGAGATTACATAGTAATTTGCGACTTTCCCGTATTTATTTACATTTGTCACAGCTCTTGCATCATTTAGTCCCAAACTTACGATGGGGAGTTTTGGCGGGAACGTGAAAAAGTTGACGTCGTTGCGTTGTATTATTTCTCAAAACTTGTGCTTTTTCCAGTGTTAATGTTTAAAATTGATGGCATTTTACGCATTAAGTGCTGAATTACGAGCATGAGTGTGGGCAAGTGATATAATGTGGTGAAACGTGGTTTTTCGTGTTACTTCCAAAATTCCATAAAAGCTTATTTTAAAGTTGCCCCAACTTTACTAGAGCATGACTTAGAATGGACTTTGACCCGACTTAGACTGGACTATGACTATGACTAAGACTTGACTACGTAAAATATTCTAAAACTCGGAGAAAATATACAATACTTGACACTGGCTATGTGTGGAGCCAAAATATAAAAAAAACATGGTCTCACCTGATGGTAAGTGATGACGCGGGCGAAAACCTAGGCGTGCTTGTTTAGTCTTGAAAAATAATACCAGCTCACACTAGCCTTAGTAAAAACCCACAGGAAACAATGACGCACGCATTATTTAATCTGTGTCCGAACTATGCAGAGTGTATATAGATGTCCGTTAGATGATGTCTGTCTATCTGTTTATCTAGAGCCGGCTGGAAGCTGGAAGTTCTAATCTTAGTTAATTTTTGCTCATAAGATTTGAAAACTTCTTTCTCTGAAGGAATTCTTTTTTTTTTTTTGTGAGAATGAATGACGTGACGAGCCTAGTCATTCACCTTATGTTAAGCGACACGGCCGCCTATAACAGTTGCTGTGTCACTCGGAACTATGATATGATTCTGTATATTTAGTAGTAATAAGTACTAGCTTCTACTCGTAGCTATGCTCGCGCTATATTTAGTACGCAGATCTATGTAATGATTTAATGTACTTTGGTACTTTTGAAGCAATTTGCAATTTTTTTATTATGCGTGCTTGTTGGCTTGCGATATTGGATTTTCAAAGACAGGTGGAGAAGCGATAGATGCAGGAGGCGAGCAGCCGCTCAAATTGGGGCTCTCTGGGAGAGGCCTATGTTCAGCAGTAGACGTCTTCAGGCTATTGATGATGATGATGATGATGATGAAGAAAGCCGTTAGTTTTATAATTTCTTAATGAAAGCTAGCGTCTTTGTTCTTTAGTTCTATATTTCATTACATTTCTGAGTTATCTGGAAGAGATCGCTTTAATAAAATTAGACCGCTCATTGTGACAGTTAGTTGTAAGATTCTGTTTATTGATTTTTCTTGTAATATGGTGTTATTTATAATGAGTTTCTCTATCGTCTACTATCTATATGTCACCGTCTTTTTGTAAGAACTGAATGTTTCTAAATAACCGCGGTCATTTATAAACTGTCGATTTATTGCAAACGGGCAATGTGTCTCACAATAAAACGGTCGATTTTTCGGTTATTTATAATTAATCGGCATCACTTCGTTTTATTGTAATTGTGTACTTCTAGTGTGATCAAAACTAACCTAACACTCATCTTCGCCTTGCTCGTCGTCGTAGCCTACGGTTACCCACGGTTAATAAATTACAGCTAAAATTGGTGCATTAATACGGCTTTGTTTACAATTAAACGCTACCAAAATCTTTTGTCTATAAACTCACCGCTGCGCAGCGACTAATTATAAATAGTCGTAAAATCATCCCTTTTATTGCAAGACAAATTGTACCGTTTACAATAATTCTACGGTTTTAATTAACCGCGTTTTTTTATAAGCAATCGGTTCTTACAAAGAGACGGTGACATAATATACAAGCGCGCCTAGTACGGGCGGTAAAGAAAATTGATTTTCTCCGCTTTATGTCAGTTTTTCATACATGCTTACTTGTCAAGCACATTATCTTACTCAAGAGAGGGGTTATTCCACTTCCTTATTCAAAGAAGAAAATGTGCTTAATGATGGGGTAATTTCACATACAATTGATTGCTTTGGTATAAATAAAATGAAATTAATATAAGGTGCAGCGGGGTAATCCTGACTGCGGGATTCGAATTTTCTCAACAACTCTCGCAATATACATACTTTCAATAAAAGGCATCTTACAATGCAATACAACAAAAAATTATTGAACACCAATAAATAAAAAAGCAAACAAGCTGACGGGCCCGATAGCTCAGTTGTTAGTATCTCTGCCTTCTGAACTGAGGGCTATGGGTTCGATTCCTACCCAGGACAAACATTTGTGTGTTGAACATAGATGTTTGTTATGCGTCTGGGTGTTATATTGTATTCTATGTATGTATTTACAAACAAAAAAGTATATAAGTATTGTATCAGTTATCTAGATCCCATAGTACAAGCTATATGCTTAGTATGGAGCTAGATTGCGCTGTAAGAAATGTCCACACATATTTATTAATTATTTATTTTAATATAAGAACGGTAGAACAACGGGCGGCCTTATCGCATCTTACAGCATTATCTGTGATCTTGTAAGTGACAGACGGCTAGAAAATACTATTTACCTATGTAATAAATTGTTCGCAATAGAGTAATGTATATTGTTGCCATGACTTAGACAGGTCCATTTATGTATTTCAGGCAAGCCATAGAGTGTTCCATATGAATGTCGGTGACATACATCGCTTCGAAGAAAAACTACGAGAAATTGAAAAGAATCTTGGGGTCAAAGAAGGTACAAATATTTTAAGAGATCATACATACAGGATGTAATTTAATTCATTAGCATAAATTGAGCCCATGATAATACATCATTTATAGATTATTATAGAGGAGTAAAGAGTGTGAAAGAAATAATTTTTATTGAAAATTATGAAGATTTTCGCGGTGCCTAACGCAGTTGGCACGGATGAATTTGATACATTTAAAC
Organism: Ennomos erosarius; assembly: GCA_963580505.1. Classification (NCBI taxonomy): domain Eukaryota; kingdom Metazoa; phylum Arthropoda; class Insecta; order Lepidoptera; family Geometridae; genus Ennomos; species Ennomos erosarius. The sequence continues at coordinate 3,909,718 of OY756977.1, forward strand.
GTTTTTATACCTTGTATGTACTAATTAAAAACAGTACTTCATTATTTTAATTAAATTTTGTATTGTAGCATTTGATTAAGTAAGTTATTGCATTTTTTGGAGTTATTATTATTACCAAACCAACATGTTAGAAATCAAAAATTTTGGTCCACACGTGACCGGTATCAGGAGTAGATACCTAGTTTCAAAGGATGCCAATGAATTCAATTGCACCCTGTATAAGTTAATAATAATGGATATTTAATCAAATAAGTTAAAAAATTAAAATACAATATATTTATTTATTAAAAGAGGTACTGTTCAGTTTAAAATGCGGCCAAGTGCGAGTCGGACTCGCGCACGAAGGGTTCCGTACTACTATGTATAAAAACGAGCAAAAAAACACGTTTGTTGTATGAGAACCCCTTAAACATTTATTTCATTCTTAGTATTTGTTATTATAGCGGCAATAGAAATACATCATTTGTGAACGTTTTTAGTGTCACCGTTCATGAGATACAGACGGACAGACATACAGACAGACAGACGGACAGCGGAGCCTTAGTAATAGGGTTCGCTTTATACCCTTTGGGAATGGAACCCTAAAAACGACGGTTAACGGTTGTACTATGGGAGTCCCCTTAAACATTTATCTCATTCTGTTATAGCAACAACAGAAATACATCATCTGTGAACATAACTTGTCTAACTATCAAGGTTCATGAGATACAGCCGGATGACAGACAGACAGACAGACTGACAACGGTCCCTTAGTTCCTAATAGGGTCCCTAATTATATCTACGGAATTAGCGCAGATTAAAAAAAACCTAAACTAACCCCAAATTATTATTGAGTTACTTTGCTAACATATGCAAAGTTACAACACAATATTATTGTACAATATACAGTAAAACAAAATTTATAATTATGTAATAGCTTAATAGTATGTCCCAATAACAGGTTTATTAATCAATGTTATTTCCGTTCCAGGAGTGAGAGTGATATATGACCGTAACGGTAGTGTGGCCGGCAAGGTGGTCACCACACTTCTCATAGCGGCTGTCATCCTCTCCTTCCTTTATTCTACCAAGAGTATGAAGATGAACATCAATATTGGAGGATTTGTAAGTTGTTTGTTCTTAGTGTTAAAGTAGCGATTACTTATTCGTAGTTTTGTTAAATCGGGTTCTGTCAATATTATTGTCTCAGTGCATCTAAGATTTTATTATGTTGGTTTTGTAGTGAACTATATGATAGATGGATAGTTAGATAAAAACTCCTTATTGAAACACTACATTTACAGAAAACAATTAATAAGCACACAAGCTTAAAACTATGTGAAGATTTAGGTATAAAAAATACTTATTCTTGATTATGTTAAGATTTTCCGAATACTATAATAAGTGAAACAGTTTACAACAGGGCCTTTATAAGAACGATATTAGTTGAAATATGCTTCAACTAATATCGTAAAATTTGGATATAACGCCAAAAGAAATACTATACCGTCAGTTCAGTTGCACAACAGCCGTCGGCACGAGTGGACGTGTATATACGTGTCGGGTCATATTAAGACTCATTATACCAATTCTATGGTTAATAATATTATGATATAAAAATAAACTAATAAGAGAGCAGAAGAAAGTGTAACGGCGATAAAGCAGCTTGTAAAATGTCACCATCAACAGCCACCCACAGCCACCCACATCCACTGCTGAACATGAGCTTCCACCACATAGCGCCACTTAGAGTGGCTGCTTACTTGCCTCCTTCATCCATCCCCTCGCAGTTTTCGGTTTTACGTTATCGTGTATATAAAAGTCATCACTTGTCTGCGTATTCTAATCTTTACCTAGCCTACCGGAAATTTGAATAAATAAAAATGTCATTACTTTTCACCAAATTAATTGTCCAACGAACTGAACACAATCAAAAATAAAATAAATCAACCCGGGGTATGTGCGGACACGCGTCTCAAAGGCAAGTATATGGAGGAACTATCGAATTCAACTCCCGCGAATGCCTGAGAACTGAAACTACTTTCACAGCTAAATTAGAACTCCGACTGCCTAATTATTCTGATCCCGTGCCCTTTAAATAGGTCGGCGCCGGCGTCGGCAATAATGTAAACACGTGTGTCCCTACAGGAGGCTGGCTTACGCTGCGTCTTCAGTCATCATTAATAATTTATTATTATCTATTTCTAGAGTCAAATGAGCCGCGCGAAATTTACCCTGGTTGACTCTATGAGTGGGCAAGGCAGGGGTGTGAAGTTTGAAGACGTTGCTGGTCTTCGCGAAGCCAAGGTTGAGGTTATGGAGTTTGTAGACTACCTGAAACGTCCTGAACACTACAAGAGCTTGGGCGCTAAGGTATTTATGCCCGTTTGCACTAAAGTCTATTAAAATACAACTTAGATAAGCAACACTTTTCGCCTTTTCGTACGTTTTTTCTTCTTTTTTTTATAAGAATGAATGACGTGCCGAGCCAGTCGCTCACCTGTTCATTTGTTAAATTCGCGTCAACTTGGCACACCAAATACTGACGCTCGTTTGTCCCCTGTTGACCACCAGCTGTCTTCAACCAATAAGCGTACAGTATTTGGTGTGTTGACACTAAAAAAAGAAGTAAGTACTCAATAAAAATTACATTGTTAAAGTTTGAAGAGACTGTCTGTCTTACGCCATTTGGCCTCAAACTAAGCATAGCTTGTACTATGGGAACCAGATAACTAATAACATTTATATACTTTTTGTTTATAAATATATACATAGAATACAATATACCACCTAAACACGGAAAAAACGACACGATCTCTGCGAGAAAGGGACAAGCGAAGTCCCAGATGTCTCCAGAAACTTTAAAAGCTCTTTACTCCGTGACGGGACAAACATTTGTATGATGAACATTGATATTTGTTCTGCATCTGGGTGTTATATTGTAATCTGTGTGTATTTACAGAGAAAGAAGTCTAAATCCAAGTATTATACCAGTTATCTGGTTCCCATAGTACAACCTATGCTTAGTTTGGTGCTAGATGGCGCTGTGTGGTATGTCAAAACATATTTTACTAAATATTATTTATTATTGATTTTAATAATGAAATTGCCTATTCAGCCGTATACCGGATTTAAGTACAAATTGGTTGATCCCCGCAAACTTTTGTCCCATAGGTGCCGAAAGGTGCGCTGCTTCTCGGCCCGCCTGGTTGCGGGAAGACACTATTAGCGAAGGCCGTGGCTACCGAGGCCAATGTGCCTTTCCTTTCAATGAATGGCTCAGAGTTCATTGAGATGATTGGTGGCTTAGGCGCGGCTCGAGTCAGGTACAGCTTGCTCTGGCTGGAAACACTATATAACCTTTACAGTAAAACGGGTTTTAATAAAGAAAGAAGAACAAGCGCATAAACTTAGAACCCATTACCGTCAGCATCTGCGACCAATAGGCATGATGACTACTACCAAAAATGAACAAGTAAATATTAATTTCATAAAGAAGATTAAAAATGAATGCTATAATTGAAAAAATTGTTAAAATCTGTATATTAATCACGGAGTAGTAAGCTTTTTAAAGTTTCTGGAGGGGGCATCACCTGTCCCGTTTTCGCGAAACAGAGCGCCTCCACCGTTACTATAAAAATCCACTTGTGACGTCACATGCCAATGAGATAGTACGTAAAGTTATCACAGCTTAGTAATGAGGTGCTGTCAACTACCCAGCTCTGACTTTATGCAAAAAAAAAGTAGTTTACATTCCTTTTAGAAAGAATGATTGGGCAGATCTGACATGTATATTGCTGTCCTACTGCACTTGGGAATAATGGTTGAAACCGAATGTTGAAAAATTGTTGGTTTTGGGAGAATCATTCGACAAGCTATTAGTAATATTGTACTGCTAAAGGTGTTGCGGTTCTCCAGTAGGGGCTCAAATTACATCCAATCGGCAGTTTCAATAGACTAATGTGGTATCACTAAGGTGGACCGACGACCTAGTTACAACTGCGGGGAGCCAGTGGATACAGTAGGCAAGCATCCGCTCAAAGTGACGCTCTGTGATGGAGGCCTATGTTAAGCAGTGGACTTAATCAAGCTGTTTATGATGTCGATAGCAGCTCCAATTTCATAAAACCATTAATTTACGATAAATTAACCTTCTACTACTGAACATAAGCCTCCTTCTCAGAGCGTTACTTTGAGCGCCTGCTTACCTCCTGCATCCATCGGCTCCCATTTGTGGTCAACACTCGAGAACCATCCTTCCCCATCGGTCGTCAGTTCTACGAGCGATGTGACTTGTCCATAGTCTTTTCAACTTGCTAATTCTAAGAGCTATATCGGTCACTTTAGTTCTCCTGCGTATCTCCTCATTCCGGATCTTACCTCAGGGAAACACCAAGCATAACACTCTCCATAGCCCGTTGCGCGACTTTGAGCTTACTAATGAGGCCAACAGTAAGACCACCGCCCCACTTTCTACAGTATAACACACAACTACCGTTACTGTCATGGGGAATGCTCTGAAGAAATCTTTAACCTCATCCCACTTTCTCGATGTTATTATCGAACTTCTTGGCAACGTGAAAAAGTGCATCCACATATTGTAAACACGTGGAAGTCTGGGCGGTTATTCTCTATGGAAACACAGATTCCACACGATACGAAACCACGTCGTTATCGTGTCTTGTTCAAATCGTGTCACAGCGTCAGATATACCTTCACTTTACATTAAAGTTATCTTTATTTTGAATAATTAGTGGTCATCTTTTGATGTGTTGATGTTTCGGAACGCGTTTCGGTTAAACATACGATTTTTGACAGTTCATATCGCGCCAATTCCAAATTATTCATTTCGCGCGGTTTTGTTTTCGTTTCATAGAGAATACAGTTTCGCAGATTTCTTATGTAAGACGAGGAATTCGCGTGGTTTCGAAGTAAGGAATCGATACGGAATAATGGCCCAGATCTGACGGCGCTCGTTTCTTTCACGAACCTGCAAGATGTGGAATGATCTACTATCTGAGGTTGTTCCCGCATACCTACATGTATGGGGAGCTTCAATAAAAGTGTTAAAAGAGTCCTCTCTAAGGGTAGGCAACGCACCGGCAATGCCTTTGGTGTTGCAGATGTCCATAGGCGGCAGTGACCACTTACCATCAGGTGGGCCGCCTGTTTGTTTGCCACTCATTACATAAAAAACACAAATTTCCAGGGACTTATTCAAGGAGGCAGCGTCTCGGGCCCCTTGCATCATCTATATAGACGAGATGGATGCCGTTGGACGCGCGCGTTCCTCAGGGGCCTCTTCTTTTGGCCCCGGTGGAGGCGAGGGGGAACAGACCCTTAATCAGCTCCTTGTTGAGATGGATGGCATGAAGACAAGGGAGGGGGTTGTGGTATTGGCCTCTACTAACCGGGCTGATGTTTTGGATAAGGTATGTTTTAAGGTTTGTTTCTTGGTTAAGGTGTGTTTTCTGGTGAAAGCCACGGGGAGCCGAAGGATGCAGAAACGCGAGCAGCCGCTCAAAGTGGTGCTCTCTCGGGGAGGACTATGTTCGTGCAGTGGACGTCTTCACGCTGGTAATGATGACGATGATGATGTTTTTATTTTCTAATTTGATTAAGTGTTAAAAAACAGTTTTATCAACGAGAAAAATTTTCGATTGATATTAATAAAATCTAAAATAATTAGGTAAGTAGGTTTATGCCACTTCTCATCATTGTAGCCTACAATTTTTACAACAAAATTTTTCAGTCTGTTCTACCCTAAAATTTTTAGGGTCAGAACCGACTGAAAAATTCTTTGATGGGGCACATAAAATTTCTATCAACCGCTCGTAAGTATATCATTATAAATTCAATCAACATATTTATCCAGCCCGGCTAGCATGCGCACAGCGATAAAATTTTCTCGACACTATCTCGTGAGTGACCGTGACAAGGCTATGGTAGCGCCTAAGTGTGTCTCACTCTAACAGCGATGACCAGTTTTCACGCAGTGCGTATGCTAGAGGGTCTGGTAAAACGATATACGGTATTTATTTATTTTGTCACCGTTAAAGTATTGCTGTTGGCAGTTGTAAGAACATTTTAGTAACGGCTAACCTCAGGTCAATTTACAGTCGAAATAGATTGTACTCACAATAATTTTAATAACAGTTTTTATACCTTTATGATACTGATCCGATATTTCATTGTTTAGTGTTATTTTATTTTCACTACCAGAAAACGTCTACAACATAACATAATAGAATCTTTTCATTTTTACAATTTCAGGCTCTGCTTCGACCTGGCCGTTTTGATCGCCACATCTTGATCGATCTGCCGACGCTGCTAGAGCGAGAGGAAATATTCCAGCGACATCTCAAAAACATTGTGCTTGAGGAACTACCCGGGCTTTACGTTAAACGGTAAATATTTATTTCGGGTGGTGACCACGAACCGGAAGACGCAGCTTAGGGTGGCCCCCTACTAGGTGGACAGACGATCTGGTGAAAGCCGCGGGAAGTCGATGGATGCAGGAGAATTCTTTCTTTTCTTTCTTTCTTTCTTTCTTTCTTTCTTTCTTTCCTTCCTATGTTAACCCGTAGTCGTCTTCAATATGTTGATGATGATATTCAGCAGTGGATGTCTTCCAGCTGAAGATATGATGTGACCATAATTTTCCAGGCTGGCTTACTTGACGCCCGGATTCAGTGGCGCAGACATCGCCAATGTATGCAATGAAGCAGCACTTCACGCGGCACGCTTCAAACAATCCATCGTCAAAGCTGCCGACCTTGAATACGCCATCGAAAGAGTCGTCGGTCAGTACCAAATCGTTTAGTATTAATAATTTGGTTCTAAAATTATGTTATAATAGAAAAAATAAGTAAAATCGGTAAATGAAACACGGAGTAATTACGCTTTTGAAGTTTCTGGAGCAGGTATCTTCTAGGTAAGTATGCACCACCGTTGGCCGCGTCATCACTTATCATCAGGTGAGACAGGAGTCAAATGATGTGCCTATAAAATATAAAAAAAGGAAATAAAGGTATCGCTTGTCCCTTTTAGCAAAACAGATCGTATGTAGCTATCTCACAGCTATTGTGAAGTTCATAATTTGTGACGTCAGACGTAAGAGTTTTGTACGTAGAGCGTAGACCTGTTATTGGGGTACTACAGCCTTTTTTATGCTAAAATGGGCATACTTTTGACAACATGTCACCTGCACGGTTATTCTCTATGGAAACACAGATTCCACACGATACGAAACCACATCGTTATCGTGTCTTGTTCAAATCGTGTCACAGCGTTAGATATACCTTCACTTCACATTAAAGTTACCTTTATTTTGAATAAAATATATTGTCATAAGTGGTCATATCTTTTTACGTGTTGATGTTTCGGAACGCATCTTTTGTAAAATATATGACAGTTCAAATCGCGCCAATTCCAAATTCATTTCGCGCGGTATTGTTTTCGTTTCATAGAGAATAGACTTGTGAATAGACACGTGGTTTCAAAGTAAGGAATCGATAGAGAAGAATCGCCCTGGGCCCTTATTCCGTATCGATTCCTTACTTCGAAACCACGCGAATTCCTTGTCTTACATAAGAAATCTGTAAAACTCTATTCTCTATGAAACGAAAACAAAACATGCGAAATGAATTTGGAATTGGCGCGATTTGAACTGTCAAAAATCATATGTTTTAACGAGACGAGTTCCGAAACATAAACACATCAAAAGATTTGACCACTTATGTCAATATATTTTATTCAAAATAAAGATAACTTTAATGTGAAGTGAAGGTATTTCTAACGCTGTGACACGATAACGACGTGATTTCGTATCGTGTGGAATCTGTGTTTCCATAGAGAATAATCGCCCTGATGGTAAGTGACGAAATTGTCTAAGGTGAAGCACGTTTGCCAATGAGCATTGATACAACTTCCTCTCATACGAAAATTAGTGGTCTAGTTTAACCACTAAAGGCCTTACTTATTAAGTTAGTCAGTATTTTAAATGTTCCGTCTCGCTTTCCCGCGTGACATTTCAAAACAGTTAAAAGTTGACAGAAGGTCTTAAGCATTGGCTAATTGGCTTTAAGCAGCGTTTATAAGTAAGGCCCTTAACCTTTGCAAGAAACGGGATCCCGTTGATGTCTTTTAGTCCATAGCTCTGTTCTTTAAAATTTCGTAAGAAATTATGTTCACGAGCTATCAACGGGCTCTTCAATCTTTGCCCATGAGAATAGTAATGAGGTACTAAGGAATAATAATTTATGATGTCACTGCGTTTTTGAGCTGTCTCTCTCTCTCTCTATTGTGGTATTTAAAAATGCTTGTGTCATTTTATTAGAGATATTAAATTTGTGTTATTACGATGGCTTCTTTTTTTGAGGAATATAATGTACTTTTTTTTAGCGCGCGAAATAGCCATACATATTTGTCTATACATTTCTGGTGCATAAGTTTAAATTGACATATTTTCCAAACAGGTGGTACAGAAAAGCGAAGTCATGCAATGTCGCCAACAGAAAAGAAAATAGTTGCGTATCACGAATCGGGACATGCTTTGGTTGGCTGGCTTCTAGAACACACCGACGCATTGCTAAAGGTGACCATCGTGCCAAGGACCAATATGGCTCTTGGCTTCGCACAGTACACAACTTCAGACCAGAAACTGTACTCCAAAGAGGAGGTAGGTTTAACCAGGTTCATTAAATAAACTAGAGTCTGGTAAAGCAAACCCTGCAGTGACATATTTTGGAACCCCCAAAAACTTTCATATAGCAATCAGTTTTTATGTCATTACCTGTCAATTTCATAACATGTCAGAAGCATGTCAGTGTAGAATTTTGTGATTGGTTGTGTTTACGAAAATAAGTAATACGTCAACCAATTAAAAGTACAAAGTTTTTTTTTTATGTAAATGAATGACGTGACGAGCTGGTCGTTCACCTGATGTTAAGCAATACGGCCGCCCATAACAGTTGCAGTGTCACTCGGAACTTTAAAATAATAAAGTTTCGCGTGACACTGCACTGCGCACGTCATCCTGATACATCACACAGTCTAGTAATCAGATGCTACACTGTGTAATCAGGTCATAAAGTCTCATTTGCCCAGTAATTTCACAATTTTTTTTTGAATTATGAACTGTGGTACCATATACAAGATATTATTTTACACCAACTTTAAATCACTGCAGAGTTGGCTTTGCCAGACTACCGCGAACGGTAGCACACGATTTTAATACAATAATAAACGTACAGATTAATTTGTAAAGGAAAATTTAGAATCACGAGCGGGGATTGAACCCGCATCCACCCATCCCTCAAGCCGGGATATGCTTTACTTAAGCTACCGTGACAAGTGGTCTCATGTCCGATTTTTTCCTTCACCTTTATAACCAACTTACGGGGTTGTTCTAATTTTTCCTTTACAAATTAATCTGTAGATTACGCTGAGCAGGCGATACTGCTATAAAAATCATAAATATTGAATAATAATAAAAAGCCTTCGGTTTGTGCATAATCACACCATCGGCCAGAAGATGTCCACTGCTAGAGATGGCCTACCCCATAAAACGACACAGGGCGGTTATTCCCTATGGAAACACAGATTCCACACGATACGAAACCACGTCGTTATCGTGTCTTTTTCAAATCGTGTCACAGCGTTAGATATACCTTCACTTCACATTAAAGTTATCTTTATTTTGAATAAAATATATTGACATAAGTGGTCAAATCTTTTGATGTGTTTATGTTTCGGAACGCGTCTCGGTAAAACATATGATTTTTGACAGTTCAAATTGCGCCAATTCCAAATTCATTTCGCGTGGCTTTGTTTTCGTTTCATAGAGAATACAGTTTTGCAGATTTCTTATGTAAGGCAAGGAATTCGCGTGGTTTCGAAGTAAGGAATCGATACGGAATAATGGCCCTGGTTGCATTTCATTTGGGGTTCGCCATAATCAGGACGCTTGGCAGACGGTTTGCCGATCACAGTAGATTTGAATGTTCCGAGGAGAATGACGCTGCTCATTCCCTAGATACCACTCAGTCGGCGCTTACAGCACCCACGGGAAGAGATGAGGTCCTATTCTCACACAGCTGGAACCACCCGGCATGATGCTAGATTTTTATATTACCTACTTAGTACTACCCCAGATAATATAATACCTACAGTACAGATGCCTCATCCCATACAACGGAATTTTTAAATTAAATATAATTTATTTTCAAATTATTTTATTTCTGCATAACGCAAGATTATCAAGCGACATTTATTGCGTGTTGGCGAAGTATTGGGCCAAATGTATCCACTGGACACGAAGCAGTAATTCTCTAGATACGATTACTACATTTTTTTCAACTTCGGGCTATTTTTAGTTTGTACCTGATGAGAACCCATGGTACTTAAATATTAATGATCTTGACTGATTTTGCTTATATTGTTGTTGGTGTTGGCTATTTTCAGAAAGATTAACTAAATTATAAAATAAATAAATAATAAATATGTGTGGACATTTCACACAGTGCCATCTAGCCCCAAACTAAGCATAGCTTGAACTATGGGAACCAGATAACTGATACAATATTTATATACTTTTTTGTTTGTAGTAGTATTAAAACAGTACTTATTATATTTCTTGTTGCAGTTGTTCGACCGAATGTGTATGGCGTTAGGCGGAAGAGCAGCTGAAGCTATCACTTTCAACTCCATAACCAGCGGCGCTCAAAATGACCTCGAGAAGGTCACCAAAATCGCATATGCACAGGTATGTCACAAGAAAAACTACCTTAACTGTTCCCCTAGTGGTCAGAAAAATCCTACGTGAAATATCCCTCCTCGAACCTAAACAATAGGCATGATGACAACTATTAAAAATGAACAAGTAAATATTACTTTCATAAAGAAGATTGAAATTGATAGCCCACCGAATCAGGGTGGTTATTATCTATGGAAACACAGATTTAATACGATATGAAACCACGTCGTTATCGTGTCTTGTTCAAATCGTGTCACAGCGTTAGATATACCTTCACTTCACATTAAAGTTATCTTTATTTTGAATAAAATATATTGTCATAAGTGGTCATATCTTTTTACGTGTTGATGTTTCGGAACGCATCTTTTGTAAAATATATGACGCCAAATCGCGCCAATTCCAAATTCATTTCGCGCGGTTTTGTTTTCGTTTCATAGAGAATAGACTTGTGAATAGACACGTGGTTTCAAAGTAAGGAATCGATAGAGAAGAATCGCCCTGGGCCCTTATTCCGTATCGATTCCTTACTTCGAAACCACGCGAATTCCTTGTCTTACATAAGAAATCTGTAAAACTCTATTCTCTATGAAACGAAAACAAAACATGCGAAATGAATTTGGAATTGCCACGATATAAACTGTTGATAACTTTAAATTAAAGTTATCTTTATTTTGAATAATATATATGGACAAAAGTGGTCATATCTTTTGATGTGTTGATGTTTCGGAACGCGTCTCTGTAAAACATATGATTTTTGACAGTTCAAATCGCGCCAATTCCAAATTATTCATTTCGCGCGGTTTTGTTGTCGTTTCATAGAGAATAGAGTTTTGCAGATGTCTTATGTAAGACAAGAAATTCGCGTGGTTTCGAAGTAAGGAATCGATACGGAATAAAAGCCCAGCAAACTGAAGTGGCAGTGGGCTGGCCATATTTGACGAAGAACCGACAACCGTTGGGGAATATGTGTTCTTGAGTGGAGACCGCGACTTGGCAAACGTAGAGTAGGACGCCCACCGACTAGGTGGAGCGACGATTGGCGCCGAGTAATTGGATGAGAAGAGCCGAAGATCGGGCTCAATGGCGTACCTTGGGAGAGGCCTATGTCCAGCAGTGGACTATTACGGGCTGATGATGATGAATTGAAAAAATAAGCAAAATCGGTTAATAAATCACGGAGTAATAAGCTTTTAAAGTTTCTACAGGAGGCATCTCCTGTCCCTTTCTCGCGAAACAGAGCGCCCCCACAGTTACTATGAAAAATCCACTCGTGACGTCACATGCCAAAGAGATTGTATGTAAAGCTACCACAGCTTGGTAATTAGGTACTATGAAAGACATTCCTCTGACGTCACTGACCGTTTGAGCTATCTCTTTCTATTCCAGTTTTTAAAATGTATGTAACTTTGTCATTTTTTCAAGAAATAAACTTAACTCCATAATTTCATTATTTTTTGTTTGAACCACTCAAAACTCAATATAAATAAACATAAAAATAAATAATGAAACACATATATTTTATTTTCTCAAAACAAACCCTATAGGGTTATTAATTAAATGGAGTTCTAATGTTAGTATAGAAAAGTATTTTATTACGTTGCTTATCTTTGTAACTAATAAACCGATTTTGATGAAATTTTGAACATAGATAGCTTATATACATGGGATACTATTAATCCCGTAAAATTAACCTGTTCCCATAGGAAAGAATAAAAGCTCAATTCTGTAATAGTTATAGCCTACATTATCACGCGTTGGCGTAGCACTATATTATTATTATTATATCCTGTGGCTTTGGCTTGGATTCGCGCTGACTTACCAAAAGCCCTTAAATAGATCTATTAGTATGAAAGTAAAGGTTCCTGCAAAATGAATTTGTCAGATATACCGCTTGCGACATTATCACCCATTTGCAAAAACGATCATTAACTTTTAAAGTCGACTTTAAACCTTAATCTTCCATTAAACGATTGTCCTCCCTACAGTTTAAGACTCCATTATGTTAACGCCGCCATTAAGATTAATGATCGTTTCTGCAACTGGGTGTTAGTGCCACAAATTAGCTTTCAGCTGATAACTTGCTTATACTCTATAGAAAGCCATGGTAGAAGACTTTAGTCAAAACCCTTTCAAAATTTTTAATTTTAAGCAGCCGCTCTTTAGGGGGCTCTATATTAAGCAATGGACGTTACCAGGCTGATGACGATGATCCGACCTTAGATTGTTATGCCTGTGATCAAGACCCTCAGCCTCACCCTAAGACTCCTTGAATATTGAACAAGTATGAAAACTCACACTAAAAACCATTCTAGAAACCAAAATTGTAAAAATCGATGCTATCTTTTCTAAAAGGCTAGTTGTAATCTCTATAGGATATTAACCAGAATGGAAATTCGAAACCGAGACTCCCGGGATGAAAGCCCTAGCCACTAGTGACTCTAGTAGTCTAGTCTCTTCACTATTTCTCTTCACTACTTTACACGCCACTATTTCTTTGTATACTCACCGCTAGGCACCAACTGTTTATAAATAATCGAAATATAATCCGTCTTATTGTAAGACAGATTGTCAGTTTGCAATAAATCGGCAGTTTAGAAATAACCTGTTTTAATTCGTTTTTTTTTATAAACAAACGGTTTTTACAATAAGATGGTGACATATACACCTATATGGAAAGCAGATCAAATGAACATACTATGCAATAAAATTTATCATTAAATCATAACTAACAAAGCTTCGGTAAAACTAGAGTTCGATGAGCCCAGCCTACTGCCTGTGCTACTTTGAACGTTACGGTCGCCGAGTTGAACAAAATCTTGCAAACTCAGCACTAGTTTCGGGTGGTAAACTAAATGGCGTTGCACATCCTTAGAACACGCAAGCGTTTGTATCACAGCGATATTTTTTTTTTTTTTTTTAAATCTGCTTTACCACAGACACCTGGGTCCGTGCTCTTTGTTAGTTTATCATTTATTGTTATATTTTTATTTTATTTTATTGAACAAAATATTATACAAGAGAGGACAATTCATCACAGCGATATTGGAGTCGCCTCTATTGTAAACTTTAATTCAAATATTTGTCTAATTTATGGCCTCTGTGTATTTTTGCAAAACGCTTACCTGCAAATTTCAGCAGGCCCGCGTTCTATTTATTATATTGTTTGTTATTTATATTATATCTGATATAATCAGATTCTGATTTCTATGCTAGTAGGTATATGGTTATGGATACTTAACAACATAAATGTAAACATAATTATAGTAGTACATTATTATACATATATACATATACAATATTAGAGTATACAGGATGTAATTTAATTCATTAGCATAAATTGAGCCCATGATAGTACATCATTTATAGATGATTATTAAAGAGTAAAGAGTGTAAATGAAATAATTTTTATTGAAAATTATGAAGATTGCCGCGGCGCCTAACGCGGTTGGCACGGATGATTTTGACACATTTAAACGTTTTTACACCTTGTATGTACTTATTAAAAACAGTAATTCATTATTTTAGTTAAATTTTGTATTGTAGCATTTGATTAAGTAAGTTATTCCATTTTTTGGAGTTATTATTATTAGCATACCAATGTGTTAGAATTCAAAAATTTTGGTCCACACGTGACCGGTATTAGGAGTAGGTATCTAGTTTCAAAGGATGCTAATGAATTCAGTTACACCCAGTATAGTCCTTATTTAAAGTCTTATAAATTCGGCGTTAATTACTTATTAACAGTCTTTAAAAAGTCAAATGGTATGATCGCAATTTTACAAACAAGTCGAGGCAAACTACTTTTTCATACAGTGCGAACACCGATAGTTCGATAGATCGTATTTTCATGTCAAATTTTACATATAATTACGATAAAACGAAATCAGCAGCATAGCATGGATGTATTTTATCGACATCGATATAAATTCGATAAATCTTAACGAATATGTCGTTCTATATCGACTAAACCGCGCATGAACCTAATTTGTCATCGGTTTAATGTACAAAATACGAATACATACAAAAGATTTTTTATGTACAAAAGTATAAGTTTACAGATTGTGTATTGAAGGTACCATATTTTATTTGGCAGCGCTACTACGAGAAAAAAAACGGTATATGGCAGCCCTAAATTTCAATATGGCGGCTGTAGTTCCATATTCTGCCAGTTCACAGATAAGTTGCTACAGATGGCAAAATTAACAGTTAAAAATGCCAAAAATGATCACATGCAGCGTTCGCTTTGGAAATGTGTGGGCAAAAGTTGCATTTTTAACTGTTTCGTTCACCGTTCGGATAGCTCAAAAATGTCATCGTGAATTGCCAGTTTTGACTTGTGGGCAAAAATATCAAAATTGCTAAAATTTCTAAAACGAACGCTTTACTATAAGCGCTAATTTTGCAAATGCCAATAATACCACCGATGTTAAACCAAACGCTTGGTTTAGCGGGAGTCTATTAAGTACTTACTTAATAGACTCCCGTCTCACGTAAGATGCGGCCGCGTCGGCACATTCGCGCTACGGAATGTTGCTGACCTCTATATATCACTATCTATATCGTTCACTCGCTATAGCGTCGCTGCCCGATTAGACGGGCTGGCCTCATGTACTTGTTTGTACCTAAAGAGCAGAGTGCGCCAGGCCTGGTTATTATTATATTTATTTTAGCTGCGCCCCGCGGATAAAATGTAGCCTATGTGTTAGTATATAAGCTATCCTTATTCCAAATTTCATCAAAATCTGTCCAGCCGTTTGAGTATGAAAGAGTAACAAACATACACTCATACAAACTTTCGTGTTGTGATATTTGTACCTTCTAGTTCAGCGTGTTCCATCGTAAATCGCATAATCACAAATTATCATCAGTCTGAAAACGTCCACTGCTGAACAACCTCCCCCAAAGAGCGCCACTATGGCCGCCTGCGCGCCTCCTGTAGAAACCATCGGCTTCCCGCGGTTTTCACCAGATCGTCGGTCCACCTAGTGGAGGGCCTACGCTGAGTCTTCCGGTTCGTGGTCGCCACTCGAGAACCTTTCTACCCCATCGGTTGTCAGTTCTACGAGCGATGTAGCCTACTCATGGCCATAATCATTGATCGCGTGAAATTATGATGAACGACTTTTTTATCCGTAAATAATCTTGTTTTCAGGTCCGTGTTTATGGAATGTCGCCAACAGTCGGCCTGCTATCCTTCCCGGATATAAAGGAACACGGCAAAAGTCCATTCAGCCGCACATTGAAAAACCTCATAGACTTGGAAGCGAGGAAACTCATTGCCAGCGCTTACTATACTACGGAGGAGCTGCTCAGGAAAAACCAGTCGAAGTTGAAAGCTGTAAGAAAATTTACTTAATTTATTAATACTCCCTTCGTTTTCTACATCCAAAGTAACAACTGATACGTTCTATTTTATTAAATTATCTATAACGGACGATATCCTAATCCATGCCACTAGGCAGAACAGATTTTCTTGGTTCATAGTTATAGTTAGCCATGTAGACTCGATCAAGTCAGCTTTGAAACAAAATAGAAACATCTAAATCGGTTCTTCCGTCCTGAAGCTACGATGTCGTGTCATTTCGACACAGCCAAGAGTGATAAAATCCACTAATCAAAAAAGAAGCTACGAGTATAGCCTCGGTCTGTTCTTTGGAAGTTCTTTGGCTACGCGGCCACTGTGGGGTTGCCATCCTATATGTATTTCCACTAAATTTTGTTTGTTATATGTAAGCGCGTGTACCTGCTGACTGACATTTAATTGATTTTTTAATTTCCATGCGTGTTTTTTGAAATACATTACAGCAATAAAAAAATTCCTCGCTCTCGCTCCGGCTCGCACTTTTGGTATTTTTACTGTATTTTGTTCGTAATATACAAGTGTTTGTACGTACTGACTGACATGTAATTCATGTTTGAATTGCCACATGTGTCACACAGTGCAGCTCGCTGTCGCTCGCGCTTTGGTATTTCTACTATATTTTGTTTGCAATATACAAGCGCGTTTGTACCTACTAACATGTAATTGATGTGTTATTTGCCACGCGTGTTTTTTGAAATACAACACAAAGGCTATGCATAGGCTACTTTTGATCCGCGGGTGAAACCGCGGGGCGCAGCTAGTACATAATAAAACCGATCACCCTTCTGTATACTTCTTCTTCTGCTTTAATGGCTTTCTATCGCTTTTTTGCAATAATTCTGCCAATGTCAAGTGAGTAAAATTTGTACGGCTATGTCAAGTCCAAGTAATATTTTGTCAGTCAAAACGCCAACAGTAAATGGTATATATTTTACTAAAGGCTATAAAAAAGGCCGTTGAAGCAAAAACGAAAATGCATGTTTCTATAATCTTGAAATCATTTGCCAACACTCGTGCACGTTCACGAACACTTAACGGATAATAATCCACCCTTATTACACATTAAAATTCAGAATACACAGGTTTTGAAAAATTAATTCAAAATTCGCAATCGCCATTGTCGGAGTTTCTTCAAAGACCAATCACCCTTCTGTCTGCCTGTCTGCGAAATATTATTTCTTGTACTTGTCGGTCTACTTGACATTGGCAGAATAGTGGGATGACAACACCACTGAAGCCATTAACCAAGAGTTGAAGTTGATAAGATTTCGTAAAAAAACAGTATATATTCCGATTCCGTCCACCTATCAAGCTTTGTGACGATTTTTATAGCATAATATGCTAGCCCTGCTATACAAAAATACTTCTTTTCAGCTTGCCAATGAGCTTCTAAAACGTGAGACTCTCAACTACAAGCAAGTTGAAGCCATCCTGGGCCCGCCGCCGTTTCCAAACAAGAAACTTATTGACCCCATAGAGTTTGAGAATAACCTCAAAAACATGGAGAAAGTGGCATCGCCTGAAAATACGCCTGTGGGCGCTCCATCGGCTAAAACAGAACCGCAGGCCGGATTGTAGGTACCTAAGTGCTTTTAAGAGATGTGTAATTAAATGCAATCATGAATAATAAGAGGTTTATTTTTATTGGCCCATATTAAATCCTGTGTAGGGGTTCGTGCCCAAATGGTAAGGGTCCTATAAGGCCCCGCTGTCCGTCCTTCTGTCACCAGGCTCTAATCTCATGAACCGTGATAGACAGATGAAATTTTCATAGATGATGTATTTCTGTTGCCGCTAAACAACAAATAATAAATAATAAATAACGCCCAACGATCACATACATAGATCCTGGACCCTAACTAGGATTCCCTGTATCTAGGGACCCAGGAACTACGAGGACCATGGTCCCACAACACCCAGACACAGAACAAGTATTTGCGCTTTTTTTTTCGGGCTCAAATACTTGTCCTGTCGCGGGAATCGAACCCGCCACCTCCCGGTTATGAGCCGACCTGCTCAACCACCACACCACGGAGGCTGTCAAGCAAAGTTACACAAGCAAATACAAAAAATATATAAAACTTACATACAACAAACGTATTTTTTTCTTGTTATTATAGATGATCCTACGGAACTCTTCGTGCGTGTTTTCGACTTGGCTAGTTTTATAGCGGGTAGACATCAACTCGCCTGATAGTATAAGGGACGCGTCGGTGTAGCCGACGATGTACTATGCAAACCTAGAAGGTACCATTTCAATCTAGCCTTGAAGGTGATATTGATACCGACGGATAGACTGGCTCGCATTTGTGCGATGAACATAGGTGTTTGTTCGGTGTCTAGGTGTTATATTGTATTCAATAGTTAGTTGGTTATTGTTAGTTATCTGTTTCCTATTTCGGGGGCATTCCGCTAAAATGTATAGACTTATTTTTTCAATAGCTGGCTTTATTATGTATGTACCTAATTATACCTGTTTGTTTTTTTTACTTCTGATAATGTAACGTGATTTATGGTCGAAGCCCCAAACTCTTCAAAATACAAAATGAAACAAGAATATCTAGAAAAAAAAAGACAAAATAGACTAGATACACGCTGTTTTAATATAGGAGGCTTATTAACAAAAACAAATATTGTTTTGAATCATTTTATTCCACATTGATAAGTAGGTACACGTTTAACATCAATGTTACATTTAGAGTAAGAGACAGTTTCAGATTATCATACTAATACAATATATACGTAAGACAATTGCCTACTCCAATATTAATATCAAATAAATTTATTCGCAGTCTTCAAAATTCAATTCAATATTACAAGTCGATACACGCAATAATCCTCTCGGTATTCTTCATAATATATATATAAATTCGAAGATAAATACTGTTCATAGAAGGTAGAACTTGTATAAAATAGGAAATTAGTTGAAAATATAGACAAAATAAAGCATGGAATAAATAATGAGAAATGTTTATTTTGATTTAACGTTAACCCAAAATATTTTTTTCTTTTAGTAACTAAAGTAATGTAAGTTACGTTAGCAAAATTTCACTCTAACTGCTTAGTTACCAATTTGTGTTAATTTAGATAAACGGTATATAAGTGTATTATTATATAACATTGAGCGTTTGTAGATATAATTGGCTGCCAATAGGCACGATGACTACTATTAAAAATGAACAAGTAAATGTTGGATTCATAAAGAAGATTAAAAATGAATGCAATAATTGAAAACATAAGTAAAAATCGGTAAATAAATCACGGAGTAATAAGCTTTTAAAGTTTCTCGAGGGAGCAGCCTGTCCCTTTCTCGTGAAACAGAGCGCCTCGCGTCCACAGTTACTATGAAAAATCCACTTGTGACGTCACATGCCAAAGGGATTGTATGTAAAGCTACTACAGCTTAGTAATGAGGTACTATGAACTACTCAACTCTGACGTCACTGGCCGTTTGAGCTATCTATTTGTATTCCGGTTTTTGAAAATGCTTGTAACTTTGTCATTTTTTGAGATATTATTTTTGTTTTCACGAATGTTTATATCTTTTTAGGAATATTATTAATTTATGCATAAAAATTTTAGTCATCATGCCTATTACATTATTTAAATAATAACTACCATAAAAGTTAATGTGATTATGTTATCTTCACCTCACATATTTAAAAATTTATTAACCCACTCATGTCAAAGGTAAATTTATTTGATATTTAATGAACAAACTGCAATTTATTCACACCTTTTGTAACTACAGTCAATTCGGACTTAGAGAAGATTATATAGGTAGGTATACCCATTATTTACAAGGGCTAGGGCTATTTACACTGCACTGGTAGATGTAAACGGTAAAAACTGCTAATACTGCTGTAATAGTTTGTAGAAAGGTTCATATTTTATATAACCAGGTGCCCAACTATACAAGGTGACCTTGAATTGGTATGTTATCCCGAAAGGAGGTAAATTTACACCCAAGTTAGACAATGTTTCTTCTACGACTTTATTAAATTAATAGTTTTTCATTGAAGGAATGCCATGTAAAGTTTACGTTTGAAAATTGCGTTAACGCAGCTGGGTGGTTGAACTTCATCCTTGACAGAGTGCACATAAATGAGTTTAACGACCTGTGTTTAGAAATGAAATTATAGCATCTTTTTAACTCTCGTAGCGATCTCGCGACGTCACATGCCAAAGAGATTGTATGAAAAGCTACCACAGCTTTGTAATGAGGTACTATGTACGACCTTCCTCTGACGTCCGTTTGAGCTATCTCTTTCTATTCCGGTTTTTTGGAGATATTTAATTTTAGTTTTCACAAATGTTTATGTTTTGAGGATATATGATAATATTCTTTCATATGATGCAGCAGTTATATCATACCGTTTACATCTGAAAACTTATTGGGGCCGTACTCAAAAATAGCAACTTTAGTAATACATTTCAGTTATAAGTTCGTAGAATTTTCCTCCACTTTTTAGGCGGCTCCTGAGTAGGTCGATAGATAACCAGTCGATAATATTAGAGAAATTATTATCTAAATAAGTTAGATTTACTTTTCATGATTTTACTCAATAAAAGGTTGGGGTTAGTTGCGCATCAATTGTACCCTGTAGATTCTACTCGCCTATACGTGTGCTGATGCTACTTAAAATAGTTTCTACAATAAATGACATAGAATTCAAATTTCAACAAAAGTTTGAATTTATAAAGGAACCGGTTGGGTTATTTAATTACCTACGTCATTTTGATTGCAAAACTCGTGAACTGGGCAACATTTTATATTTTGACTCCCCGAAATTGAAATTATGATTTTATCTATAAGTATACCTACATCTGAAATCAAAAATTAGTGTTGAAGTCCGTTTTTATAATTGTTAAAGTAAATATCCACGTCAATATTACATAAATCTTAACGATTAAATATGTTTGTTTGTACTTGAGAAATAATGAATATAAAAATCTGATATTTTTTATACGAGCTCTCTATTATTTTCTTTTTCTTCAGCTTATGGAAACTGTCAAATCCATAACTATTACATAAGTTTGTGTAACGTCCGAGAGAAACAGATATCTAGGTATTACATAACAGTTTATTAAAGACCTTAGGTAGGTAGGTACTCTATTATGCGTAATCTATTATTAAGCTTTATAGACGTAGCTGAACTTGAAGTCAACATTTCAAGTACCTGTTTGATCCAATTTCTATTATTTCCATTTCAACTTCCTGACGTGAATTTGGCAACGTCTCGGTGGCAAGAAATGGTAACCGCAAAAGTGAGACATGAGCATAGATTTATATATCAGGATATGCCCGAAGGAACATTTTATTTTGTCAAAATGGCGTGGGAAAAGTCAGCGCCATCTATTAGATTTCGCGTGAACTACGACAAGTTGAGAAAATTAGGTGCCTATCGCCGTCAATGTTTATGTTTACAATGATTATTCCAAATATAAATTCGATTATTTTGTTACAAAACAGAGTGTAGTATTGAAAATATTGAATTATTTGAGGTAAGAAACTTGGTCTTTCTTTTTACTGCACTTTTGAGTATAGATTGTGCAACCCTTCACAATACAACTTGGCATATTTTGTTTGTGACATTCGACCGATGCCTTCTAACTTCCATCACAGACTGAGCGCTGTGAAATTGGCTCTCACTTTGAAGCGACCTATAACCAGTTATTAGGCATGTCCTTAATATATATGTCTATGGACATGAGATACCTACTCTTAGCTCATTGCGAGTGTTGACGAATAAGGGAGTTATCATTTGTAACTCTGCCTATCGGGAGAAGTGCTGATAACAACATCAAAATAAGTCAACAGCTATTACACATAGGTACTTTCATAAATAATCCGGTTACTAAATATTATAACTATTTATATCTTTCAATCAGTTCGACATCATTCCATTACAAAATTTGGGCCCAATTCTCGTACATTTATATTTTCTGTCTTAATTGCCCATCCCAAAACCAACGTGAACGAAAGGGATGTATGAATCGAATCCCCGAGAATCGGCCATCATAGTTACAATTCCTAGATAGGCAGGTACATAAATTATTAAATTTGAACGTTACAAAGTCACTTATGTCTGCTGAATTTTTTTTTATTTTATTTGAAAGGTGTGTATGATAAAACTTTATTAGGCCTAATGACAATCTTGTTAGAATGTAAAGCATCAACTAAGACTTCAACTGACATCTGTGAAAATCGCCGATATACGCATATTATTTTTGTATACAGATATGGTTTCGTTATCAATATCCAAAATAATGTGATATTAAATGGTTTTGTATTGAAACGAACTGCAATCCATGTCTAACAATCCAGATCTATTATATCTCTAATTATATAAACACACATAAATATCAACACTTGTATTTATAAACATTAATACGCCCTGCTAAAAATACTCTTAAAATGAACAACATGAAACTACCTACCGACGCGCAAAGGTTTGTGCTCGACACTTTATAAAATACTGTACTAAAAACCAACAAAAATACTTTATTTAGCGATTGATCATTTGGCAGAACTTCAACGTGGATGTCAATAATTATCGATTTGGTTTTAGTTTATGGAGTTATAATTATGACCCAGAATTATGCACCGCTGATACCATCACAAAATTTAAAAAAACTGCTGGACGTAAGTACTTAATCCTAACTCTTGACAAGACGAACTTTTCTATTTATTTAATAATCATTAATTAGTCAAGGTTACGAAGATTTGTTTTAAAAAAATGTCTTAGTCCTTGTCTTAAGTTATCTAATCCTCAGTATAATATTTCGTATAAATAACATCGTAAAATAAAATAAGTCCTTACGTATAATAAGTTAGAATTCCTTTTAAGCCTCCATTAACTGAAAGCATGTCGGTGGCGCACTGACGTATAAATCTGTCACGTGCTAAGACGAACAAATCTAGTTATTGAAGATTTGAGAAACATTTTATCTGTTTATAAATTAAGGAACTTTATTTTGCTGTGGCCAGTTGTAGCAATAAGTGTTATATTTTTTCTTATCAAAATAACCCCTTACGCATAAAAAGTTAAAATTCCTTTGAAGCCTTCATTAACTAAACGCATGTCGGTTGTAACAGTAAACGTTAGATTTTTTTCTTAATAAAATGACTCCTAACGCATAAACAATTAAAATTTTTATGAAGCCCATTTCGGTGGTCGCATTGACGTATAAAGCTGTCACGTGCGAAGACGAACAAAACTAAAGTTATTGAGAGTTTATCTTATTATAAATAAAGGAATTACTTTTAATCAATTTATTTTTTTCTGGCCACTTGTAGTATCATGTAAGCATTATAGACTATTGTTATTTATTGTAGGTATATTATTTTATATTTTATATTTTTTATTAATAAAATAACTCCTTACGTGTAATAGGTTAAAATTTCTTTGAAGCCTTCATAACAGAAAGCATGTCGGTGGTTATACTGACGCATAAAGCTGTCACGTGCGAAGACGAACAAAACTAAAGTTATTGAAGTTGATTTAAGAGATATTTTATCTTATTATAAATAAAGTAATTACTTTTAATAAATTTATTTTATTCTGGCCACTTGTAGCATCATGTAAGCATTATAAACTATTGTTATTTATTGTAGGTATATTATTTTTTATTTTATTTTATATTTTTTATTAATCAAATAACTCCTTACGTGTAATAGGTCAAAATTTCTTTGAAGCCTTCATAACTGAAAGCATGTCGGTGGTTATACTGATGACGTATAAAGCTGTCACGTGCGAAGACGAACAAAACTAAAATTATTGAAGGTTTAAGTGATATTTTATCTTATCACTTAAACCTTCTATAAATAAAGTGGTTTAGTTTAGAGAATTAGAATAGGTTTCAAGAGACAGTTTCAATGGTTATGAATAAGGCCGCAAGTATTTCTGAGTCTATATGGCCATTCATATATTTATATAACATTTGTAGACACAAGAGTTAGGAATAAACAAAGAACGTCACGAATCACAAGTACCTATGGTTTTATATCTTCATAATGTTACGTGCATATCCTGTGTCATATATAACTGCAGTGATTATCTTCAAGAACATTATATTACTTATTATAATGATCAGTAGGTATTCTGGATTTTACTAAAAAACGTTCTAAAATAGCGTATTTGCAATTAATTATCTGACTCTGACATTGATAAACTTTACCAGAATGATCACCGGTAACAATCGCTATTCGCAACGTAACACAAAGCCTATTTGCTATTTCTTATGCAGACAACTATTAGAAACTTTAAATTAAGTTTTAATATTTACGAATATCTTTAGTAGAATCAAGTTAACTGAGCATTACCATCACGCGAATGCCACGGCTACACTACAGTGATATGACATAACGAGGCTACACGTAAATTATGTCTTAATCATTGGCATGTCATGGTAGTGTAGCCGTAGCATATATTGGATGGTAAGACCCTTTACTGCAACAATTATATCGGTTCCTTTTCACTAAACACTTAACATTTACAGATCTCTAAACATAACTCAAATCTGAACACGAATTGACTTGTCTAACCGATAAGTAGTAAGCAGTAAAAAACTTAAAGCTTCTCCATACGGGTCATTAAGACAAACTATAAACATAATAGCCTATTATTCTAACGACATAACGATTTGAGCATACTGTTAACATCACTGAATCTAACTTTATTCATAGAACGTTAAAGTGTCTTTGAAATATTCATTTACTAAAGTGACGCGACGTTAACTCATTTTTATAAACAGAGGTTTTAGAGTCGTTTCATTTTTTATTAATACGACCCATTTATATACTACCCGCGAAAAGTGCGCAGGATCACCAATATCTAACTCGAGTCATTTTTGTTCCCTAAACCGGTTAACAAAAATAACTTAACCGACATTTATAAGTGAATTTATTTTATATGATTTTATATACATTGATAGGAATTTTAATATGCAAGACTCTGAAATAACCACCCATATTTCAGTTACTTTACAGTCGCCTTAACCTACGAACATGGAAACACGTATCCAGACGATGTTCACTCTATCTATCTAGATAGTATGTACTTAATATAAAAATACCGCTACACTATTGAGCCTTGAAAGAATCGACCTCCGTAATACAAGATTTGAATAATCGTTCGACATGTTTGCCTATGAACAGGGTAGATCGTAAAGACGAAGTTGTATGGTCGAAGGAAAAACCATAAAATTAAAAATATTACATAACTTATATTAACATAAATTGTGTTGATAACGGGGATCAATAATCCATGCAAAGGAATGGATTAATGTTAATGATGATATAAAAAATAAAGGCCGTTACATTTTTTGAAAAAGTAATCGATTTAATTTTTCTGGCCGATAAGAAAAATGCACATTTTTGATAGCTTTTATATCGGCCATACAACCCCGCGTCTTAAATTTTCCCTGTACCCTGTATAAGTATCACTAGATCCATTAAATCAAAGTTCTGTAAAGAGCGAAAGTTTTTGTTTTTTTTTTCTTGTTTCCCGTGAGAAACTATTTCTCAGCTATCGCCAGCATAAACATTTATTCAGAGTTTAAACATTGATTCTAGTATTATAGCATTTATTATTCGAGTTGGGGCAGAACCGATCGTAAGTGCCAAAGCACAGGCTAATTTTAGACATCCTAAAATATAAATGTTGTTCCGTTTATAACGGTAGTAGTTTGAAATAGCGTGGTCTCCTTTACAAAGCGCCGTGTGTTCTGTAAATAGATCGAATATGTATTTATATGAAGCACTATAAAAACATGCAATATACAAACAATCGCGGGTGATGTTCGATAGTAATTTTTCGTTTACTTTTTATTGACTAGTACATGGGTGGTTATACTGACTGGGAATTGTTTTGTGACATTAAAATAAACAGTTCGTACGTCTAGTGCAATACTTAGAGAATGGCACGAAACCAGTCAATAATACGTTTGTCGATTTCGTTGCACAAAATCCTATTCTTACCTTACCTATATGACAGTTGTTAATTGTTGCCGCCTTATTTAGTTATTTCGTCGTCGTACTTAGTTCGTTTAGTTTAGGATTTTGTACAAAACGTTATTATAAACAACGAAATATCTTAAAGCTGAAGACTTTAGTTCGCAAAACTTCAGTGAACACAATAACATGTCATCTTAATGATTGTTTGAATAAAGCAGTATCGCCTACTTATTCAACAGATTTTTTTAAGGTAAACTTAAACTTAACCTAAACTTAACTACCATTAACAACTTAACTACCATTAACACTAGCACAGTGCGTTTATTTTTTGTTTATTGTAATCCCATTCCAAATATCTAGGGATTAATGTAGTCATATCAATACAGACTTAATACTGAATTTATAATCATCACACTGTCTTACGAGCTTGGACAAATGTGTCGCCAAGTTAACGATTTAATTTATATCTTACACAAATTGAACATTTTCAAAAAGTATCTAACTAGATTTGTACACGCTTAATCATAATTTTATTATATTACAATATGAGACTCTTAATTCATCCACGCAGGACTTGTGCAAACTTGTTGCTTATTTTTGGTATACATTATTCTTATTATTAAATATTCACACAAATTAATATATTAATCTATTTTGCCTGACGTGCTAAGCGTTGTGTTAAGCGTAACATTGAATGAATTTTAAATAATATGGCATTTTTATCAGTGTTCTCCTCCATACTTAGAAGTCGGTTACATTATCCCAAACTCGCTTAATAGCGGAAAATAGGTATACATTTCCGAAGTTGAGCATCGATCTGGTCCATGATAAACGTGAAGCCAGATATACAAAAATATAATAACATAAACTTACATATCAGACAAAAAAAGCTATAACAATTTCCCATATTACTACTGAGCCTGTCGGTAGTAACTACATGAAAGAATTATTGCCAGTACACACGGGCAACAAACGCAAAATAATATCAACCTAACAAAAAATATATATTTATATCAAAATTATATTGATTTGTACAAACTCAAGCGTAATGTTTGTCATTATGCTGCTGTTGAAACAATTGCAGATCTAAAAATATCTTGTTTTACTTAAACATTTAAAGCAATATATACACTAACATTTGTGTATATTATACAATACTGAATATTGTTGTGGGAACTTACCACAAACATTTTCTTCCTAACACTTCAGATAGAAAGATACAATTGTATATTCAGTTCAATAATTTATATAATATTATTATTATGCTCGGCATCTATTGCCTATATTAATATAGGTATATACAAGTATATTATAGCTTAATAATAATTTAAACTTTTAGTTACAACCCGTTGTTTTGTGTTACATAGCCATACGGAAAATGATTATTTTAATTTAATTATAATCTATATATACTAAATATACATGTAGTCCAGCGTCCAATATCCACGTGACCTATAGAAAGCCTTTCTTTGACTGCACTCCATACATTTCTGTGGCGAAAATTTCGTCAGTTCTTTCTGTCCTTCTGTCATGTTTGCACACACAAGCTTGTTTCGTAAAACACAATTATTGCCCATTATATTTGTGTTTACTTAATATATGATGGAATTTTCTCGTATACACAAAATTGTATGCCCGTTAATCTGTGTACACAAGAAAATATTCATAAATTTATTTGTTTGATAGATTTTAGTTTGGTCCGTAACGCACACTATTTTTTCCCACTTGTATGCATTATTATGCTTTGCACCATTTATATAATTAACCCACATACACAAGTTGGCCCATCTTTTGTGTATGCGAGTATTATTGATTAAAGTACGTCAGGTTCACATTTGTTTTGTTCGTATACACAATCATAACTGTTTAGTTTTGTTTGTATACACACAAACATAATTGTTTTGTTCACGCCTTTGTGTAGGTATATACCAAGTATTTTTAACGTCACACTTAATACTCCTGTGTACAAAAGTTAGTCCTTTTAAGTAGTGTTATAATCTGGTTCAATTCCACTTTTGTTTTGTCTATGCACACTCACTTTTTAATTGTTCATTTGTGTGCACATGAACACAGTACACAAAAACAATGTAATATCACTGCGAGTGCTGTTTTGTTTTATTTCAAGTATTTGGCCGTGTAACACAAAATATTTATCATATTTTAATTTAACACTAATGTTTAATTTCAAACTAATAATTTATTATGAAGACACCGATGATACTACTTTTTTGGTTAAATTTTTTTTATTTTTTTCGGTTACACATTTCATTAATTTTCAATTCAATTTTCTTTCACTACTTTTGTTTGTTGGTCTTGTAAGTTAAAATTGTTTCCAATTGAATTGGCACTGAGGTTTATTTATGGGGTGGGGTCAGATGAGTCGGTCTCGAGTGAGGTGAGATCGGATATTTCTCGCATCGATTGATCGTCAGCGTCGATGTCTTCAGCTTCAGCGGACCTCCATGCCCTTAGTTATTCTGATGATCTCGCCAGCTTAGTATGATGAAATACCTGGAACGGACGCAACTGTTCATTTGTACTGAACAAAAAAAGAAAAAGATTTGATGGCTTCGATTTATGAGTCTAAGCCTTCGATTAGGTATACCCTAGATAAAGGATCGGCGCAAAAAAGCCGTCTCCGTAAATAAGACCTCATTTGCGAAGTGAGTTCTTATTTTGAATCAGTTCTAAAAGTACTTTATACATAAGGACTTAAGTGTTTAGGCCGAGTTGCACCAGCTTACTTTGACGCTAACTTTAACGCTAACTATAACCGTTTCATGCTTCGCAGGGCGGGCTATTGTCAAAAATTGACCGTGATTATGGTGCAATTGACACAAATTAAACAAAAGTACTAGAACTCGAGGAAACGCGTGTTGCTAAGTTATGTCTTATTACAAAATTTAGTGCAAACGGGCATACTTTAGGCGCACTTATAAGTACTGTAAGGCATTGAAAAAAAAAATTAATAAAGGTGACTTTGTTAGCTGGTTATCGTTGCAAGTCAGCCTGACTACAATGTTTGACGAATTATTATTACCATTAATCAATTAGTTAACTAAAAGCATTTGTAAAAATATCATTAGGTATGTTTGTTCAAATGTCAAGGTGCATACAATAAAAAACCTTTAAAAATTTAGGGCTCGACACTTTATAAAATACTGTACTAAAAACCAACAAAAATACTTTATTTAGCGATTGATCATTTGGCAGAACTTCAACGTGGATGTCAATAATTATCGATTTGGTTTTAGTTTATGGAGTTATAATTATGACCCAGAATTATGCACCGCTGATACCATCACAAAATTTAAAAAAACTGCTGGACGTAAGTACTTAATCCTAACTCTTGACAAGACGAACTTTTCTATTTATTTAATAATCATTAATTAGTCAAGGTTACGAAGATTTGTTTTAAAAAAATGTCTTAGTCCTTGTCTTAAGTTATCTAATCCTCAGTATAATATTTCGTATAAATAACATCGTAAAATAAAATAAGTCCTTACGTATAATAAGTTAGAATTCCTTTTAAGCCTCCATTAACTGAAAGCATGTCGGTGGCGCACTGACGTATAAATCTGTCACGTGCTAAGACGAACAAATCTAGTTATTGAAGATTTGAGAAACATTTTATCTGTTTATAAATTAAGGAACTTTATTTTGCTGTGGCCAGTTGTAGCAATAAGTGTTATATTTTTTCTTATCAAAATAACCCCTTACGCATAAAAAGTTAAAATTCCTTTGAAGCCTTCATTAACTAAACGCATGTCGGTTGTAACAGTAAACGTTAGATTTTTTTCTTAATAAAATGACTCCTAACGCATAAACAATTAAAATTTTTATGAAGCCCATTTCGGTGGTCGCATTGACGTATAAAGCTGTCACGTGCGAAGACGAACAAAACTAAAGTTATTGAGAGTTTATCTTATTATAAATAAAGGAATTACTTTTAATCAATTTATTTTTTTCTGGCCACTTGTAGTATCATGTAAGCATTATAGACTATTGTTATTTATTGTAGGTATATTATTTTATATTTTATATTTTTTATTAATAAAATAACTCCTTACGTGTAATAGGTTAAAATTTCTTTGAAGCCTTCATAACAGAAAGCATGTCGGTGGTTATACTGACGCATAAAGCTGTCACGTGCGAAGACGAACAAAACTAAAGTTATTGAAGTTGATTTAAGAGATATTTTATCTTATTATAAATAAAGTAATTACTTTTAATAAATTTATTTTATTCTGGCCACTTGTAGCATCATGTAAGCATTATAAACTATTGTTATTTATTGTAGGTATATTATTTTTTATTTTATTTTATATTTTTTATTAATCAAATAACTCCTTACGTGTAATAGGTCAAAATTTCTTTGAAGCCTTCATAACTGAAAGCATGTCGGTGGTTATACTGATGACGTATAAAGCTGTCACGTGCGAAGACGAACAAAACTAAAATTATTGAAGGTTTAAGTGATATTTTATCTTATCACTTAAACCTTCTATAAATAAAGTGGTTTAGTTTAGAGAATTAGAATAGGTTTCAAGAGACAGTTTCAATGGTTATGAATAAGGCCGCAAGTATTTCTGAGTCTATATGGCCATTCATATATTTATATAACATTTGTAGACACAA
Source organism: Ennomos erosarius (assembly GCA_963580505.1). Taxonomy (NCBI): domain Eukaryota; kingdom Metazoa; phylum Arthropoda; class Insecta; order Lepidoptera; family Geometridae; genus Ennomos; species Ennomos erosarius. Next base: position 3,940,411 of record OY756977.1, read on the forward strand.
GAGTTAGGAATAAACAAAGAACGTCACGAATCACAAGTACCTATGGTTTTATATCTTCATAATGTTACGTGCATATCCTGTGTCATATATAACTGCAGTGATTATCTTCAAGAACATTATATTACTTATTATAATGATCAGTAGGTATTCTGGATTTTACTAAAAAACGTTCTAAAATAGCGTATTTGCAATTAATTATCTGACTCTGACATTGATAAACTTTACCAGAATGATCACCGGTAACAATCGCTATTCGCAACGTAACACAAAGCCTATTTGCTATTTCTTATGCAGACAACTATTAGAAACTTTAAATTAAGTTTTAATATTTACGAATATCTTTAGTAGAATCAAGTTAACTGAGCATTACCATCACGCGAATGCCACGGCTACACTACAGTGATATGACATAACGAGGCTACACGTAAATTATGTCTTAATCATTGGCATGTCATGGTAGTGTAGCCGTAGCATATATTGGATGGTAAGACCCTTTACTGCAACAATTATATCGGTTCCTTTTCACTAAACACTTAACATTTACAGATCTCTAAACATAACTCAAATCTGAACACGAATTGACTTGTCTAACCGATAAGTAGTAAGCAGTAAAAAACTTAAAGCTTCTCCATACGGGTCATTAAGACAAACTATAAACATAATAGCCTATTATTCTAACGACATAACGATTTGAGCATACTGTTAACATCACTGAATCTAACTTTATTCATAGAACGTTAAAGTGTCTTTGAAATATTCATTTACTAAAGTGACGCGACGTTAACTCATTTTTATAAACAGAGGTTTTAGAGTCGTTTCATTTTTTATTAATACGACCCATTTATATACTACCCGCGAAAAGTGCGCAGGATCACCAATATCTAACTCGAGTCATTTTTGTTCCCTAAACCGGTTAACAAAAATAACTTAACCGACATTTATAAGTGAATTTATTTTATATGATTTTATATACATTGATAGGAATTTTAATATGCAAGACTCTGAAATAACCACCCATATTTCAGTTACTTTACAGTCGCCTTAACCTACGAACATGGAAACACGTATCCAGACGATGTTCACTCTATCTATCTAGATAGTATGTACTTAATATAAAAATACCGCTACACTATTGAGCCTTGAAAGAATCGACCTCCGTAATACAAGATTTGAATAATCGTTCGACATGTTTGCCTATGAACAGGGTAGATCGTAAAGACGAAGTTGTATGGTCGAAGGAAAAACCATAAAATTAAAAATATTACATAACTTATATTAACATAAATTGTGTTGATAACGGGGATCAATAATCCATGCAAAGGAATGGATTAATGTTAATGATGATATAAAAAATAAAGGCCGTTACATTTTTTGAAAAAGTAATCGATTTAATTTTTCTGGCCGATAAGAAAAATGCACATTTTTGATAGCTTTTATATCGGCCATACAACCCCGCGTCTTAAATTTTCCCTGTACCCTGTATAAGTATCACTAGATCCATTAAATCAAAGTTCTGTAAAGAGCGAAAGTTTTTGTTTTTTTTTTCTTGTTTCCCGTGAGAAACTATTTCTCAGCTATCGCCAGCATAAACATTTATTCAGAGTTTAAACATTGATTCTAGTATTATAGCATTTATTATTCGAGTTGGGGCAGAACCGATCGTAAGTGCCAAAGCACAGGCTAATTTTAGACATCCTAAAATATAAATGTTGTTCCGTTTATAACGGTAGTAGTTTGAAATAGCGTGGTCTCCTTTACAAAGCGCCGTGTGTTCTGTAAATAGATCGAATATGTATTTATATGAAGCACTATAAAAACATGCAATATACAAACAATCGCGGGTGATGTTCGATAGTAATTTTTCGTTTACTTTTTATTGACTAGTACATGGGTGGTTATACTGACTGGGAATTGTTTTGTGACATTAAAATAAACAGTTCGTACGTCTAGTGCAATACTTAGAGAATGGCACGAAACCAGTCAATAATACGTTTGTCGATTTCGTTGCACAAAATCCTATTCTTACCTTACCTATATGACAGTTGTTAATTGTTGCCGCCTTATTTAGTTATTTCGTCGTCGTACTTAGTTCGTTTAGTTTAGGATTTTGTACAAAACGTTATTATAAACAACGAAATATCTTAAAGCTGAAGACTTTAGTTCGCAAAACTTCAGTGAACACAATAACATGTCATCTTAATGATTGTTTGAATAAAGCAGTATCGCCTACTTATTCAACAGATTTTTTTAAGGTAAACTTAAACTTAACCTAAACTTAACTACCATTAACAACTTAACTACCATTAACACTAGCACAGTGCGTTTATTTTTTGTTTATTGTAATCCCATTCCAAATATCTAGGGATTAATGTAGTCATATCAATACAGACTTAATACTGAATTTATAATCATCACACTGTCTTACGAGCTTGGACAAATGTGTCGCCAAGTTAACGATTTAATTTATATCTTACACAAATTGAACATTTTCAAAAAGTATCTAACTAGATTTGTACACGCTTAATCATAATTTTATTATATTACAATATGAGACTCTTAATTCATCCACGCAGGACTTGTGCAAACTTGTTGCTTATTTTTGGTATACATTATTCTTATTATTAAATATTCACACAAATTAATATATTAATCTATTTTGCCTGACGTGCTAAGCGTTGTGTTAAGCGTAACATTGAATGAATTTTAAATAATATGGCATTTTTATCAGTGTTCTCCTCCATACTTAGAAGTCGGTTACATTATCCCAAACTCGCTTAATAGCGGAAAATAGGTATACATTTCCGAAGTTGAGCATCGATCTGGTCCATGATAAACGTGAAGCCAGATATACAAAAATATAATAACATAAACTTACATATCAGACAAAAAAAGCTATAACAATTTCCCATATTACTACTGAGCCTGTCGGTAGTAACTACATGAAAGAATTATTGCCAGTACACACGGGCAACAAACGCAAAATAATATCAACCTAACAAAAAATATATATTTATATCAAAATTATATTGATTTGTACAAACTCAAGCGTAATGTTTGTCATTATGCTGCTGTTGAAACAATTGCAGATCTAAAAATATCTTGTTTTACTTAAACATTTAAAGCAATATATACACTAACATTTGTGTATATTATACAATACTGAATATTGTTGTGGGAACTTACCACAAACATTTTCTTCCTAACACTTCAGATAGAAAGATACAATTGTATATTCAGTTCAATAATTTATATAATATTATTATTATGCTCGGCATCTATTGCCTATATTAATATAGGTATATACAAGTATATTATAGCTTAATAATAATTTAAACTTTTAGTTACAACCCGTTGTTTTGTGTTACATAGCCATACGGAAAATGATTATTTTAATTTAATTATAATCTATATATACTAAATATACATGTAGTCCAGCGTCCAATATCCACGTGACCTATAGAAAGCCTTTCTTTGACTGCACTCCATACATTTCTGTGGCGAAAATTTCGTCAGTTCTTTCTGTCCTTCT